>CM037585.1:146626025-147076025 GCA_021018995.1 Chloranthus sessilifolius | reverse complement strand
ATCCTTCCAAAATTTAATGCGTTGACCATTGCCCCAGCTGAACTTGGTTCCTTCTAGAGCATCATGGGAGCTGCTATTGATAGCCTTCCACCAGTTAGATCCCCTACTATTATTATGGACAACCTCGACTTGATTCCCATACTTTACTGTTACAATTTGATGCCACAGATTATTCACTTCCTTTTCCTCTCCCAATCTCCATACCCATTGATGCGTATTTTAGATCCGCCTGTTTAAATCGTGATCAGATAAAGAGGAGACGTCAAAAGAGAAAGTGGACCCACGAATGGGTTTTTTTTAAAAAAGACCTGTTTGATCAAAAGAAAAAAATTCAAAATTTATTAGGGTTTTTAACTTTCAATCCCGTCACTTTTATGTTTGGCCTATTTTGAAGTGTCAAATGAAGTCGGATTGATACAAAATTGGTCATATTTGAAAGCTTATCGAAGTAGCTTTCCAACGAGCCAAAAAACGTGCAATTCCGATAAGTATTGAAGAAGTTATGGCCAGTTTTCGGAAGCTGCACATAAAGTGACAAATTTCAAGAATCCTAATTGAATTAGGATTAGTCTCTTTTATTATTTTATTTTAGAAAGTAAGAGTTGGTTTTTTTATTAGAAATAGGATTAGTTTCCTTATTGTTTAGGACTTTATTGTTTTAGAAGAATTAGGATATTTCTTTTATTTAAATTAGGAATTAGAGTTATACTAGGATTTCTAATTTTATGCATTCGTTAGCCTATTTAAAGGCTTATAAACACTTTTATTATTAGTTTTTGGTTAATGAAAATTGCTTATGCAAAATTGAGAGTTTTAAACTTTCGTAAGGGTGTGATTCTCTCAAAACGGAGAGTGATTCTTCGATTCCCGCTCACGGATTGGTGCGAGGCCAACTCTTCTTCCATCTCTATCTTCTTTAGATTCGATTTGCGTAAGTAGCGTAGTCCTAATTATTTTATTGATCTCATAAAAGCCCTAAATCAATATTTTGTTCATCATTAATTTTATTAGCTTTTTATTTTCATTTGGTATCGAGAGAACCCGCTTGCGAGTTCGTTCGACGCCTAAAACTATCGGAGATCTAGCCATTCATAGAACCCTAGTCTTCTAGATCCGCGATAGGGAACGTACACGAAAGTAACGCTATTTTGGGCCGAAATTAAATCACTTAATTGAATTTCTAGAATTTTCCGTGACAACTTATTATGAGAAATTGTTATTTTAATTGATTAAATTAATTTTAATCTTAAACTCAGCCCCAAAATTGCAATTTAGTAAGTTTCCGCATCACCCATTTACCTAGAAGAGCTTTATTAACTAAATTCAGATCTCTAATGCCGAGGCCCCCATAGTCTTTCTTTAGCCTCGCAGCACTGATCCCATCGAACCAGGTGCATCTTTTTCCGGTCTCCTGCCCCATCCCACAAGAAGTTCCTAACAATTCTTTCCAGCTTCGTTGTAATTCCAGCCGGAGCCTTAGGAAAGACATCATAAAAATCGGGATCGAGGCAAAGGTAGACTTTAGTAGTGTCAATCTTCCCCTGTAGCTCAGAAACTTGCTCTTCCACGTCACTAACCTCTTCTGAAATCTTTGGATAACCGTGTCCCATAGCCTTAATCTGGTCCTTCCAAAGCCCAAAGGTATCCCAAGGTAATTAATGGGGAAGCTATCAGTCTTGCAGCCTACCCTTCTAGCGACCTGCTCGGTATCCTTCTGAGGCATATTAATCCCAGTTATGCTAGATTTGTGTAAGTTAACTCTCTGACCCGACACTGCTTCAAAAATCGTGAGAATGTCAGTGATAGTCATTAGTTCTTTATCCCCATTGATTCCGTTGCAGAAAACTATGGTATCATCCGCATATTGCAAATGTGAGACCGATGGGCCCACATCCGCATTTTTGAAACCCTTTACCAGATTAATCTCTCCCGCCCTTTTGAGTAGATTATGAAGGGCCTCCCAAACACAGTTAAACAGCAGGGGGGAAATAGGGTCACCTTGTCGGAGCCCTTGCTTGGTTCTAAAGTATCCGTGGGGAACTCCGTTGACAAGAACCGAAAGACGGACCGACCTGTAACAACCTTTCATCCATTTTCTCCATTTTCCTCCGAACCCCATTTGTTGAAGAACGTAGTCGAAGAAGTCACAGTTGACCCTGCCATAAGCTTTTTCCATGTCAACCTTGAACACCCAATCTTTGTCTTTGCGTTTCTTCGCCGAATGGATGGATTCTACAACCGCGACCACTATGTCCATAAGTTGCTTTCCCAGAATGAAGGCTCCTTGAACATTAGAGATGAGATTCCCGATCACCCTTTTTAAACGATTCGCCAAAACTTTTGCAATAATCTTGTAAGCACAATCAATTAAACTTATCGGGCGGTAATCGGTGATGAAGGTTGGCCCCTCCCGCTTCGGGACAAGCACGAGAAACAAAAAATTCATGCTCTTAGCCACTCTCCCGCTATCATGGAACTCAAAAATGATCGCCATGAAGTCTGCGCTAATAGTCGGCCAACAGGTTTTGAAGAATTCCGCCGTGAAACCGTCAGGACCCCGACGATTTATTGGAGCCCAAACTATTAACTGCCTTTTTTATTTCGTCCTCGTCAAACCTTCTTTCCAAGTCTCTTGCCTGAATGTTGGTGATAGCCTGGAACTGGGTCCCATCCATTGTAGGTTTAAAAACCTCCTCCAACGAGAATAACCACTCATAGAAACTAGCGATTTTAGAAGGGATCAAATATTGGTCCTCGTAGACAACCCCCTCAATCTCGATCGAAGCGATATTATTTCTTTTTCTTCTCCCATTAGCCATGGGGTGGAAAAATTTGTTGTTACTATCCCCTTCTCGTAGCCAGTGAGCTTTCGCTTTCTGTCTCCACAATCGTTCCTCATTTAGCACCCTACGATTAAAATCAATTTTAAGAGCAGTTCTGATTTGTTTATCAGTTTCGTAGAGCGGAGTCGTCTCTTCCGCCCTATCCAACGTTGCAATCTCCGCCGACAGGTTCTCTCTCTCCTCCTTTAGATTTTCCAAACGTCCCTTTGCTCCAGTCTTTAATCTTACACTTCAAGTTCTTGATCTTAGCTGTGAAAATAAACGACGGCGATCCAGTAATACAGTCTGTGGTCCACCACTCGTGGACTCGCTGCTTGAAGTCTTCATTAAGAAGCCAGGCATTATTGAATCTGAAAGGAGCCCGCTTCATTCTATCACTACTCTGAGCCTTATCCGTTAGAACAATTGGCCTATGGTTTGAAATAGTCGTCGCGACAATGTTAACCATCGGATTCGACACGACCTCCAAAAAATCCACTCCGCTGAGAAATCGGTCCAATCTGCATAGAGTTGGTTCATCTTGCCCATTAGACCAAGTGAATCTCCTCCCCTCCATAGCGAGGTCGATCAAGCCCCCTTGATCAATACAGTCTGCGAACATTTGACGGGTCGTATCATCAATCATACTTGTGTTCTTCTCATTGTTATATAGCAAGGTATTAAAATCCCCCCTATACAAAACGGGGTGTCCCATCTAGATAAAACCGCACTTAGCTCGAAAAAAAAACTCCTTCCTGTCTCTGTTGTTATTTGGGCCATAGACCGTAATTCCCACTCCCTCTGGTTCTTACACTCTCGAAGGTGCACCGCCACCGTGAATTTACCACATTCCGAATCTATCAGCAAATGGCAATTTGTGTCCCATGCGAGCAGGATACCACCCCTAGAGCCCTCGGCTTCAAGCAGTTTCCACTCCCACGACGAACTAGGGAGCACCGATTGGATCTTAGGGCCATCCTCAGCTCCCCACTTTGTTTCTTGCAGCGCAATTACATCGGGCCTCTGCTGCAAAAAGAAAGCTTTCACGAGGGCTCTTTTGTCCGCCAGCCCCAACCCACAGACATTCCAACTAATGAACTTCATAACGATACAAACGGCAACCATTATCTGCCCCACTTGTCCCTGATCCCCCATCGATCTATTTTCCCCCCTTGACAAGGGCCCCATATCCAGTTAACCTTTTCCTTTGAGCCCTCCTTGTTCTGATGTAGACCAAACCCCACCTTGACTTGAGTCGCCCCTTTCTTCCCTTTGGCTTTTCAGCCTTTGCCATCTGCTTTCCCCTTTCTAATATTTCTTCATATAGACCAAGAAGCTCATTTTTATCTGCTCTGTATGATATCCCTAACTCCGTTCCCACCTTCATCACCCTCTCTTCGACCTTGCTTCGGTGCACAGATCTGCATATGCGGCTCCCATCTGTTGTTTGTTCCCTCTCTTTGTTCTGTTTGGTTTCCCCCTCAGAGTGAGCTTTTCCTTTCTTTTGTCGTTGACAGACCCATTAGGAATCGATGGCGGCCAACTATGTTCCTCTAACCTGTTACCTGGTCCTACACAATTACACAACAAGCCCTTTGCTGTATTAGAAATAAAAGAATTAGGGCATGGGCCTCGAAGGTCCAGCCAAAAACAATATGTTGGTATGTGAATCCGTTATTTACTCCCATTGCCCCATGAGGGGTCTCAGAATACAGAGGAGTGTCCAGCATGCTGGGCTGGGTTCCTTCGTGCGGGTCAAGCGATCCATCATTAAGCTCTAACGGGCCTTGTTTCCCATTTAGCGATTTGTGCTCCTTCGGAGGTCCATAAGTCCTCAGACCCATGGATCCTCCATGGCTTCTTAAGTTGTTCCCGCTAAACCCGTTGTCGCTGTTGTCGGTCTGGCTGACGTGGGAAATAGAATCCCCCTTAAACTCCGTCGATTTGAAGGGCATCCTTTTGTCGGGGAGACCTGGCCCACTACTCTATGGCCCATGGCCTCGAGAGGAGTTGCTAGAGTTAGTTGTGGTTCCAAGGTGACTAGACCAATTGTCCACCTGGTTATTCGAGCAGTTTCCTTTTAAATTTAGAGGTCTTGTCGCGTCAAAGCTACCATCCCTCTCATTTAAGATGTCAGTTGTATTGCGTCGCATTGAGTCCCGCTCCATGCCTCCAGTCTCGCCACGCATCCCTACACCATCAGAAGTCAGCGCCATCCTATCTTGCACGAGACCCATTACGAAATCCTCCCCACCTTCTTCATTAAATAAAGAAAACAAAAGGTTCTGATAAGGGGCCACGTGTCCCTGTTTCGAGGCCTTTCTGTGGGCCTTTAAAAGCGACCGATCATCTGTCTTCATCCCTACGGTGAAGTTTCGGTCAGCTTCTGTAGAAGTCTTCTCCCATCTGTCCACAATCTCGCCGTCCTTTAGCTCCACGTCATCATGCAACCTCGTCTCACTCGAAGCCTGGGCCCACCCTACTTTGCCGATCGTGAGCTGGGAGAGTCCCTTCTTGGAGGGAGCCCGATCCGCAGGCCCTTGAGTTCTGGGAACTTCGTCGCATCCCGGCGACGCCGTACCCCATCAATCTGTGTCGTTTGATCGAGAATTTCACTGTTTCCCCTCGGCGGGTTCTGTATCTCACTAGGCCTTATCCGTCCGGCTCCTTCTACGCTGTGATTTCCAGTCGGTACCCCTTTGTACCTATCCAGTTCCACCCACCACCGGTACCTACGGTCGTCGATCACAATATCTCCCCTCAGAGGTATATTGGCCACTTCCGCCGAGCGTACGACGATCCTGGCGTACTGGAACGTTACCCGTTGAGCAGCGAGAGTGTCAATGCCGAGGAACGTCCCGCAATGGCACCCGATGCTGCTCAACACTTCGTTGGTCCATAGGAAAGTTGGAAGTCCGTAGATGAGGAGCCAAAACCCGTCATCTTCTTCTTTTTGGATCTTGGGTATAAAAATCTCTTCATCCCATCTTCAGCAGGAGAATTTGTTGCCGGACCCAAAATCAATCTCCTTTTTGAGCAAAAGTTCAATGGCCTCCGGCTCATCCTCAGCGAAAACTACAACGAAGAAGTTAGATGTAGCTTTTTGGATTGTAAATCTTGGATTGTAGTTGTCCCCCAACACTTGTAATAACTGTTTATAAATGCTTTCTTTGTTTTGAAGAAGGTTGTTAGCCTCTATTATTATTCTGCATTTACTGTTGCTCTCCTTTCTTTTGACGTATAAATCTCTGTGGACTAGAATGGTGTGAAGTTCTGCTCAGCATCTGCTTTAGGTACGGTCATATTCCTCCCTCGTAAGTTCGAGGTAGGCCACACTGTTCTATTGTATTCGCCCTCTCTTCTTTCTTTGACTCTCTTTCGTCGATCATCAGTTGGAGTATGGTACTGAGAGTTAGCCTGTCTATAGCGCCTCCCTGAGATGAACCATCCATTACTCAGATCTCTTTCTTGTCCGGTAGAGATGTAGGTTTCGTTGTTGTGAGCTCGTCTTCCCGCGTTCATCATGTAGTGTACATTGGAACTATCGATAGTAGTTCCCGAGCTCCAGTGAGCATCGCATTTCTTACTATGGCATCTGATCCTTCTTCTGAAGTTGAGGTTCCCACATCTTTTGCAAACCCAGTCTCCATTACGTACTACAACCGGCAACCCACCTGTTCGTACTTGCGACCTGTGGCTCCCATAGCCAACTCTTGTATCCGGTTTCGCAACATCCCATCCAGATCTTCCCGTCCACCGCTCCCGCCCCTCCATTTTGCTTATTTTGACCAAATTTTCAACTATGGATAGGTATTGGATCATGCCCAAATTTTTTGGGTGGTACCTGATTGATCTTGTCTAAGTTGCCATGGTACCCAATCCCCATGATCGGTGCTACATGGTGCCCAAATGACCTGGACGTAGCCCTCAAGGCTACACCCAGATGCATAGTCTTGGTGGGCCTTATATATATATATATATATATATATATACACTCTTCACTCATCATCCATGAAATCCACTATTTTGGCCCATTCAAATCAGCCTGAACATGTGCTGAAAGGCTGCCAAACGTAAGGGGGTGCAGCTCAAAACTGACCTAGAACCATTAGCTCTAATAACAAGCAAATCAGCACAAGTTTCAGAACCCATAACCAACTACTATTCTCATCAAAAACATCAGCAAATCTTCTAATCTAGCAAGATAACCACCAATTCACGTCCACCAATTGATTCAGATCTGCTAGTCCGTCAAGAGAAAATGACCTATACAGATCATAAAGGCCTTGAAACTTGAGAAATCCATGCTGCACTCTCAAACGAATAACAAACCTTGCATAACTGCGCACATAGATTGGGCTTCAACACAACTGAATAGAACACACAAATTAGCCCTCGAACACAATCAATTTCCAAAATACATTCTACGGTAACATTGTTGTTGTCAGCAACTGTATCATGCTGATTCAGCAATGGTAGACCAAGACCCGCTTTGCTACCAACTTGTTTTCTCTGTTAGGATAAACTAGTAGCAGATTAAGAAAGTGGAAGAAGAATGAATGAATAAGGAAGAGGGAAAAGTGATAGAGAGGAGAGAGAGATAGCGAAATGGGTTGCCTGGAGTCAATGTAACACAAGCAAGACTATATAGTAATCATACCACTCAAAGTTGCATAGTTACTCTTATAAAGTAGGGTACATACTGATCAAAAATCTTGTTTCGATCTCCTAAACCCTAACAAGTGATCTAGCGTATAGCATGGCACTTAAGTCTGGGTGTCGATTCCACAGGGATTGGTATGAGATCATACCTAATTGATTGTTACTTTCAAAAGCGAAGTTGTTGTGAAAGATACATTTTTGACGGAAGGAAAACTTGTAGACTAATTAACGAAATTTGGGGTGCAAATAGGGAAAAGATCTAGGGTTTCATAACTCCACGTCGCTTTTGTGAGTTGGGCTTAAGTTTACTTGATTCTATTTATGAAAGAAATATCCTTCACAGAGTTGCAAGCTCTGCTCAAATTTCGAGAGGATTTAATCCCTTGCTTATAGTACAAGACTACTGATCTAGCATGATTCGTCAACTAGTGATAAGCCATACTCTCTCGGCTAGTCTCATCGAATCACACATCATTAAGAAAAATACACATCTTGTTGCACATAGAGTAATCCTAGATCACATATCTAATATTAATAAAAAAGTATCTATCTCCACTCTTATTTCTACAAGAAGTACAAGAGCAAAAGAAAAATGAATAACAATCCATAAGAAACGATTCCATTAGAAGTCAAAATGTGCAACTGTTACAATCATAAACACAAGCAACTACAAACCCTCGACACAAAGCTACGCTTCATTACTACCCTAGGGAGTAGATTTAGCCACGCATGACAGAGATTTCCACGATGGTAGAATGCTCCATCTCTTCCAGCCTTCCTCTCCAAGAGTTAGGGTTTTCTTCTCTCTTTTCCCAACCTTCACCCAAATGTCTCATCTTCCTTCTTTTCAACTTCTATTTATATGCTTTGGTTAGGGCTTCCCACAAAAAGTCAACATTCGTCAACCCTATTTTAGTCTGCAAGAGGTCGCTCAAGCGGGAACCAAAGTCGCTCGAGGGACTTCTTCCCGAGAATTTCACTGTTTTTTTTAACACATCTTGCTCGAGAGAGAAGCAAAGTTGCTTGATCGACCCATACCAGTAACAGCTTCTTCTAAGCACTTCTTGTTGCAGATCTTCATCCATTCTGCTCCTTGGGTATTTATTTCCTAAAAGCACGCAAACGCTTTAATATCCTACTCCCAACCTACTCTAAGTCCTAGCAATATAAGTTTGGGGGGCTAATTTGTATAACTAATTAGCCCTGATCACATACCAAAAGAAACACTAACTAGTAACTACACACCAACCACCTAAATACACAAACACATATATTTAAAAAAATAAACCAATATTCAAAACTCCAACGGGAGGCTTTCATTTACAGAGGAGTTAGAGGTTATATTCGGTGGGATGACCACAACCAGAGACATCTCATTGACACCCTCAATAGAGGATTTTGTCTAAGTCTAGCACCAATCAAGTGGAGCCTTCGCTTGGTAGCATGGACATTGATGGCGATGAATATGATACCCCTGGTATAGTTGGAAACACCCAACCACACGCACAAACGCAACCACAAGCACAGAGATTATCGGTAAGAGATGATGATGTGGTTCGACAATCAAGCAGCAGACAATCGCAAAGTCTATCAGTTGGTGGAGTAAAACCCTCATCACTAGGTCAAAAGGTACTGATGCTGCGAGACTTGGTAGTCAGCTGGATTGTCTTGTTGAAGTCGTCAAGTCAAGGAGCATGGCAACAAGTCAAACACCCAGCTAAGAGTGCCTCCATCAAGCCATTGAACAGTGTCTCAGAAGTGCCAGAAGGTAGCTGGTTGTACCTCTTTGTCATGGATAATTTCTTAATCAAAGAATATAGAGAAGCATTCATTGCTCTCAGGAAACCTACGCAACACTTGGCATGGTTGGAGCATAGCATGGAGCTTTGTGATATCCGTGGTTGGCAGTAGCCAGGTTTACGCTGTTCTCCGAGGTTTTATGTGTTTCTAGTGGATTTGAACATAGTTATTTTTTCATTCTCTGGGAGGTAAAACTTCAGAAAATAATTACTTATGTTGAACCGTTTATTGCAAGTATAATACTAATTAGTATTTGTCAAATGGCATTCCAAAGAATCAATGAATGTATTTCATTTGGGTGGATGAAATAGAGAAGGCACTACTCAATAAAATACATGAGGAGAGAAGGAGAGAATGTAGACAATTTGCACATCCTGTGGATGCAATTTGATAATATTCGGATTGTTGTTACTTATGCTTTGCATCTTATTTGTAATTAATTCTCTCAGTAGAGAAGCGTTGGAAATTTTCCTTGATAAGAGGTTTGAATTGTGAACTTTGAATTATGGTATAAGGTTATGGTTTTTGTGGCTAAAACATTGAAATTCTTAGAGGTACTTTAGTCAAACAACCACAATCTGTAACGGATAAATCGTTTCTCACCAGACATGGAACAGCTTCTGAAATTGATTCTATACCCCAAAAAGTTCTTCCTGAAAACTATTTCCTAAACAATAATTCTTGCAATCCTTGTAGAGTTGATTAACATGAATCAATTTTGTAGGAAGTTGGGTTTTGCCAAAATAGGGCCTAAGCTACCACCCATTTAACAAAAAACCCACAAAGTAAAAACAAAACTCTAACAACATTGAAAATAAAACTAGTATTAAAAAAGAACAAAGTAACATGTTACATGATTGGATACACGTGGTTCCCATATGCCTAAGTAAAAGTAGAAGTTTCCTTACTTTTAGCAGCTAATCATTTAATAGAAGAAAACGGGGATAATAGGGGGCGTTCATGAAATCCCCACCTCCGATGGAGGAGCCTGCAGCTATGTGTTTTTCCCAAAATGATCTTCACAGCGATCGGGTTCTGGTTGTCTTCTGACGATGGGGCTTTCACGTTGGTGAGGCTACACTACAAAACATGGAAGGTGGGGTGTGGCTCCAACTATTTGGCCTCCCGCTGCACACTTGGAACTCCGAAGTTTCCAGGGCGATTGGAGCTCTCTGTGGATCTCTCATTCTCGTTGACCAAAGCACTGATGATCTGTGGGATACCAGGTTTGCCCGGATTCTCGTCACCGTTGATAGTTTGGGGGCCATCCCCAGGAGTTGTTTTGTGCAAGTTAAAGGACAAAGTTGTCGGGTCTTCGTAGAAATGGAGTTGGGTTAGGAGGCTTTCTTCTCGCCGCATACGGGGCAGGAACTGGTGCGGCCCATCAGAAGTAAGGAACACATACTCACTGGTCCCGGTGAAAAACTCGCGTCGTTCATCAACCCAGGCGGGAACAGGGAAGATTTACACGTTGGGTCGGGGGAAGGATCATCAAAGAGGGATATGCCCTCGCAGGTACCGCATCATTAACGATCAGACGCGACGGTGAGCGTTGGGATGACGACATGGGACCATGTCGAAGGCGATGGGGATGTGGAGGAGGGAGAAGTGGAGCTTTGGTCGAAATCCTTAGATGGTTGGTTTCAGGAGGCGGAGATAATGGAAACTTCTGAGGTGTCGGCGCCGGTGGGGGAGCGAAACCTTGATGTTAAGTTTGATCTTCCACCGTTGATTCGATCAACGGCTCAGATGGATGCATCGGACTACGAAAGGGCAATGGATACTTTTTTTTATTTTTAAATTGGGAATGGAGGAGGTGTCATCTTTTAGGGATGGGGTACAGCTGGGGAGGGATGATCCAATGCAGCTGGAGTCGACGCGTGGTGCTACCATGCCAGGTGGCGATATTGCGTTGGATGGGTTGCCCACGGTTTCACATGAGGTGGTTTCTTTGGACGATCCAATACCGCTGGTTTCGTCTGCAAGGGACATGCTGTTTTGGGCTCTGCGAACAGGAGTGGGACACGTGGCAACGGCAAGAGGCAAGATGTCGAGGCTCGAAATGGTTCTGCTTTTCCGCCCACAATTTTGTTTAAGGGGTTTGGGTTCTGTAAGGTGGTTTCAATACTGCTTGCTAAGAGGACGCCACATCTTTCTAATTGCATGGAGGATTGGCACGTGACTTGTGTATTAGACAGGGAGGCCATAGAATGGGCCTCGGTGGTTCTCATGGATGGGTCGAGCCCGATATTCTGTCGGCTCTCTTCCAATTGGACGGCGGGTCATTGGACCACTCAGCTGGCCCAGTGGTCTCCTGGTAGGTTCAATTCGAAATGTGTGGCAACACAAGGGCAGTACGGTGAACAGGTGGAACTTGCCCCCTCCACGTGCGGGTCTTCTTACGACACGTGTTCTTCCTTTGGTGAGATGGGGCACACATCTTCCTCTCATATCGAAAGGGACGATTTGGGACAGGTTTCATCTTCCTTTGCTTTAAGTGAACCTGCACTAGGTCTCTCGGTCTCATCTTCTTTAGCAACTGATTCAGAATCCTCATCGGCTTTCTCAATGACTCAGATTTTACCCATTAGATCGCTTAGGCGTGATGAATTGGGGGCTTGGGTCCAATGCTCGTTGGCTTCCATGGGTACTTCAGTTTCGTCCCCGAGATGCAAGGGCAAAACCAGTAAGTCCCCTGATTCGGAAGACATGGAGAGTCTTATTACATTTGGCAAAGAGTTGGGGATGTCGTTCTAAGGATCCGACGACGAGCTCAGAGAGATGCTCCATTCCATTTTCCTCAACCGACAACATGTTGCCGAAAGGAAGAAGAAGAGGTCAAAGTCCAGAGAGCTTCCTAGACTTCAATGGGGGGATGTCAGACGGGAAGGGTTCCAAGGGAGCATAGTGAGTCGGCGTCTGGGTCAAGTGGGATTCATTCTAGTTCCTGTATGAAGCTGTTCTCATGGAGAGTGTGGAGTAACCTTAAAAAGCAAGCGGAGGTGAAGTGAGTCACAGCTATGCACAATCCCTCAATCATTACATTCCGAGAGACTAAGTGGGGAAGCAATGATCGTCACAATGTTTCATTTGTGTTAGGCGACAATAGGTGGGATTGAATTGAAGTTGACTCAGTGGGTCCCTCCGAGGGTATTTTAGTCGCCTGGAATTCTATGTTACTTGAGAAGATGGATGAAGAGATGGGTATGTTCATAGCTTATGTTATTCCCAATAGGGACAACGGGAAAAAGTGGACCTTTGCAGGTATTTACAGGCCTTCGGATCATAGTGACAAATTTCGCCGAAATTCGGTGAAATTTCGCGAAAATAGCCGAATTAGGGGTCAAACGAAAATTTCGAAGAAATTTCGGGACTTTTCGGTAATTTTGGCATTTTCGATATTTTTCAACAAAATTTCAAAAATTCGAAATTTTCAGTTTTTTTTTTTTTTCTTTTGCTTTTTAATTAAATAAACAATTTAAGCGAGAACAGCGCTCACCACACTACGCTACTTGCATGTGAAGGAGTATTATATAGGTGGGCTAGAGTGGGGAGATTTCCCCCTTTACCGATGTGGGACTAAATTTTTAATGGATAAGCATAAAGATGCGGAAATTGCTGTAGGGCGTTAACAAGATGCCAACAAGTTGGCTCCAGCTAGCAGGAAGACACTTTGTCAGGTCATGTGTGCATTCATTTTGGACTTGAGACATGTATGGATTTTGGAGCTCTTTAAAGTTTGTGCTTCACCAGCTGCTTTCTCACCCCACCTTATGCAGCTGGCAATCATCCGCCCTTGAATCAGATGGTGGAGGTCGTTTTTCGTCCCCATCTTCTGCACAATAGATCTATGGATCGTGGGGATAGCATCAGACGGTCAGTTTCTTATTACATGACACAAATACAAAAAGTGACCCTAAAATCATATGACCCCCATCACGCTCAAGCATGATTTTAACATCATTTTTTGAGATGTGTACCATGTGTTGTAAAAAATCGACTGTCAGATGGTACGCTTATGATCCATAGATCCACTGCGCAAAAGATAGGGATGAAAAATGACTACCATCTGATCAAAGGCGGTCAATGCATGCCTAGTTGAGGAGGTGGGGTGAAAAAGCAGCCTTTGGGTGAGTATAATTGTACCCTTTGTCAATTTGTCTTCTATAGTTCTATGCTTGAGTTCTCTGTCAGTGCTTGGCCACTTGGATCACTTGGTAATTTATTTATTTTTAATATTAAATATATTTTATATATATATTTAATCCCCGAAATTTTTCCGAAATGTATCGAAATTAATCTGAAATGTACAGAAAGGACCCCCACCAAAAAATTACCGAAAACGAAATTTGTCACTATGCTTCGGATGACGCAAACAGAGAGGAATTTTGGTTCAAAATTGTGGTTGTCGCAGCTAGGTGGGATTTCCCCATATGTTTGGGGGGAGATTTCAATGCCATTAGATGGCCAAATGAGAAGGTGGGTGGGGCTCCGGATGTGGCAGTCATGCGTAATTTCAATGCCTTTATTCATGACAGGGAGTTAATTGATTTTTCGTTGTTGGCTGCGCAATTCACATGGTCAGGCCTTCAAGAGGTGCTTTCTTTGAGCCGTTCGGCTTCCTTTGCTCGTCAGAGTGGTTAGATCTCTTCCCTGCAACTGCTCTTCATGGTTGCGCAAGGGCAGTCTCTGATCATCGGCTCCTTCAGTGCGAGTCTCGTGGAAAGGGACCTTCCCCCTTACAGTTTGAAAACATGTGGATCCTCAATGAGGACTTCTGGTCTTTGGTTCCTTCGTGGTGGAATGAAATTTCTCCCCCTGGGACAGTTGCCTTCAGATTTATTTCCTAGTTGGGACATCTTAAGAGGCGCATTAAAGTGTGGAACAGAGAGGTCTATGGGTTGGTGCATTCGGCTACAGAGGCTTTGCTTAATCGGTTGAAGTAGCTTGATGGTTTGGAGGAATCCAGGGATCTGTCAAAGCCGGAAAGGGATGAGAGGTCCAAGATTAAAATAGATTTTAATGGCAAATGCTTAGCGGAGGAAATTTGTTGGAAATAAAATTTTAAGGTTCATTGGCTCAGGGAGGGTGATAACACCACAATATATTTTCACTCTGTCGCTAACGCCTATGGAAAAGCTAAGATTTTGGGGCAGATTTCCATTGACAACTCGATCTTCACGGAGCCCGAGCAGATAAAGATTCAGATTGTCAACTTCTATACGAGGCTATATTTGGATGACGGGTGGTCTAGGCCGCGTTTGGATTGGTTTTAGTTTTGAATCATCACCAAGGAGGACCAAGCTGTTGTGGAGAGGAAGCCGAGGTTTGGCGGGCCATCAAGTACAGCTGAGGTTGGACGGTTTCACTATGAAATTTTATCGGAACTTTTGGAGCACGCTTAATGAGGATCTTATGGCAGTTATAGCTGAGTTCCATGCAAGCAGTTTCATTGGTGGGAGTCTGAATTTGACGTTTATCTCGCTTCTTCCGAAGAAGGAAGGAGCGAATGATTTAAAGGATTTTCGCCCCATCTGTTTGCTTAATTGTTTGTATAAAACACTGTCGAAGGTGCTTTTTAATTACCTGAAACTAATGGATAAAATTATATCGGTGAACCAAGGTGCCTTTGTGCAAGGAAGACAGCTGATTGATATGGCGGTTGTTGCTCATGAGGTGGTGCACTCGGCTCACAGAAATAGATGTCCCGCGGTACTTTGGAAAGTGGACATGGAAAAGGCGTATGATTGTGTAAACTGGGGCTACTTAGACTACATGTTAGCCAGATTTGGGTTTGGGGAAAGATGAAGAAAATGGATGTGGGCTTGTTATTCCTTTTTGAGGTTTTTTATTATCGTTAATGGCATGCCGACAGGGTAGTTTAGGAGCTCTAGAGGGGTTAGGCAGAGGGACCCTCTCTATCCCTTTTTGCTTAATATGGTTGGAGAAGCACCAGATGGTCTCATCTCCCAGGCTCAGTAGCATAGTTTCATTTCCAGTGTCCAAGTGGATCGATTTAGTCGTTGTATATCCCATTTCCAATATGTGATTGATACTCCTTTTTTGCAAGGCGGATGGGGTCGAGTTACGGAGGTTAGCGGATGTCCTCGTCATCTATGAGGGGGTTTCGGGGCAGCGTGTCAATATGCAAAAATTGATTCTGTCGGGCGTTGGTATTGACGATTACCTGTTGATCCAGTTGGCTGAGATTGTGGATGGGGACATCGCCCAGCTTCCCATCTCCTACTTGGGCCTCCCCCTTGATTTTGGTCAGCCTACCGCCAAGGCTTAGGATCCCGTCTTCTGAAGGTTTGAGCAGCGGTTGGCTTCTTAGAAGGGAAAGCTCCTTAGCAGTGTGGGTAGACTTCTTCTCGTCAAATATGTCCTCTCTAACCTTCCCAACTTTTTCATGTCGTTATTCAAGTGTCCCATGGCCGTTGTTCATCGGCTTGAGCAAATTCAAAGGAATTTTTTATGGGAGGGATTGGGGTGTGACAAAAAATATCACCTTGTCAGATGGGATATTTGTCAGCTTCCCATGAGTTGTAGTGGTTTGGGCATCCGTAGCTTACATTGAGTTCATATTGCCTTGCTAGGGAAATGAAGACAATTGGAGAGTTAACTTCACCATAAACAACTCGTTCTCGGCCTGGTGGAAGGCTATTTGCAGGGCATGGCCTCAGTTTTCCAAGTGGGTGTGGTTCAGTTGGAGCAATAGTCTCCGTATCAGGTTTTGGGAGGATTATTGGGCGGAGATTAGGCCGCTTAAAGAGTCATTTATGAAATTTTACAACATCACGGTTGATTCTCGTGGTATGGTGGCTTCCTTTTTTCTGGATGGTGCTTAGAGAAGAGAAGGTGGTCCCTTTACAAAAGTTGTTGGCTGTGCTCTATGGTATACGTAGGAATCCATGCAGCTCTGATGACAGGATTTAGGTGCTCAGCAAAAAAGGGGTTTTTAGTGTCAAGCCGTACTACCAAATTTTGACTAGCTGGCCTTTAATCGGGTGGGAGTGGGCTTTGAAAATCTCTAGTTCCCCCCAAAGTAAAAAAAAAGTGTGGTTGATGATCAAAGGAAAGATCCTCACGATTGACCAGCTGCTTCGAAGGAGAAAAGATATGCCCAATGTTTGCGTCATGTGCCTTCAGTCGGAAGAGTCGACGTCTCATCTCTTTATGCAGTGTTGGGTGGCCAATAAGATATGGGGGGTGATCAAGTCCTTTAATATGAGTTGGGCGTCGCCGACCACCATCTTTCACCTGTTGTTAGCCTGGTTTGGTGTTAAGTTGGAGAGCTAGTTGGGGGCATTCTAGAGAGTCAGTTTATTTGCGGTGATTTGGAGTCTTTGGCTTGAAAGGAAGGCCCGCATTTTAGCCGGAAGAGACGGCCGGTTGGAATGATCTTGAAGGGTATCTGAGACCTGATGTGCCATTGGGTGGTCCTAGACAAGGAGGGTGTTGGTGGGGATAATCAGTTATGGTTCGCGGGTATGATCTCAGCCTCTCCTATTTTTTTTTTGTGTCTTTGTATTGTACTTGTCCTTTTTGTGGGTCTTTTTGAGTTTTGTATCCTTTCTCGGATCATTGTCTGTCCCTTTGTACTCTTTCAGCTTCTCATTGTTTTTCAATAAAATGGATGAACATTTACTGATTAAAAAAAAAAATTCATTTAATAGAAGACTCTTTGTTAGAAAGTAGTAAGGGTGGATGAAGTTTCACATTTTAGGAGTCCTATTAGATCTTTATATATGTTACTTTATATGTTGGTTCGTTTTGGGCCAACAGATTTTGAGAATTGAAGAACTGTTAGCCAAACAGCAACAAGGGACGGGTTCCGTTCAGAATTGTCAGGAAGAGTTACAGCATGTAGTAAATCACATAGATGGATGGTTGGATTGAGCTCTCATGAGTAAATTTATTCATGGGCCTCGAGATTAAATTAGACATGTGTTGATGTTATGACCATCTTTGACAGTTGACAAAGGGTCAATAGGTAGATCAAGATCAGGACCACAACACCAATTAAGAGTATACTAGTAAATGAGATGAAGGCTCGACTAGAGAAGGGCCTATCATGACATTGTACCGAAACTCTGCGCCCAATCACCTTGTAAGTGGATGCAAATATATCTTACTTGAGATGGATGTCGGAAGTCATCACCATAAAGGCATGAGGGTATAACTCTTTTCAGAGGGGGGATTGGTGCTTATCCGTGTACACATGGTTCTCATGTGCTAAAGTAAAAGTAGAATTCTACCTTAGTTTTAGTAGCCATTTTTTAAGATAAGTAGGACTCTATTTGGAATTAGTAAGAGTGAATGGAAGTTGGGTTGGCTCTTGAAATCCGTGCCGCATGATGCGATCAAGAATGCGACGGTGTCACTAGACTAGTGGTCGTTTATCGCGGCTCGTCCAATCGGTCTAGGGCTTGTCTTGTGTATCCACACTTCTTTCCCCGCTCTAACCGTTGCCTACATAAGCAACCAATTGTAACCGATGGATTTCCCATTAAAAGGCCTTAATCACCCTCTTAATCACTTTATGTGTAAAGGTATCACCAATTAATATATTTCATTAATTGATAATTAACTATATAATCATAACCGTTGAATAAGCCTTTATGGCCACATGCCAACAACTTTTGCTCATTTTAGGATTCTTATTACATCTTTATCATGGTTGTCAAGGCGACGCTATAGTCTCGTCATGGCGAATGACAATGGGAAACACTATATACAACCAAATAGAGACATTATAGCGTTGCCATGGCAAAATAACACTATGGCATCGCTATGCACGTTAGTTGATTTTTTTGGATAATAACATATAACACTTATAAAATAGATAAGTTATAAGTATGACATTTTTATAACATATAATACTTATAAGTTATAACATTTTTATAATGTATATGTTGCAAAAATACTTACAAGTTACAAAACCTCAACGTATAAGTTACAAAACCCTTGACGCTCTCTCTCTCTCTCTCTCTCTCTCTCTCTCTCTCTCTCTCTCTCTCTCTCTCTCTCTCTCTCTCTCTCTCGTCACGACAACTACCAACACCAGTGTCAGCGACACTCAGTGGGCTACCGGTCAACGGAACCTCAACATCAGCGACATTACAATAGGTGTACTTGATATTTAATATTTTTTAAATATTTTATATTTGTTGACATTTCATATTTATTTATTTATACTTACCATTAGGGATGCAAATTCGGTGTACCAAACCGAACCGCCAATTTTATCGGTTTTTGGTTCGATACCCCACACCTAAACCGAACCAAAATCCATCGGGTGTCGGTTCGGGTCAGTAGTTTCTTTTTTTCTTTTAAACCAACACCGAAACTAAAATATTTTGGTTTTTTCGTTTCAGTTCAGTGTGGGTATTTTACCTACTTTTCTTATTTTTAATGTATTTTCTTAGTTTTTTGGTTTTTTTCAGTTTTTTTCAATTTTTCTTCATATTTTTCAGTTTACTCATCCTACCCTTAGGTTTTCGATTTTTGCCACCCTAAACCGAACCGGATTGGATTCGGTTCGGTTTTCGGTTTAGGGTTTGCATCCCTACTTACCATGTTGCAAGTTTGTTGATGCCTAGAACATGAAATCCTCAATATTAGAATCAGAGTACGATACTTCAATAGCTGAATTTTTTCTTCCTATACATATAATTATATTTTTATTTTGTTCATATATTCAAAATATAAACAAATAAAAAAAAATACTATTAATTAATAGATAAAATAATTTTTAATTTTTTTATTATTTTGTTTTAAATTAAGAAATAAGCTCGCCATGGCGTAGCGAGCTTCTTTGTCATGACCATAGATCAAAATTTCGTCCGATACCGATACGTATCGGTATTGGACCCGAACATATGGTACATTGAAAGTACCGTATCGTTCATTTGTATGAATATGGCATGAATGTATCGTCCGGTATTTTAGTGTTCCGATACATATCGTCTGATACGTATCGGTTTTGAGCTCGGACGATACATATCGGTTTAACGAGAATTTGACCTATGGTCATGACCTCCCCACACCGCCTTAGCCTTAGCTACCTTGATCTTTATATATGTTAAACTCGTTGATTAATAAACTAGAAGCGAAAAATTATTGAAACGGAGTGTTGAAAACAAGATGAAGCCCCTCATCTTTAGAAGCGGGTCTTGATAAAATGAGAACCATATCACATCATAACAAGAAAATAAAAATACAGAGACAAAAGGAGATTACCTTTGCCAAACTCCACTCCTGCTCTTCCAGTATAGACTCGATTACGACCTTATACGAACAATCTTCAATAAAAACCCAACCCGAATCTCCCTCGTAAACCTAAACCAAAACCTCTTTCTTCATTACAACTAAAATCCACTATGTGAATCTAAATTCACGTAAGAACAAACAAGAAACCCCAAATAAAACCCACCTTTAAAAGCGCATTTACTGTCTTACGAACTAACTGCTTCGAAAATCCAAATGGCGCCAATGCATCTATGGCTGCATCCATACGCGTCAGACCAACCTGCATGGTTTGAGAGATGGAGAGAAAAATGGTGAGAATGAGAATATGGAAGAAAAAACTCAGAGAAAATTACATCATTTAATAGAAAACACAGAAATTGAATGCTGTAGACACCTTTCTTCGTCTTCCTCTCGGAGCCATGGTGGACGAAACCCTGAAGGAGGAAGCTAACTAGCTTCACCGCCCGGAGGTTCAGTAATGCTAGGGTAAGAAATCTAATTTGCTACTGCTTCTGTTTGCAATAGAAGAGAGGGACTCGTTTTTGCTCCATTTGCATAAACGACGACTGTTTTTCCTTGCGTGGAAAAGCACTTCCACAGAACTCAAGACGGAACAATGTTTTGGAGGGCTGCTACGCGCACACCACTTTTTTCTTTCCTCATATTCAAATATAAAATGGCAAGATATGCGGATAGTAAAAGTTGGTGTGCGCTTAGAACAATTTTGAAAAAAAAATTGCTACGAACATGCTTTTTTATAATGATAATTATAAAAGTTTCAATAAAAGGGTGGATTATGTGGCGCTTGCATTGTAAATTCGTTGACTGCATTGAATCAGATGATAGAGATCAACTTTCTTCTCAATCTTCTACACTATTAATCTTGATACTATGGGCATATCATTAGACTACTAGTTTTGTATTCCATATGACAACGATCCCAAAGAGCGATTACAAAATCACATTTGCTTGTTAGAATCTATTCATGATATGCTCACTTATTGCTTGTTAGATTTTATTCATAAAATCTATGCGTAGAAATCTATAATCACATAATTGTTTCTATTTTGCATAAGGTGTATGGACAATTATAATTGGTGAACCTACCGATAGTAGTGGAGATTCGTAGTCAGGGGAGCTTTAGAGCCATTCTCGTTCTTTTGAGGGTTACAAATCGACTCGGAGGTTTCCTTCGAACCCGCACATATAAATCCTTTGGGATCTCATTATCTTTTTCATTTTGGCTAAGGACCTGAAATGACATCAAAATCAGATAATTCACTAGAACCTTTCGCATACCTAACTCGAGTTGTTGGAAGCATGGGTCAAAATTTCGTCCGATATCGATACGTATCGGTATTGGATCAAGACGATACGGTACATTCAAATGCCGTATCATCCATTTTGCATACAAATGCCCAAACGATACATTTAATATATCATCCGATAAATTACTGTTCCGATATGTATCGTCCGATACGTATCGATTTGAAGCTCAGACGATACGTATCGGATACTCGAGATTTTAACCCTTGGTTGGAAGGCGTAAGAGGCCAAGGAAGTGTATACTCGAGATTTTGACCCTTGGTTGGATCCTTTGAGCCAAATAATCCCCCTTTGAGCCTAAATCGATTTAGCCTTTTGTTTTTGGCCCTATCTACCGAACCTTACAAGTTGAGTTAACCCAAAAAAAACCCATCTGTTTATACCCATACACATTCCAAGAATTCCACATGGGTAGCGGTTGACTGAATGTAAGGGGGTTGACATGATTTAAGGAAACCATTTTGCAATTTTATGCCGATGTATTCGAACCATCCTCTCAGTTATTGCTAGGCATGACTTGCGATTGGAAACAGTTTGAATTAGATGTTCTTGTCACTAGTTATAAAGACCCAAAATTTTTTACTTTCTTTTATTGGTATTAGATGGTGCTTTGTACCTAGCATGGTGTTAGTGTCCCACACCAAAACCTACCCTAATTAAGAAAATATACATTTTAATTTTTCAAAATATTTTATATTTAAAATTATCTTTATTTGATTTTGATTATAGACAAAAAAGTCTAAGGATCAAATATTGCTACATGAGTTTTAAACCTCTATTTTAAACTTTGAAGTAAAAGTTTATGCATCCTTATTTGGTGAATTCTTCTTAAAATTCCTAGCCGTTACTCCATTTTCTTCTCTGGCCATCCATTTTCTAAAAACACTCAAATCTCTTTTAAATCTTTTGTGTGTTCTTCCACAAAGAATATCATGATATTTTTCTACCGTCAAATCATAGTAGAAAAAAGCGGCGTAATTGTGAGCGGACCATTGTGTGGACGCCGATCTCTATTGCCCTGATCGCTATCGATCTGTCAATCACGCTTCAAGAGATGAATACTCATCCATCCATCTCGTATTTCTCAGATCCCGTCGCATAAGATACGTTTGATTGCATATCGACGGGCTAGATAAATGAATCATATTTTTTTTTATTTTATTTTATATATATATATATATATATATATATATATATATATATATATATATATATATATATATATAGTTATCCACACTTAATTTATCTTTCTTCTAATTGAGAGTGAGTTAAGAAATTTATCAGACGGTAGAGAATACTTGGTAAATTAGGATTCTTTACACAACAACTTTTATTAAAATTAAGGAATCTTGCTAAATTTTAATTATTTCATTAGTTAGTTTTAGGAACCCCAGTCTAAGATGGAACAAAACTTTTCTTTTTCTATTTTAGATGAGATATAAGCATGTAGTTTTTAGTTTTAGGCACACCACACCCAAATCAGACCTGATTTCATAATGGGTCGGGTCGGGTCTAAATTCAGACTCAATATATTAATAAGTTGGGCTTGGGGAACCCATGACTAGGGCCCAACCGGTGAACACTCCTACCCGGACCCAACCCATGAATACCCCTAAATGAAAAACCCAAAGTAGAAATTTTCTTGCCATTCAACTCCCAGTTAATGGAATGAGGAGCCTCGATCACCAACTCGACCCCGCACGGCACTTGAGTGCATGCCTGCCTAATGGACACTTGTGAAATTATTGAGTTATATTTAAACGATGGGAAACAGGTTGGTAATATTAAATTATTAAAACTTTAGGTAACTTTTAATATAATACCATTATACTTCTCTGTTATATTAATAAAATCTATTATATAACTTTTAATATAATGCTATTATATTTTTATATTTTCTTCCTAATAAAACTTCCTATATATATAGGTACAGAATATTTTATATATCAAATTTGACTTAAGCAATGAATTGGCTCATCGTCTCAAACCTATTGTTTCCTTTTAATTCCACCAACTGACCTGTTAACGTATTTAAAAGATCAACGAAGACCGATGGTTTAGATTAATATATTCATGTGAATTCTAAACTACTCTTTAAAGCAGTTCATAGCTTATATTTTATATAAATTACTCCAGCGATGCGTTAATGTAATTTATATTATAACAGTATTATATTATTATATAATTAAGGTATTTAAGTACACTGACACCTTAATAATAATTCATACATTTAAGTGGTGGGTTATCGTAACTATATAATTTACACTATACAAATATTATATTATATATAAAATAAGGCACTCGAGTACCTTATTATAATAGTATAAATCGTTGCTAAGATTGAGTTTATAACATTGCGAGAATCTGCTTGTTTATTTTTTCGCCCGATCGACCCTAGTGTCCGATTGATCGATTCTGATCAGAATCGAATAAGAGTGTACTCAAATCACTTTAAATCTGACTGATTGATTACCAAAAATTGATCGATCGATTTGTACCAAAAATAAATAATTTATATAATATAATTAAGACTAAATGATTGATTCTAAAACTGATCAGTCGATTGTCGTCCGAACAGGCGACCTGATTCACACTAAAATCTCACCGTTGCCCGACCAAAAACTTAGTGCATATTAATCACTTGCACTTTTCGATCGATGGTCGTGATGCACTTAACTTCTAAAATATTAATATTTAATTTAAATATTCTATAATAATAAATAATAATATATTTTAAATATCACTTTTATCGCTTCAACGCGACCTCTTCGATAACATGAAATGTAAGAAATTTGATACCTCATGAAAACCGAATTCTGACCATCAAGTTATCGAAATCACACTTATAACTCTATTCTATAATTATATTGGTGTGTTATATAAATGAATATAAGTATAAACATAATCAAAATCTAAGTGTAAATCATTCTATATATGTAATACTTTTGTGTTTGTATCTTGATCAAGTTATGCAAGTCAAGGACATGTTAGATCATGAGTACGAGAGTGTATGAGATCATGTCTATGCTTGGGCGTGGTGATTCGCTGAGATGGTATCGAAATGAGGAATACATTATATTCACATGCCTTACAACTCATAGTGGTATGGGACATCATGACGAGTTGGGTGAGTGCGAATTCAGTATAACCTCGTATACGGTGGCATAAACGATGACACTATCACCCCAAGTTCTAATATGATAGGATAACATATGAGTCGATAGGCTAAGATGTGAGTTAGTATGATATGATATGAGTCAGTATGATAAAATATGTTATGATAATAAAACACCGTTGTATAGGTCAGTAAAAGATTAACAATTTAAGTCTCTGTACGTGTCGTTATTTGTGTAATCACCGTAAGGGCAACAATGTCTTTCAGTCAAGACGGATGTCTCTGGAGACATTATGAGTTATGAGTCGTCGGTTTCCCTTATGACTGGATGGGGAATATGATATTATATGATATGGAGGGCGTTATGATATGGTGGTATGATACTATGGTGACCCTCACATGGTAGCTCGAACAGCAATTCTGGCACAGGTCGTTTAGGATTTTATGAGTATATTAGTTACGCTTATGCGATGTACAGACGTATGCGCGAGAATAATAAAATATGGTATCATATGATATGAGATATGGTAAGGTACGTTAGGATGTAAGTGTCTAGATCATGACCATGCATTTATGATATGATATGAATTTTACGATATACAAATGATGTTGTCTTTCTCTTGCTACATTTTGAGATATTATGTTTATCACTCACGTGATGCACCCACAATGCACCTGAGTAGAATGGGGTGGATTGGTGGTGTATCCCACTGAGTTTACGTGACTGAGTAAACTCATCCCACGACAATCTAACAGTTGCAGGTGATTATACTAGTAGAATAGACGTCGGTCGCTGACGCTGATTTCATTAATCTCGCGGGTGTTGAGTACTAGGAGCCTTGGGAGGGCGACGGAGTTGAGTACCAAGAGGGCTATGGTGCTAATTTTGATCCGAGTGTCAGATATTGATCATTGCAGACTTTGGTAGTAGATTGGATCCTTATTATTATTATTAATTTTATGATTTCATTTTATCGAATTTGTCTCCGACTTTCATTATCGTTTTATGGGTGTACTATTCAGATTCATTATTTTTATAGTATTTATGACTGCTTTTATTTCCACCTTTATGTGTTGACTTTCACGGATTTCGTGGAACCAGATTTGTGTGATAACTCTGATTAAGTATATGTCCGCTTAGGATATCTAGGATATGTGCGGGTCATAACTCAGAATTCTAGGCCCTTGGGATGGGATAGAATTTCGGGTCGTGACACTAATACTCTGCCAGCCTGTCTTAAATTTTTTGTTACTACTCTTAGACCGAATCAGGGAGACTAACTTCTAAAATGCTTCCAAGAAAAAAATAGTAGAACTGTGATATCTCCCCATGCAAAATATTTGTCAAAAGCTTGATTCTACTACCCTCGTTAGCAAGGGCGGATCTACATACAATGGCCCAAAATTTTAAAAAAACCTTAAAAGGCTTTAACGGCCACACATATATCTATTTAAAGGCCCCCCCAAGCTTTTAACTGTCTGATAGGTTGGTCATGATCTTTAGATCTACTGTGTTGAAGATTGGGATGAAAAATAATCTCTAGCATCTGATTCAACACAGTCAATATGATAAGATTGGAACCGTTGGTTGTTGAGACCGAATCTTAGTTGCAAATACCCGTTCACTTAATTTAATATGATAAAATAAGAAGAGAGAAATTAGGCCTAATAAAATCATAAGGGGAACCCTTATTTGCAGCTATAGTTTTAAGTACACATCATACGGTTGCTAATAATGGTAGCTACCCCTTGAAATGTGGTGCCTCTTTTCTCGCTCCCTCATCTCATACCTACAAAAAATTTCTCTCTCATAAACCACCTATTATAAAAAGTTGGGTACCTCTTTTCGCGCCCACACAATCTCTTAAGATGCCGATGCTTAAAACCCTTAAACTTGTTGACTACTTAGAATTAGATGATCTAAATCATTTTTCATCCCAATCTTTCACACGATGGATCTTGAGACCATGAATGTACCATCAGACGGTCTATTTTCTATTCCACGTGGTACAAATCCCCAAAAGTAGAGAGCAACTACTTGCACACGAGACCAAATGTCATATGGCAATCACCACGTTTAAGCGGTATTTTTTGAGGATTTGTACCACGTGGAATAAAAAATACACTGTCTGATTGTACGTTCATGGTCTCAAGATCCATCATGTGAAAGATTGGGGTGAAAAACTATCTCCATCGTCTGATTTGAAGTAGTTATCGAGTTTTAAGGAATTTTGAACGCATGCGCTCCTAGAGGGTGCGTTGTAGCGAACAAAGGTATCTAAAGAGTTTTACAGTTGAGTACCATTATTTACACATTGTGAAATTGTAACCTCGTCTCATCTCCTCTATTCATGCATAATGCATTGACTATTTTGACTTAGACGATGGAGAACATTTTCGTCCCTATTTTCAACACAATGGATCTTGAGATCATAGGCGTACCATTATACATTCAGTTTTTTTTCCCACATGACACACATCCCAAAAAGTGATTCCAAATTATGTTTGAGCAAGACGTGTTCCATGTGATTTTAGATATGTCACGTGAAATCAAAATTGACTGTATGATCATATGCCCCTAATATAGGGAAAAAAATTTGCGTCGGACCTATCCACTACCGAGTAACCCCCTTTAGGAAAATCTTGCGTCCGCCACTGCTCGCTAGTCACTAGTCAACCTTAAGTCCAAAAGCTAATGTACTTGGCTAATGAGACATCATAGCTTTGACCCTCAACTACATCCATCATATGAATTTTTTTTGGTAAATGACTATGAATATTGCATTATTTATTAAAAATAGTAATAATCCAATCTCGCGGAACCTGCTTTTATGGTTAGAGGTCCTTGCATAGCAAATGAACTTGACTCTCTTTTATAAAATTTAAAGGTTCCAAAAAATTTATCATGCCCTTCACCTTTCTAACATCTTAGAAAGGATTTTTCATATTTCAACATTTAGCTGCAGAAAATGAGCTTGTTCTGAGGAACACAGGGGGAGTGGTCGAAAAGCAGGAAAAAAAGTGAGATGCGAGGTGGGTAGTTATCCCGAGGGATGCTACTGGCTCTCGAACAGGAATAGGAGCTTAGATGATGGTGATACATCTAGTAGCCATTCTGGGTACAAGAACAAATGCCTCATAGTCTAACGATACTTTTTATAATTTGTATAAATATAAGCAACCCATCAATCAAGTTTTGTATTATATCACTGGGCCTCTGGTTTATTTTCTTTAGTGAGGACCAATTTAGGACCTACCAGTCTCCAAGTAAGATGCTTAACCAAGTCTCAAGTTTCATTATTTTCTTAAGCAACAAGTTCTTCTTGCATAGCATTAAGCTAGTACTTTTGAGTGGAAGAATCACCATAGTAATTTGCTAACATAAAGCATTAGACAACTTTTGTTTCCTCCTATACGTCACTACTCTTGTTTTTTTTATTGGGATAATTAGAGAAACATGCCTCAAAAACAAACTTTTTGGCAAAAAATACCCAACTTCAAACGTTTTAGAAAAACAATGCTTTCACGGATTTTGAAACTTCAAAATACCGTGAAGGACTTTTCTCTCTCTCTCTCTCTCTCTCTCTCTCTATATATATATATATATATATATATATATATATAAAATGCTTAGAAAGAAGAGATAATTATACAAGAATTAATCCAATAAAAATACAAGAATGCAGAGAGAAATTATAAAACAGACCTAAATATATATATAATAAAAAAATATATGGAGAAAATGAAACAGACCTTCAATTAGGTCATGAATCTCACGGAGAATTTGCTTCGCAAGAAAACCTACGCAATTTCTCATCGATTCAATCCAGCTACAGATGTCCTCTTATCCTTTAGAACTTACTAAGATCATCAGCGTACCATAAGAGAATCTGAGCATCATATTTTTGGCGAAATCATCCACAGCGGCTATCTGAAACTCGAGAATCAAAAGAGAAATTGAAGTATACACGTAGGTCCAAGACGAAACAAATAAAACAAAGTACGTACATGACAAACATAAACTTCTCGATGGACGGTTCCGCAAGAGGTTTTATAATGACCAAAATGGAGCAAGTATTTTTTCAAAATTCCTTAATAACCTAGAGATCTTAAGGATTTGTTTAGAGAGACGTATAAAATTACCAAAATGATGGAAGCTTTTCTAATAATTACTTAAAAATCTGTACTTATCATTTTAGTCATTCTTAAAAATTACCAACTTGGCCAAAATGGTGCAAGTTTTTTTCATAATTACTTAAGAATCTAAAGATGTTGAAGGACTTGTTATGCGAGAGGGTTTAAAATGACTAAAATGATGCAAGCTCTTCTCATAATTACTTAAAAACCTAAACTTCTCGATGGACGGTTCCAGAGTAGGGCCAAAATGGTGCGAGTTTTTTTCATAATTACTTAAGAATCTAAAGATGTTGAAGGACTTGTTATGCGAGAGGGTTTAAAATGACTAAAATGATGCAAGCTCTTCTCATAGTTACTTAAAAACCTAAACTTCTCGATGGACGGTTCTACGATAGGTTTTAAAATGGCCAAAAAATGGCGTAAGCTTTTCTCATAATTACTTAAAAACCTATACTTCTTGAGTGACGGGACCACGGTAGGTTTTATGGATTTTTTTGTGGAACTTAATGATCGGTAAGTCCTAATTTAAAATATATATATATATATATATATATATATATATATATATATATATATAACTGCCCATAACTTATCGATGGACAATTTAGCAACAAGTTCAAATTTAAACGAAAAGACAAAAGTACCATTAGTCATTTGTAAGTTCATATTTTATAAAAAAAAAAGAGTAGTGAAGGATATTTTCTTTTTTTTGTAAAATCTTAACTTCTTGCTACTCTCTCAAGAAGGAGAGATCGAAGAAGGCGCCAAATCAGGAGAAAATAGATGATGACGTGATGATAAGGTCCCTTTCTCTTTCTCTCTAAAACCAGCTCTCTCTCTCTCCTACTTTGTATCTTTGAAAACCTTAATATTTAAATTTTTTTGTTTTTTTGTTTAGAACATGGAGCAGATGAAGAAGAGACTCTAAGGACATGGAAGAAGAAGAAACCGAAGTTCTTCGTTTTAGGGTTTTGTGGCTTCTATCCAAATTCGAGAAGGAAATGAGTGTCATTCAAGATAATTGATTTTTAGGGGTTTATTGTTGAAGTTTTATCTATTTAGGGCTTTGCGGGTCCTATTTCTCTACTAGTTTCTGATCAGCGTTAAGTAACAGAATCCAATCTTAGTTTCCATTGAAGTAAGCCAGTATCAGTATGTTTCATGAAGAGGCGTTATCACTAAGGATGCAAGTTTTAAACCAAAACCTGAACCCAACCGAAGAACCGGCTAAACTGAACCAGCCCGAAACCGATTCAAAACCGAAACGAACTGATTCTTGTTTGGTTCCATTTCGGTTTTGGATGGCGTAAAGCAAAAACCGACTTAGGTAGGATTAGAAAATTGAAATATTTGAAGGAAATCGAAAAACCAAAAACATTGTTAAATTTTTTTCAAAAAAAAAAAGAGATGATTACGTAAAACCCTATACTTCTTGAGTGGCGGCACAACGGTAGGTTCTATTGATTTATTTTTTAACGTACCGATGGACAATTCACCGATAAGTCCTAATTTTTTAAAAAAGATAAAACTGCCCAAAACTTATCGATGGACAACTTATCGATAAGTTCAAATTTTAATGAAAAGACAAAAGTACCATTATTCATTTGTAAGTTCAGATTTTATAAAAAAGAGTAGTGAAGGATATTTTCGTCTTTTTGTAGAATCTTAACTTCTCGCTGCTCGAAGGAGAGATTGAAGAAGACGCCAAATCAAGAGAAGATAAAACTGCCCAGAGCTTATCGATGGGCAATTCATCGATAAGTTCAAATTTTAAGGAAAAGACAAAAGTACCATTATTCATTTGTAAGTTCAGATGAGTACCTTTAAATCCACCCGCCAAATCTTTGAGCGCTGAAACACATTGACTACATTGAATTAGATAATGGAGATTATTTATCGTCCCAATCTTTCACAGGATAGATCTTGAGATCATGGGTGTACCATCGAATGGTTAGTTTTTTATTTCATGTGGTACACACCCAAAAAAGTGACCTTAAAATCAATTTTGATGGTGCGCGTGATGTAAATGTCGCCTTTTGAGATGTGTGCAAACATTGATTGTCTGATGGTACGCCCATGATCTCAAGATCCATCGTGTGAAAGATTGGGAGGATAAACGATCTCTTCGTCTGATTCACCACAGTCAATGTATTCCATCAAAGATATTTAAGGAGCAAATATCTTTTTAAGGAATCATTGTATGAAGGATTCATTCCACAAAAGAAGATATTTGCTCCTTAAATTTTATAACAAATGTTACTTTTCTTTTTTACTCTGATTAATTGAGAATGACATGAGATTTATTGACAGAACAATAGACCAAGCCAAAGCCCATGAGAGCGATAGAGCAGGCCAGAGCTTGGACTGGACTTGATGTACTAGAGGATGCGATGAATGGCAACAAGATGGGTAGTGCAAGGAGCATGTATAGACTGACTCACAAGACTAACCACAATTGTGATGTCCGGCTTGGTGAGAGTGAGATAGATTAATCGTCCCACTAATTTTTTACACTCATGAGGACTTGAGAGCAAATCACTATCAAGTTCATGTAAAGAGAGTTTTTGGTCCATTGGATAGGTAGCAGACTTGCATCCAAGCATCCCAGTGTCTTTGAGAAAGTCAATTTCATACTTCCTTTGAGAGAGGAAAATTTCTTTCTAGGATCTAAATCTAAAGTCTAAGAAAGTAGTTTAGGCTCCCTAAGTCCTTCACTTCAAAAAATGTGACCCAATTTTTACATGGCTAATAAATGGATGGTCATCTTCCCTGATCATCTATGTACCACAAGCTCTAAAATGGAAACACACGTAATACAAACTCAATTTAAGGGAAGGTATAATGAGCAAATTTACAATATTGCTCTACATAATCGTACTTACACCTATTAAACTACCACCACAAAACCTTTCAATTATTGCTAGAGGGTGGACATGTAGAAAACTGTCAACATACCTGAGCCGAGGATTGAAAGCACAAAGCACTTTGATTTTTCCACAACAACTAAGGCTTTATTTGGGCACCGGCATGCGCCATTCAACTCAATATAAATTAAAAATCAATACTCAATTTTTTTTACAAGATAACTTTATTTTGTATTGGTTACATCTATTAACTTGATTAATTTAGTAAAATATGGAGCAGCTCTTATGGCCACTTTACATGGAGAGTGCCATGAGAAGCACCCATTTTGCTGATCTAAATGCTCTATTTTGTTAAATTACTGAATCTAAGTATTTGTGAAGTAGATGTATATATGTTTTAATTTGATTTATACATGTTTTGAACACTTTCTATTGCATTTGGAAATATATAATTTATGGCCATATATTAACACCTTTTTAGCAAGAGTTTACAGGGTCCAAGGTGGTTTAAAACCGCTATTGGGGATTAGTGCTTCTCGAGGATTGCTTCAGAGATTTAGTAACTTCTTAAAGCTATTTAGTGCAGTGGCTGTACAAATACCAACTGCAACTGAATAATCTACCAATAAAATCTGTTTTTATTGTAAATTTTCTTTTGTGCAAACCTATAGTGGATAGGTGTTAGGAATACAAGTAATAGAATGTCGTGTGCCTTTAATATTGTTAGGTGTGTATGTCATAATTCTATCAGTTAATATAAATGCTAGTGAGTTCTTTTATCTCACTAAGTCTTCTCTTTCTCTCTCCCTCTCCCTCTCCCTCTCTCTCTCCTCTAACCCTAAATCTAATACCTCCTATCTAACCCTAATATCACAACTTAAACCTAATACCTCTACACCATAGATTTCATCTATAGGTTTATATCCTAAATTTGTTTTTCTGTTGTTTAGATAAATTTTCTTTGCTGTGATGGACAGGCAGATAACCTGTTCACATAATTTTTTTTTTATCCTAAAGAAATTATTGTTTGTGTGATCCATTATGGATGGGTTCATCAATCTGTTCTCTTTGTTATATATACATTAGGTTGTAGCTTTGAAGTGTAGGTGCTGAATATGTTCATCATCATGTTCTTTCTATTGTACTTCTAAGAATTAATATGATTTTTTGTACTATGAATGGCACTATTTATTGGCCTATAACATGAAAACTCAATGAAGTCTAATTAATATTCCATTAAAAGACTTAGTGAAAAATATAGTTTGATATATCTTTTCTTACAATAGTTATGATCATCGACCTGCTCTTTTATGTGGCACCCAATGACGTGATTGAGTGCAATGTGGCAGCAAACTAATGTATGCCCAAGTAACTTACCTGGTGCTTGGTACCCGGCTACCTTTATCCTTATGTTTTAAAAGCGTTCTGCTTCTTTCTTCTTCTTTTTGTTTTTGCATTGGATGCCCTTTTTACGTGTCATGCCCTTGATGCAAGGATTATCCTATAAGTTGATTAGTTAATTATTTAAGTGGCTATCATAGTTAATCTTAATAGATTGGTAGATTAGTTAACTGGCTATCATAGTCTTCAATTGATTATAGTTGTTGAAGTCGATCTATTACTTTCAAGTTGTTGAAGTCGATATATATATATATATATATCGAGACCTAATATTTAACCAGTGGTAAAATTATGTAGAACAAGATATTTTCTCTGTTTTACTATTCTAAAAAAGAAAAGATTGGTGTTTGTGGATCATGGTTCTCTTCATGTTCAGATTGTGATGGAATTTGGAAACATCACCATAAAGTGTCATGTTTTGATTTTTTTCATGTGATGGACTCCACCATCCATTCATGAACCAGAAAGTGCTAGATCAGACACCAGTCACATTGATGAAATTAGTGGAGTTAAAATTCTAGATTGCAACCATTCTGTAAATGAACTAGACTATCATTACAATGAAGGTAGATGCTGAGAGGCTATTCCCATTGGTTTTTGCCTTGGAGGAAGTTGCGCATAAGGCTTGTAACACAATCTCATGGTGAGTTCCCAGCAACCAACACCATCAACAACATTCATGGCACACAATACTCCAAACAACTGTAGATCTCATCATTTCAGCCTCAAATCAGCTCCAAGTCGTATAGATCACATGCTAGAGATGGATGAAAACCGATTCATCTTCACACAAGAAACCAAATCCATCGAATCACAAATCTCTAAAACATGAAGATTCGTGAATCGGAGCTGAAAATAGGAAAAGAAAACAAGACACCAACCATCTAATGTTGACCTTCTAACTGTAAAGAAGAAAAAATTAAATAAATAAATGTAGGGTCATGTAACTCCAAGGACCAGTGTGCATGCCTTTTATTTTGCTATATCCTTAATAAATATTTTAGCGGTCCTCAAAGGTTGTTATTTTCTCCCCTTGATTTATCTCTTTTGGGGTCATATTTACTACACTTAAAAAAAGAATATTAAGATTAGAAGGCTGTAATTGACACTAAAAAGAGCTCGCAATTTTTTCTTAGCTTGGGATTTACTGGAAAGTAGGATATCCCCTTGTTTTCCCTAAAAGTTCGCTTGAGGTTGCTGGGCCCTCACCCTTTACTAAACATAAATGAGAGTTACAAATGTGAGCACCCCAGGAACATGATAAAGTCTGGACCATCTGACCACTATACTAGCATTTTCTCCACATCTCGCAAGAAAGTCTGCTACCGGATTAGTTTCCCTCTATGTGTGACTAAAAGGAAATCTGTTCAAATTTAATTTCTCATGCTTCTAACATGTTCAACAACATATATATACTTCCTAGGGGTTGAGACTTGAGACAATACCATCAAGAGACTGAATAGCAATCAGGGATTGACTATGAGATTCCTAATATTACTTTCAGTAGCATGCTGCATGCCATAAGAAATCGCATAAACTTCAAGCAGGCCAATGTCCATTTCTTGATCTGCAGGGCCATGGTACCAAAGAAGCTGCCTGCCATTGGAGACACGAAAAGCCCACCAAATCCTGCTCTATCCACACCCTTAGAGCCAAAATGGTACTTGTTTTCCCTTGAAAAGGTATTATGTAACAGGGTGATGATCATTATAGTTGAATCCTGCGTAAGAACTGTTAGATAAAATTAGGAACAGAAATCCGAAAATGATGAAATGGGTAAGAGAATTGGACTCGAGGCTTGTAATCGCTGTCTTGTATTTTGTCTCTATAGCCTTCCAAAGTTCCATTGCAGACGGCATACTCTGGTACACATCGAAGAGTGAATTTGCTAGCATATTGAGAATGTGCTTTTTACAGATATAATCATCCTGCTCCCATTTCTGACGATTACGAACATTGGCAAGAGATTCTCCATCAAAATCTTCAGGCTCTACCGGTTTTGGAGTGGTTAGGACATAAGAAACTTTCAAAGTCATCAATACGAAATGTATCTTTTGTTGCTATCTTCTGAAGTTGTTGTCGTCGAATCGCTCCAATTTGACGAAGTCGTGAATCATCACTTTCAGATTTGAAGCTATTATAAAACAGAATAGCGTTTTAAAATGGCTTCAAATCTGAAAGATATGACTCACGACTACATCAAATTGGAGAGATTAAACAACAAAGATACATTTCGTAACGACAAAGATTACGATGAAAATCTGAGAAAATACATTCTCAATATACTAAAATCGCTTCTTCGATACCAACCGTCGTCTACAATAAAACTTTGGAAGGCATTGGAGACAAAATATAAGACAACGAGCCCAACCTCTTGGATGCGATCCGTTACTTTGCAACAGTAGAGGATCACCCCAAAAAATTCAATCTAATGAAGTACCTCCAAAAGAAGAAAGCAAGAGGAAATTCTCAGGTTTATGCAAGGATTCCGATGGATTTCAGAGTATTCAAATTTGTGTCCTAAAGCCTCCTTATATAGAATTTTCAATATAACGGTTGGACCAATAGTCATATTTTGGACGGCTTAGATCTTTCAAAGATCTCAACCGCTTTATCCAACGATTGTATGAAAGGTTGCAACTTTTCAAATTCAAATTCAAACGGTTGCACACCTTTATAAGCGGTTATGAAACGGTTTGGTTCAACGGTCAACATTTGACCAATCCGTTTGGCCCAATAAAACCGAATTGATCCACTGATTAGTGGCCCATTAGGCCTGACCCAGCCCATGAATAATTTGATCGTTGGATCTTTCTAGTCAAAAAATCAAACCTCTCCTTGAGAGGATGTGCATGTGCAAAGTGCGTGCGTGCCTAAACGCCAATTGCCACACACGCGCGTGCGGCGGCTCACCGCTAGGCACACTCTTCTCTTCTTATTGTCAAATAATAATAGAAGGTGAAAGGTTCTATATATAGCCTAGACACTTTTTACTTTTACCAATGTAGGACTATTCATTTGTATACAAAAATGAGAATACCTATTGCCTAAAAATAAACTCACAAAACTAAGAAAGAAAACAAAAGGAAGTTTTATTTTCTTTAAAATTATTTAATACATTTATTATATTCTAAACTAATAAATACATATAACAAGAACAAGTTACCATGATCTTCTTATTTACGTTTAATGTCTTCCCATCTGATAAATTTACAGTTCTTGAGTTGAGATTGCAAATTATTGGTTTTTTGCTTATATGGACTAAGTGATTGTTATTTTATTTTTATTTTTTTTTCGAGTATTTGTTTTTTGGTAATGTTGTTGGAATCTGATTATTCATAGGATTATCATGTTTTCCTTGAGAAACCCATCATTTTATTTTTTCGATTCCCCAATGTTCTCAGAAATCATCTTGCTTGAGCCTCATTGTTTGCAGGTTTATAGCATTTTTTTTAATAGAAATCTGATCATGGGATGGCACTTGCAACTGTGTTATTGATGGTAACCTTGCGAAGGAAAAAAGTGCTTCCTCATGGTAGATAAAAATTTGAACTGAACTGAGATAAAATTAAATATAAGTTTAATACTTGGTTATATAATTTTAAAAGGTTTTATTAGTTTCTTGGATCTACTTCATGGAGTTATAGCATTTTTCTTGAAAAAACCTTTCAATCTTTTTCTAAGAAATCATCTTGGTTGAGCATGGTCTTTTATCGGTTTATAGCATCTTTTATAATAAATATCTGATAATGGTTTCTATCAATATTTGCTTGTGATTATAACTAACTTCTTATAGGGTTTTCTCCAGCTAACAAGTCTTTGGGATCATGGCTTATCTTAGTTGATTTTTCTTTCTATTTAGTACTATGGTTCTCTCCGTATTTTTTTTCAGTTTCATGGGTTCTCTCAATATTTGCTTATTTATTATCTTCTTTTGGCCTTACTTATCAACAGTTGGTATTGTATACCAACTTTAATCCACAAGTGATCATATTGTGAACATGGCTGTTTGGCACACGACCATTAATCTAAGAATATATGTGCGGGACCGGCCCATCAATCAAGATGTGTACGTGGAAGCCACATCAGCTGATCAAGAGGGTCCTTCCTATAGACAACTAAATACATATGTGCATATTTTTACATTAAAGCACAGAATAATTCTTAATATCCTTCTAACTAGGACCTGACTCTCCATACCGACATTTAAACACCAAAATGATGTTTAAAATGATCATACACCATCAATGGTTTCAAATGTGGGTGAGTCGTACCATCAAAGTGAGAGATCATGGACTGAGGAGCAACAGGTTCAAAAATGGTGTTTTAGGGATATCTATACAATCCGATCTGTTGACTATAATATCACCCGTTGTTTTTAGTTTGAATGGCTGATAATAGAGTTCATCAATCAGATGGTTCACATTCACTTGTACGCATGTTTCAATGGGCTGTGATATGTTCCAAAAATAGATTGTCATTAAGACAATTTTGAGTGGTCACATATATGCGCCACATTGATAAAATCAGACTTCAGCGGTGAGAGATAAAAAGTATAATTTTAATGGTCTTAAACACCATTTTGGTGTTTAAATACCGGTCAGGAGCCATTATCCCTTCTAACTATCATATGCCTAAAAAGAGAGTTTCAAATTAGCCGAATGGAAGGGGATGAGCCCTTTTATTGCAGGGGGAGTACTAATTTTTCAATTGCGTTTGTAAAGTTATGAACCTGAATTTTATAAACTTCAAGTTTGACTACTCTACAAGACTGATTTCTTATTTCAAGACTTCCTGTTGCACTTTGGCAGTGTCATCAACATCAAGCATTGGATTGAAATATGTGGAATCTGGACCAAGGATCAAAATTTTGGTCAAAATGACAGAAATTTCAGTTTCGGTCCCATCGAAACGGAACTGAAATCCAAAATCCAAAATTTCAGCCATTTTTGTATGGGGTTCAAAATTTCGGATTTTGGTTTCGGTTTCGGTTTCGATCATACCCGAAATCGAAATTTAACCCAAAATTTTGATCCTTGATCTGGACCATCGGTATCACCCAAAAGGGTGGTTTTATCTTCAAGGTCATTCACCATTAGTGCACAACCAATCCAGCCCAATTTGTACTGAAACAGAAAGAAAATGTTCGATGGTATCTTATAGCACAGTTGCTCTCTTCGCCTTTCGATCCTTCAAGTTGATTACAGGGAAACTTGGCTGTGTTTGGGTTAGCTCTTATAAGAGCAGAAGCAGCTCTTTGCTTGCTCTCTGTCAGAGCAAATAAAATCTATTATGAGATAAAACAGGCATAAAGCAGTTTTATCACTTAATACAGCTCGAAGTGAGAGCAAAAATGAGGCAAGGAGTTGTGTTATTATAATATGTACAAATGCTTGCTTTTGTAGAATCTACAAGTACGGATGTTTAGTGGGGCGTACTATAGTAATGAAGGTACTAAACTAGGCAACAATTTTATGGTTGTAGTTATTATCTGGAAATTTTCTATTTGTTGGGTTTATAGTAATTATTGATGTGGAAATAGCAGCACCAAAATTTTAAATTTTTTTTTTTATGAAGCCTTAGACTATGCCTTCGGACGCAGCCACGAGGACTGCGTCCAGATCGGTTGGGCACCATGTGGCACCTATCATGAGGATCGGCTGCCACGGCAACTTACAAAAGATCGATAAGGTACCACTTAAAAATTTTAGGCATGAATCGATGCATCTCATTTGTTGAAATGTGGTCAAAACTAATGCACCGGGTTGGTTGGGCGTCACTTATCTTTGACCCATCAAACAGAGGCTAAAAATGTCTTCATGTTCTATTGAAAATTGTTGGGAGTTTCTACCTTCATGATCACCTCTTAGAACTCTATACAGGGACCTTTCTTCTCTCTATTTAAGGGGGTTCAACCACCAGGGAAACTTAGTCATTTTAAAACAAAAGGTAGGGCCTCTCTTCATGCCAACGCCATCTCTGAAAGCGCCTATGTTTTAATCCCTGAAATCCGTTGTGTAATAGCCATAAAATCTCGAACAAGAATTCAACGGTTTCGATATGCGTGCTCGGCACGGAAATCTAGACACATTTAAAATTAGTAATTAATATTATTTGAAATAATATTAGCCTGTAGTTAGATGAGGTCACGTGTGACTTCTCGCTTAAGTCTGAGTCTTGTAGGACGTCAAGGCGGCATATTACGCCGTAGCGACCGAGTAAGTGCTTAACACCGGAACAAAACTTAGGAGTAAACTGAAATATCAGAGATATTTCAGTCAGTTAGCTTATAAGAGAAGGAAGAGACCTAGAAAGATCTGGTCTCATCTTCTTCCTCTTGTTTCTTGAACAGAAGTCTGTAGCTAGGTTTTGTTTTGAGTGGGTTCTTTGAGAAGAGCAGGGTTAGTGATACCTGAGGTTGTGAGTTTGTCTGAGATAGAGGGTGGAGAGATCAAATAAAACGCTTCACATATAGTTCGTGTACGTGTGCGGTCTATGCGTGTCAAATCTGAGCCACAAATTACCGTCTCCGAGTCAAGGGGGTGACAAATCTCAAATCCCATATCCAAAACCCTCTCTGGAGCGCGTTTGCCGAGACCCCTAAAGGGCCCAAATAAAGGTGAGCCTTTACATTCAATAAGGGCAAGATTTAAAGCCTTTTATACTGTGTTTATGTATGTGTAGATGATTGTTAGAAACCATTGGTGAAAAATGGGTCAAAATAAGAAAAATAGGTGACCTTCATTAATGACAGAGATCTGTCATTATTGATCGATCAATACTAGATTGATCGATCAATGAGAGGCTTTGATTGATCAATAAGGGCATTGATCGATCAATTCGTATAAGCCTTAAGTAGGGAACAGTGGGAGCTCTTTCATGGAAGTTCAGTGCTCGAGAGGCATTGATCGATCAATTGGCTAATTGATCGATCAATTCTGAGGGTTGATCGATCATAGAGAGAGTGATCGATCAATGACAAAGATTGATCGATCAATAAGGGTATTGATTAATCACTGGAATGAATTGATCAATCAATGAGGGCATTGATCGATCAATCTGTATAAAGTGACAATGAGAATAAGAAGAGGGAAATTCGAAAATTTAGGTTGGTGATCGATCAATGAGGGTATTGATCGATCAATGAGACATATTGATCGATCAACTGAGCTAGTGATCGATCAAATTTCCTCTGTCAGTTGTGAAGAGAAAGGAGCTATTGATCGATCAATTGAAGCATTGATAGATCAATGATAGGAGGTGATCGATCAATAGAGGCTATTGATCGATCAATTAACTCTGTTACCTGTGTGCATTAGGAGGGGATTAGTCGATCAATGGGGTCATTGATCGATTAAGAAGGAGGATTGATCGATCAGTCAAGGTGTTGATCGATCAATCACCCCTGTTTTTGACCTGTCTGGAATTTGTGAAATTTGAGCTGCTGGACACAGTGCCAATTAATGATCTGACATACCTGACACTTAGTATGTTATGTTTATGGTCTAGGGTCGGACCATGATGCCTTAAAAAGCTTTGAATTTGCTTAGAAAAGGTCTGACCTGAGGTAGGGGAATTCAACTGAAATTGCATTTATTTTTTATCTCATGGATTCTAAATGTTCTGCATGTTACTGGATAGTCTGGTTTTACTTTCCAGTCATGTTTAGCATATGTGTAACAACTCTGTTATATATCTAACTCCTGCTATCTAACACCTGTCATCTGTCATCGATTTACATTGAGATAATATATGCATGCGATTTGAGGGCGAATCCCAAATGACTGACTCGGTATATCCGTTCGCACACAATCGTGCATCTGCTTGAAAATCCTCGACACAATTGCACTCCATAGTTTAGGCATTGTTGCATTTCTAAAATTGTTCATATGAACGACGATAGTCGAGATTACCCATCGGACCAAATCTGGCTACCACGTGCTATACTCACGGGAGTTATTTAATTTTATTATTCTAAGTCATTAAATACTATAGGCATCGCATTCTGTAAACTCTGAGAAGTTCTGCCTATTTTGATAAATTCTGCATATCTGAAACATCTGTTTGCATCTGTTCAGTTCTATTCATATCTTCTGCAACTATGTTTTATAACTAAGATGCAATTTTAACTGAAATTCTTCTACTGATCTTAAATGGTTAGCTCACCCTGTTTCTATAATAAATTATAGGTTCTGAGGCTAGAGCTCCCGACACCGAGAGCGATCCTGACTACCAGCTTGATCCAGAGGCTGTGGCTGAGGACGATGAGACTGACATCCAGGCAGACGATTTTTATCCATAGCATGGGTATCTGAGTCCTGTATTTTACACTTTTTGATACTCTGGATTATTGTGTGCCTGGTGGCCACCATTTTGTATTTATTAGTATATATGTTGGTATCTTTTATTGTATTATTATACATTCTATTGGAACCATTATCAGGAACCATTATTTTGGGTGATGGATGTTCATTACCAGTGGTTCTTCTTGGTTCCTTTTTGAGAATGTATATTTTTTTGAGATATATATATATATGTTTTGTTTATTGCTTCTTTCTTTTTTTTCAAAGCCTTATGTGATAACTCGATCTACCACTGCTGGACATTGTCTGCTTGATTTTCGCTATACAAGCAGACACTTCGTGATTTGCCCTAGGGATCATCCAGAGTATGATCCTGATGGCACGGAATTTCAGGTGCAAAAATTTGGACTATCATACGTTGACTGCTTTGGATCAGATGATGGAGAACGTTTTTCACCCCAATCTTCCACACGATAAATCTTGAGACCATAAACTTACCATAAGGCAGTCTATTTTTTATTCCACATGGTACTAACATTATAAAATTTTTATTAATTTCAGTGCAATTTCGTTAATTTCGTTGAAATAAATGAAATTTTAGCGATTTTGAAGAAATAATCGAAAGTTTTGTCCGACCCTATTTCGATGAATTTTGGAGAAATTTCTCACTATGATTAATTATAGATAATTGTAAATAAATAAGTATCAAATAGAAAACAATTGCAATATAATTTAAATTTTTTAAAAGAAAGTCAAGTTAGTTAAGGTCTATACCTAGTTAGTTATTTTATTAGGCAGTATGGTAACTATTGACCCTTAATATCTTTTATTAAGACCACAAAATTATTTTGCAAATACTTATTTGGTGGTGTTTTTCACACCCGTTTTTGTTGTAAAGAAGACACAATTTTCAACCATAAAACATTGCTAACTATTTTGAATTAGATGATGGAGATTTTTTTTGTCCCAATCTTTCACACGAGATCTTAAGATCATTTTTGCACTTATTAGACGGTCAGATCTTGATTACACGCATAGTCACAAAATCGGGGTTCGGTAATAATTCGGCAAAGTTAAAATCCGAAAAAATCTGGCAAAATTCAGAAAGTTTCGGAAACAATTCGAGAAAATAAAAAAATTAAAAATTATATATATATATATATATAAAATATAATTTTATAATTTTGATATATATTTAAACTATTTTTGAATAAAATAATAAATTATTTTTGTGACTTCAGGTGTCTAGGACAACTCGCATATATTATAGAGGACCGAAATTGAGAGGTGTCAGTTGTGAATTAGGATACATGAAGTTTAATATATGATTCACAACTTATCTAAACCTCAATTGACTAGGACAAAAAGAGAGAGGGAGTAGATAGTCCCACATGGAAGGAAGGTGAGTTGTGCAAAAGAAAAGTGAGAAAAGGAAAAGATAGTCCGACATCGGCTGGTGAAGAAAGAGGGAGGAAGGCTAGTTGTATAAAAGAAAAACGAAAATAGAGGTTGTGCGTGCTTACCTGGACGAGTTCAATCAGCGAACTTCACAGTTTTGCCAAATTATTTGCAAACTTTGCGTACTTCTGTGATTTTGTCGATTTTTAAAAAAATTGCGAACAATTTGGGTTTTGTTCGGTGTTTACAAAAATCGTGAATTATTCAATAATTCGGCGATTTTTGTGACTATGATTACATGTGTTACACATCCCCAAAAGTGACTTGAGAACCTTTTCTCATGGTACGCCCATGATCACGCTCACGTTTGGGGATGTGTACGACATGGAATCAACGTGTGACCATCTTATAGGTGCACCATGGTCTCAAGATCTATTGTGTGGGAGATTGGGATGAAAAACAATTTCCATCGCCTGATTCAAGACTGTCAATGATTTTTTATAGTGAAACATCGTGTGTTCTTCATAGGAAAAACGCCTGTGAATAATGCCGCCCATGCTTATCTGATCCAACCCCATTTATTGTGAACCGAATTAACCAACTGGTTCACAAAAAATTCAAGTATTCATAAGTCGAACTCACAAAATGAATAAATGAGTTAGTCTAGAATGGGTGTCCACCCATCATATGTATTAAAGCAGTCTACTTATTTGTGTGACTGTGTGATGTGCACAGACTTCGATGCACTAGAAGTCCGTGCTTGTCATGCAGTCACACAAACGTGTGGACTGTCTTCCACCTATGACGGGTGAACACTCACTGGAGACTAACTCTAAATGAATAGGGGTTTTTTATCGGATTAAACCTTATAAGCTCTCGATTCCATTCGAACTGAGTCGGAGCTGCCTAGTTGACACAGTCCAATATTTCAAATCACTGGTTTGATAGAAATGGAAAAGTATCGACTCTCCTCACCAGACATTGTAAGATTATAGGGCCTTCAAGTGGGGTCTTAAGTCCCATAGTCTGTAATCAGCTGACTTCCACAATTTTTGGGAGGCCTGACATTTGTGTTAGTCAGCTTTATAACACCGATTAATTCAAAAGACTAATGAAGAAGAATTAATCATTTTGGTAGTCACCACCTGTCCAACTCATTTCTATCAGAATTATAGAAGGTTGGGTTTGGGTTAGCTCTTTCGAGCCAAAGACCAGCTCTTTCACTCTTAAACTCCAGTCGTAAATTGTTTTTACAATTGGTAACACAGCTCCTCGCCCCATTTGCTATAGCATAGAGCTAGAGTGATAAAACTGTTCTGCGCCAGAACAGTTACAATATAGAGAGGTGCGTCTACTCTTATAAGAGCTAACCCAACACATTCAAAGATAAATGATATAATGTGAAATCCATGATATAATAATAAAAATATGGAAATTTTGTCAAAATAAGAAAAAAAAAGATAGAATAATTCAGGGAATTGATGAATCAAACAAATATTTCACAAAAAGCTCGGTAGACCATCTATTCAGAGTTTTGTTTTTTTCTACAATTTTGGTTAGTTCGGAGAATTTTGTGATAGAAGTTGGGTTTAAAATATAAAGATCTATCACTTCCCATCACTTAATCATCGATGGAATGCAACAAGAGTGATGATCCCCTCAAGTCAAAGATTTTCTCACGAATGTGCACTAATCTAGGGGTATTCTTCTGTCACGACCCAGAATCTTAGCCGATCTCAGGGGCTTAGAATTCTGTGTTATGACACAGCATAGTTGTTAAGGCAATAAGCGAACATATATATATATATATTTTACTATATCTTACATAAAACTGGGTTCCCAAAAATCGTGAACTAAAATTTCTTCTGCATTAAAATTTTCCTTCATTATGTTTACATTGAATTTGGAGTCTACGATACTAAATGACCATAAATAAAAGTACGATCAACTACTAGAAAGTCTTTCCAAATATTTAATACATACCTGACATCCTCAAGTTGGTCATCTACGATGTCACCCTCATAAACTGCATAGTCTACCATCACATCAAGTCCATCGGGCAGTGTAGTCCATATCTTCACCTGCATCTGTTAGTTTTTAGGTAGTGTAGTCCATATCCTCACCTGCAGTTGTTAGTTTTTGGGAAGGGGGGTAAGTTTACTCAGTCACGTAAACTCAGTAAGTTGCACAGTCGATTCACCATAATCTACCCAGGTGATCGTGGGTGCAACTTCGTGAGTGGAAGTAAATCCTTTAAAATTTTCATATAAGCAGCATAAATAAAAAATTTCATAAATAGTGCATAACTATAAAACTGAAAGGATGTAACAAATTTTAATGTTTTTGATGCTTCTAATGCTCAACACTTTTCTTATTTGTCTTCTCAACTTAACTTACGTGACATATCAGAAATCTTATTATTACTCCATACGCCTACGCAACGTACTTCGTATCTTACTTATCTTGTTTAAACGATCTGTGTCAGGATCGCTGCTCGAGCCTATCACGCGAGGTCCACGTGTAGATAACCACCTAATCTCCATATCATAACATAAATCACTATCCAGCCTGATTAGGTTGCGCGTATAAAAATTAGTATCCTCTTACATCGAAACACTGTCGTATCATATTGTCCTTAAGACCGGTCTTGACTGCAGACGTTGAATCTTGCGATAACACACAAGATATGACACTTGTAGAAACTTAATTCATGTTTAACTGACCTTCACAACGTATTTTAACATATCATAGCATTATTCGGTTTTAGACTTACGTCCCCGCCCGATTTCATATTTGTGTGGGCTTAAGTCCCCACTTCCTTAACATCTCGTAGTTTAACATATTCATATTTCATCTTTTCTTAAATATAATTAAAATGGGTCACGATGCGATAAACTTTACAAATCACGCTTTCCAAGGGATAGGTTCTGTAGTAACCTGAATGTACTTTGTGTAGCAGCCCATATTCCTATAGAGATATTGCATCCATATATGGATGCGTACATTCTAAGTTTTGCGTGACCGTGAAAGAAACTCCACCGTGACAAAGGCTTAAAAGTCATGTGTCGTATCTTATTTATTTTTTTTAAGATATATATGCCCTAGCGTACTTCTAAGTGATGAATGTCACACAATGTAAATGAAACATATAATAAGAAAACATCTAATCATAGAAAAACTAATATTACTCGTAATTCGGATGCCTCGCTCATCATTAAGAGATGTCCACCTATAATGAAAGTACGTGAGTACTAAAATACGTATCACAAGATGTTGTTAGACTAGTCTCATCAAATAGATCTTGTCGATCTGATGAAAACCGACTGGTCATTTACATGATTCTGATAAGATTTAGTCTCGATATGATTCAATCACTTATAAACCATTAAATATTTGATACGCACATCTTAAAGTGAACGTGATCGAGTTTAGAACATTCAAATCCTACCGATGTCATTAGTGTAATGGGTATTCGGGTTTCCCATGATTTTCACTATTGATTTGATCACTTAGTCCATTAACTGAACGGTCACTCATTCCTGATCGAGATTATCACATTGTATGATCATCAATGTACCATATATTTCATAGCATGGATAGATAATACATCTGATGAGTCTATTGAGACTTAGAAGGTGGGTTGGGCTCATCCTTGAAGGTTGGTCCGCGATTTTTCAAAAATTGCGTTTAGCTATAGTGGATATACGAGTCCATTAAGGGTCTATAAACTAGACGGTCCACTAGACTTATAGTCCTTTGTGATGATTGAGAGTTAAACATGTCCCTTGACGTTGGTTGTCTAAGGGTATGAAGCCTTTTATTATTTTTGGGAAATTTGTACAACCGCCTAATTTGGCTAGATCTGTTTTCAGACAAAACTATTTGTCGGATGGGAAGAGATTCAAAATTTATGGGGGATTCTTTTTGGGATCTCCTGTCCCAGTTTGACCTAAAACTTGAGATCTAAAAGGGTTAAATCAGACCCTCGACTAAGGTGTCATAGGTATAAAGTGCAAGATTTTTTGTGGTCATGTGCACCACTTTAGGTGGTACAAAGACCAAGGTGTATCAGTTTTGATTGAAATCTGACCCTCGATTTTATCAGATGTCTAAATGATCTTTATTTCGATCTATGGGTTCCGGCTTATAGGTTTGTTGTTCGCTTAATTCAATTAGTCAAACTGGACCCTTTAGACAGTGTATATGCATATCTACATAAATAAACGTAAGAAATATTCTAAGTGTATATATTAACATATTTTGGGTACTAAAATTTATAAAAGTAAGGGCATGCGGATCAATGTGAACCGTTAGATGTATGAAATATATGATTTTATGGGGAGTCCACGATTTGCTCAAGGTCAGAAACTGATCGGATCATCGAGATTTAATCGATCAACGAGGACGACACAATTGTGTGCTATGTAGAAGAGTATAGTGTCCTATAGTTCTTGGTCGATGGGTTCAACTATGAGGTCAACCATATGACCATAACCATCTTGTGAATCCACACAAAACTTAAGAATGAAAACTTATAGTTTTTATATAATTATCATAAAAAGTATAAAAGTGTAGATTTTGATAGATAGAAGGGCACCTACCTTATATGAGCCTTTGATCGGTTGGATGGACACAAATCTAGTTTTAGCATCTGCATTCATTCGATGATCGCCCGTGATGGTGCACCTTGTGTGGTCACGGGTAAAACCTCGATGTAGGTGGCGGTGATAATGGTGTAAGATGGCTCATAAAGGAGGCAATTTGTCGTTATATTACATAAGGGGAGGCCTCCTGTGCATCGACATGGGATTTTATGCGAATCTTCCACCAAGTCATACGTTTTCGTAAGAAAAGGCGTCGGGCATAGAGGTTGGTTTCTTTCTATTATATCCCTTCAAAGGGATTCAAACCCACAACCATATTACATTACATCTCACTCTGAGGACGAAAAAAAAAATAAAAAAAAATCTTATGGAGTTTCAAATCAGAGACCCTTTTAGAATATTAGACGTTTGAAAAGGTGAGAGAATAAGAAAAGAGAGAGATAAGGGATGGGTGCTTGGGGTTATATATATATAAGAGAGAGAGAAGAGAATGACGGTTGGGGGCTGCTGTCTGCTGTGTGAATGATAAAAGAGAGAGAGTTTGGGTATTAAATGAGGCTTGGCTGGTTGCTTGGGTTCTTAGATGGATATGTAGATAGAGAGATAGAGTGTTGGGAGAAAAGTGGACGGTAGAGAGGGGCGTTTGACACAAATTGAGATCTTGGGCTGCTGGCTGCTAGGGTAATTACTGGTGAGAGGGAGAGAAAGTTTGAGAAATATTTATGGGCTATGGTGGATGGATGAAGAGAGATAAAGAAAGAGAGGGATCCCAAGAGAAAAAGAAAGAAAGAGCCGAAAAGAGCTCTACCTGCTAAAAAAAAAAAAATATGAGAAGAAAGAAAAGTAGGGAAAGAGAAATATTATATAAAGAAGACGAAGGGATTCTATTGGCACTGAATTCCTATATCTGTTAAATTTTTATTTTTATTTTATGACAAGGGAGAAAAGTCTCTCTATCTCTCTTTCACACAAGGTGGGTGTGTGTGCATCTAACATCACGCGCACTCATATATTTCATTTTGTATGGGGTGTTACTTGACACATTCTCATAAATTAGAAATTCCCTCTTTGGGAATCAAATCCATTAAGGAAGTTGCATATGCCCAATTTAGGTGTTATCTATTGGCACTCGAATTTTATCTAGCAAATAGTATTTTATTACTTTTATTTATGGTCAGTGGGCCGGGGTCGGATCTGAATTCGGACTCAAGGGTTCGAATCATGCACGGGTGTGTACCCACCAGATAGGCATCATCTAGGTATGATCTATTGTCGGGTTTGGGCTCTAGCTCGGTTTGGTCTCGAGGTTTGAGTTATGTGCTACGCGCACACGAGCACACACATATTTGCCCTATTTAAGGGATTCACATTAGAAATGTATCGATTGCATACATCCTACGAGAAAATAGTGGGCCCAAGGCCACGCCATAACATTTCAAGGTTTGACCAAGATCAAATAAGTCCAAATAGTCATGTTTTCGTTAAAAGTCAACGATTTAACGTTTGTGAAAATTCGGGTCACATCTTCCTTCTTATTCTAATGAGATGCCCTAATCTTATTATAGAGTATTTTGTATATGACCTCCTATGTTTTGGCATATTTATAAAAGTAATAACCTTCTAATTTGTATTTTGGTGTTTGAATAACACCTTGAGTTACTATTCGATTAATTGCCATCTTTAAAAAAGCAAAGTGCCATTTTTCTAATACGAGAAAAAAAAAATCCAATGTAGGTAATAAGTGTACTTTGCTTTCTAACACAAGGCAAAAAAAGGATGGCAGCAGGGGAAAGAGGAAGAGCAAGGGGATGGGTCCCTAGAAGTGGAAGGTGTACTCGAACGTGAATGGGTAGTGGAAGTAGAAAGGGTAGTACAAGGAATAGTGAAAGTGGAGGATATAGTAGAAGGGGATTTGTAACGTGGCACATGGGTGAAAATAAGTCTCGGTAGTTTTGGGACCTACGCAAAGTGAAACACCGACTAAGCCATCTAATTTCAAGGCTATAACATAAAGATCTTTGTTATAAAAAATTGGTAAGAAAAAAGATCCCCACTTTCTAATTCAATACAGTCAAAGCCTATTATCTGATTTAGTGGTTGACTGTGTTTAAATCAGACGATAGAAACTATGTTTGATGCCAATCTTTGACATTAAAGATCTTTACCTCATGTCCTTTAAATAAGACAGCTTAGATGGTGTTTCATGTGGCCGAAGTCCCAAAAATAGGGTAGCTCTAAACGCACCTACACGTTCTCTGAAAGCGCCTACATTGAAATCCATTAAAAATCATTGATTGCTTCAAATCAACTGATGGAGATCACATTTCAATCGGATCTTCCACAAAAAGTATCTTGAGATCATGTAGTAGCTATTATATGGTCAGCTTTTTATTCCTCATGTGGCATTATCTCCAAAATATGATGCATATCTCCAAAATATGATTCTAAAATCTTGTTTGAGTGTGCTATGTACCATTGCACACAAGGGGCAACGATTTTTAAGGCGTGGGCGCTTTCAGAGATCGCGTGGGCGGGAATAGAGCTACCCGAAAATAAGTCTTTCATTTTGACTAACTCTCGTGACACAGAACAATCTCTCTAGTGCAAGTTATAGCTGGGCTGGCGAACGAAAATTAGACCGTGCCACGAGTCAGTCTCTCATTGGGCGTTGTAGCCTGGGAAAAACAGGCGGGTAGTAACGAACAAAAAATAACGCGCGAACCTTTCATCGTCCCCAGAAGATAAGATTGGAATCCTTATAGACCTGCGTGCTCGAACTCAACACGTAAACCCTAGTTCCTGTATTCTGCGAAATTAGGGTTTTAACTAACTGCCATGGAAATTAGGGTTCCATTGCAATAGAGCTCCATCCAAACACCAGAAATGAATCTCTCCCCTCTCCTGCAGTGCAGTTCTTGCTACAATCTCCGTCTCTACCCATTCATTGATTCTTCTACTGTTGTTCGACGGAAATGCTTGCGGCAGAATTCTTGGCAAATAAATCCAGTTTCAAGGTCAATTCTCTGTTTGATTTTTTTATTTTTTAAATAATTACGGGAGATAAGTTAGAATTTGATTTCGAATAATGAAGATTTGGTTTAGATCAATGCTTTCATTGAAACGAGGGATTGCGCTCCGGGCGATGTCATCGGAAACTGAGACAGAGCCTGAAAGCAATGACAACAAGGTAGTGGTGAGATTTAAAGTTTAACCCTCTTGAATTAGATTGAGTGGCCTACTTTAAGTCAGTTTACTCACTGTAATTTGGTTGAATTTTAGGTTAATTTTCAATGATGTCCTTTTTTACATGAGCAATTTTAGCAAATTAGGATTGGGTTTGAAAATAATTAGCCCAATATACCAAAATTGAAATATTTAGCAAAGGAATAATGCCCCCTGACTGTCATTTAAACACCACAGTGGTGTTTAACTGATCTTACACCATTAAATTTGAGTTTTGATCTTACACCATTAAAGTCTGGTTTCTTATTGTGCCATGTAGCGCACTTCTATGATCGACCTAAATCGTCCAAGTCACAATCCTTCATTAGAACATGTCTCAGCCACTGAATCATACCTATAGGTGCATGTGAACCATCCGATTGTTGAACTTTAATATCAACCATTAAAAATTGGGAACAACGGTTGGTATTAGAGTGCACAAATTGGATGGTTCAAATATCTTAAAAAGTGTGATTTTTGGGCCCAATGTATGATCTATCACTTTGATGGTATGGACTACCGAGATCTTATACAATTTGTTGTGTAAATTTTTTGGTGTTTAAATGTCACGCCCCAAAATTCTATACACCGCGAACTTCGGAGCGTGAGCAAATTCAATAATCAAAACAGATCTAGAGGTTAACCAAAAAGCATCATCCAAGATTTCCATTCATGATCACAAAAATATAAGGGTACATCATTGTTACAATTCATTGTTTATCGTGAATAGAATTACAATTCCAAAAACCCTTACAACCAACGCAAGACTTGACTAACTCCCTGGCTCTAATTCAGGAGGTCCTCTAACGTCTCCTCTTGAGAAGTCTGGTTATCAACTTGCTTCGCCGCTGCAATGTTAACAACGGGAGTGAGATAAACTCAACAAGTGGCCCCCTAGTAATATCTAGTAACTACGTCTTAATACATGATGAAAGACAATTCATAGATGAACATTCTATCGATTTCAGCAGGAGTTGTATGTATACATGTATAAACAGTTTCACCAATTGTTCTCAATACATTGCGTGTGCACTATCATCAAGTATGAATGGGGTGTATGTGTCAAAAACATGATGTTTTTCTTTGAAAGGAAAACAAAAGAAAATAACTTAACGTCAGCGGCTACACGTTTATAAGTGTAGGTTCTACTACTATTGTAATAACCCGAAAAAGCACGTCAAACGAGGACCTCGGGACCTCGGGTCTTAGGTTTGACCATGAGATAGTTCATTGATAAACTTATGGTGAGATGAGCGAATGTGATGTGTGAACCAGTGTAGAAGAGTGGAGAGATAGAGGAGTGTGTAGAGTGGCATACACTGATGGGTGTGTATGTGCTCCACACCGAGAAAAGAGATAAGATAAAAAGGGTTGAAAACCCTAACTTTCATGTTTTGGTGGTAGAGAGAAGTAAAGAAGAGAGAGAAAGAGAGAGGAGTAAGAGAGGAGTTATTGTGGGTGATTGGAAGAAGGATTCAAGCATTAAAGAGGCCGGATTTGACGCAAGGAATCCGTTAGAAGCCAAAGCTGGAACCCTAGCCTTCCAACCCTAGATTTGAAATCAACTTGAGATCTATTCAAGGTAAAATTTTTGTAAATAAGATGCATAGATTATAGGGGTTAAGTTGCAGTAAAATGTGGGTTAAATCATAGGATAATGGCTTAGAAAAATAGAAGAAAAAGTATGGAAAAGATTGGGAAGAAAAATTTCGAAAATTTGAATCTGACAATTTCGATTAATCGAAATTGGGTTTCGATTAATCGAAATTGGCCAGGAAGTTGAAGAGTCAGAGGACCCCGATTTCGATTAATCGAATTGGATTTCGATTAATCGACTTTGGATTTCGATTAATCGATTTAGAATCGATTAATCGTCGAGAACTCTCGTGGACCCTGTGGGTTGGAGGAAATAACAGAAAATCGACTAATCGAAATGGGATTTGATTAATCGATTTTAGTTTCGATTAATCGATTTGGAATCGATTAATCGACTTGTGAAACTCGACTATTGACAAAGAAATTGCTTTGCGAAAAGAAGGATTTGATTAATCAAATTGGATTCGATTAATCAATGAAAACTCAACTGCTCGACGAGAATGGACTTTGCGAAAGGAGGATTTCGATTAATCGAACTTGCTTCGATTAATCGATATTGATCTTCGATTAATCGATTTTGGAAATCGATTAATCGATTCGATTAATCGACTTTGGAATTGATTAATGTTGTAGTAAACTATGTTGACTTTTGGTTTGACTTTAAGATTCTTGGGGATCTTATGCCTTCCTTATTGCATCCTTTGCGATGTGTTTTACGTTATGTGGTACCATAGGTGGTAATGCGTGTGGTGCACAAGAGTCACGTGGACCTTGATGCATTGATCAAGTGAAGACTTGAGGTAGGGAACACCTTGAACATGTACCTTATTTTACAAGAGCATGTATGTAGTGATATAAATTTCCATTCAAATATTTTCTTTGCTAAAGAATTGTGAAAAGTGTGTGTGGGATATTCATAAGAGTAAACTAATGAGCCATCCCGGGGATGAAGAAGTAAGAGAAAAGAGCATCGGTGTGATGCAAGTAAATGGATACATCCAGGATGTATCCAAGGATTGAATCATGCTTGATAGGGCCTAACGATATAAGATAGCACACTTACGGTGAATAACTATATGTAAGGCAATCAAATATTTTGTTATTTGAGGTTTGAGGATATCCTGACCTGGCGGGATATTCGTGACCGATACGGCGGCGAAACCGTAGGCCAGTGCGGAGGCTTATCCGTACATAGTAAGCACACCCTAGGGGTGTTGATTGAGACAAGTGAAACCCCGCCACCAAACCCCAGGGGAAAGGGGCTTGGGTACTATATGGTATTCCTGTGGAATACATTAAAACCGCCTATATAGATGATTTATGAAGGGTATCTCATCTGGGCTCGATGCTATATTGCTGGGATTACTTAAGTTGAAAGTTTAAGTTTTGCTTTAGGCCTTTTCAAAGATTATTCATGAGTAAATGAAAACATAAGTAATCAACAGTAAAACGAAATGCTTTTTAAATTGTTTCATTAACAATTGCATTGATACATCATGCATGGCATATCATAGAATATATGTGAGTTATAATTTATATGTTCAACAGTGGTTGTTCCCTATTGAGCTAGGATGTAGCTCACCCTATAGACTATACGTCGCAGGTCCACTACTAGCAGCTGCCATGGCTGGAGACGCCGATCCGTGATCGGACCTTGCGGCCGTGAGGAGTTAGAGCCACCTCCAGAGGACTTCTTCTAGAGGACTCTGCTGTGCGACTTTGAGGAGTTTTAGTTGGAGATTGTACGGCTTGGTATGTCAAGCCTGGTTTTTGATTAAACCTTGTGTATATGGATATCAGAGTATTCTTTTGGGCGAACCATCCATGATGATGGTTATCATCGATGGTTCGGATCGGTTCTCCCTTCATGTAGAGGCATGAGGGTAGAACTGTCTTTTGAGAAGTGTTTCTATGTAGATTTAAATTCCGCAAGTTGTTCTTATTTATTTTATGCTTGATATACCAGTGTTCCGTGCATAGTTGAGGGGCACGGTCAAGATGATCGTGCTGATGGCACGGGTTTCGGGGTGCCGAAATCCGGGCTGTCACAACTATAGTACCGGATCCATGGTATAGCCACATGTGACCCCTTTGGACCTCACCTCCGTCCAGGTAGTCCTTACCACATCACATTACATGTCTAACTTTCACGCCTTACCATGGTAGGTAGGTAGGCAATACGTGCTTCATACTCGGAAGCAATAACACGGACATTCGTCCTAAACCCATGCCTGCCCGATGGGACGATCCACACAAGAAATATCATATATTTATATCAATACACAACGTATGCAATGGGAAATCATGCGTTCAATGATTGATGCTTTCCATAATCAAGATGGTATTTCAGAATGTCTTTCGAAATGTAGTATAAGCTATGATCAGTCTGTTTTCACAATCATTTTCTCTTTCGGTCAGCTTATGATGATTCATACAATATCTATGCTTACTCATGGGCTCAATTAGAAGACATGCTATCAAGAATTTACTACGATTTACTCCATGTCGAAATTTGAATTAACAATCACAATCATATGGAGATAAATGAATCAGTCCTTACATGGTCATTCTAACATACATATAATATCATCACCAGAAATGTTCCACAGATGCATCACACTACCTAAGGGTTTCAGTTCATAATTATAGGGTTGCGCGTAATCGCGTATATATATATACTATTCACGTAGTACTCATTTACTTAATCAAAATTGGGTGATAAGGGTAGGTCACTTGCCTCGATGCGCGCCTCCTTGGTGATTGAGGTGGGGGTGGTTGACGTTCGTGTTGCTCGACGTGTTGCCTGCACGATAACGATGGTGTGTTAGCACTACGCGATGACTAGATGAAAACGTTGGATGACTACATGGGGATTATGAGTTAGGGGTTGAGTCGGTTCACGGAAGGGTTAGCCGATAGGGTATCGATCGGAATGGGTCGGGTCTCGTAATAAATAAAAATGCATTTTGTAATGCCATGGCTGATACGAAACCTAACGTATACATATTTTTCTAACATATTTTATAATTGGTTAAGGCCCCAAAAGTTCTTACTGGTATGTGGCTATACACCCCTACATCATTTATAGAAAAATAAATAAATAAATAAAAGGGTAGGTCTGTAAAAATATAGAGGATGTAATATATATATATATATATATATATATATAAAAATAAATATATATAGATTCATATTTATATAAGTGTATATATAAGAATAGAAAATACAATAAAATAAGAAGGTTTTTAAGGCTACAGTTCTGAGTCAAAATAGAGAAGGATGAGGCGTGGCTTTTACAATTTATATATTATTTGCAAAAATAAAGGATATTTTAATGTCACCGATCTGCGACAAGGAGCGAGATCGGGGTGGCTGTCGGCTGATGGTAAAATGGGAGAAGAAGTTTGGCAGGGAAAGAAGGTTGGTGGTGGTGAAAGAAAAAATAAACGGGTGGAGAAGGTGGGTTTCATTTGCCAGTTCACCGCCACTGGTATGAGTAACGCCAATCGCGATTGCGATGGCGAACGGTGGTCGCGAGAGCGTGCCCAGTAATGATGATCACGCAGGCGTCGGAATGAATGGTCGGGATCGTAGCCGGCCATAAAAGGGAAAAGAAAACAGAGGATGGAGAAGAGCAGAGGGAGAGAAGAAGAAGAAGAAGAAGAAGAAGAAGAAGAAGAATCTTACCAGGGGATCGGATGGTGGGTTGGAGAAGAGGGGTCAATTCCTATTTATAGCCGAAGGGAAGGGGTGTGTGACGTGAAGGAATGGTGTCGTACGGCAGTGGCCTCTCGTCGGACCAAGGCTTGGACAATAGGCCATGCCGATGCAGCGAATTTCTTACCTCCATTTCAGCCTCCATTTCTGGGTCGACCGATGGGGTAGGTGGGAGAAGGTTTGGGTGTTAAGCAGCAATAGAGAGAAGGGGGTTTTAGGTTGGGTCTGGTCTGGGTCTAAGTTGGGCCATGGGGATGGGTCGGTTAGACGGGTTGGGTTCTCACATTCTCCCCTCCTTATAAGAATTTCGTCCTCGAAATTTACCTAGTGTCGTTAAACAAGTGTGGGTGCTCTTGTCGCATCTCATCCTCGCGCTCCCATGTCGTTTCGTCTCCAGTGTGATGCTTCCAAAGGACTTTCACCCGCGGTATTCGCTTCGATCTTACACGATGACTCTGCCAATCGAGGATTTGCACAGGCGATTCGACGTACGATAGGTCTGATTGGATATTGAGCTGTTGGAAGTCTAACACGCGAGTAGGGTCTAGAACATGTGAGGGATCGAACTTATATTGTCGCAACATGGATACGTGGAATACGTCGTGTACATTGGAGAGGGCTGGGGGTAGGGCTAATTGATATGCAACCTTTCCGATTTTCCGTAGGATTTCGAATGGTCCGATGAATCTAGGACTAAGCTTTCCTTTCTTCCCAAATCTAAACACTCCCTTGGTTGGTGAGACCTTGAGAAGTACACGATCTCCAACGTCGAACTCGCGTTCCTTTCGTTTATGATCAGCAAAGCTTTTCACACTCCGGTGAGTAGACGTCATGAATGAATGAGCTTGATATTCTCCGTGGTTTGTTGCACTAGCTCTGGTCCGAGTAGACTTCGTTCTCCGACTTCGCTCCAACATACTGGTGATCGACAGGGCCTCCCGTAGAGGGCTTCGAAAGGTGCCATCTGTATACTTGCTTGGTAGCTATTGTTGTAGGCGAACTCGATTAAGGGTAAGTGGTCCTCCCAACTTCCTTTGAAGTCCAATACACATGCTCGCAGCATGTCCTCCAGCGTCTGAATCGTCCTTTCTGCTTGCCCATCCGTCTGAGGGTGGAAGGCAGTGCTGAAACGTAACTTCGTGCCTAATTTATCTTGAACTTTCTTCCAAATTCCCGAGGTGAACTTTGAGTCTCGATCCGATACGGTTATCACAGGTACACCATGTAGTCGAACAATCTCTTTGATGTATAGTTTCGCAAGACTCTCCGTCGTCTGAGTAATCTTGACGGGTAGAAAGTGCGCGTGCTTGGTGAGTCCGTCTATTATCACCCATATTGAATCGTAGCCGTTCCTCGTCTTTGGTAGTCCGGTGATGAAGTCCATGTTGATGCGTTCCCACTTCCACTCTGGTATCGGTAATGGCTGTAACAGTCCTGAAGGTTTCATATGCTCTTAACTTTAACCTGTTGACATGTGAGGCATCTTGAGACGTACTCGGCGATTTCCCTTTTCATGTTATTCTACCAGAAGTGACGCTTTAGGTCATGGTACATCTTTGTGCTGCCTGGATGCACTACGTATCTGGACTTGTGCGCCTCGTCCAGCAGCTGTTTCTTCACTTCCGCAATGGTTGGTACGCACAATCGATCTTGATACCTCAGCAAGCCATCTGAGGTCACCGTGAACTCTAGTCTTTCTCCTTTCTTGACTTCCTCTAGCATCTTTAAGATTTCTGGGTCTTCGCGTTGTCCCTCCTTTATCTTTTCGACTATCGTGGATTGCATGCTCAAATTTGCACACACAAATTTGGGTTCTACTTCTTGAATAGACGTGCTCAAATTTCCAAAATCTTCATGTAACTTCCACTTCTTCATCATCAGTGTGGCGAGGGTTCCTGCAGCTTTCCGACTCAACGCGTCTGCTACCGTATTTGCTTTACCAGGATGATATTGAATGGTGCAATCGTAGTCCTTCAGACACTCTATCCAACGCCTTTGTCGCATGTTCAGCTCCTTCTGTGTGAAAATGTACTTCAGGCTTTTGTGATCGGTGAAGATGTCGAACTTTTCCCCGTACAGGTGGTGTCTCCAAATCTTTAATGCGAAGATGACCGCTGCTAGTGCCAAATCGTGAGTTGGGTAGTTCTCCTCGTGAGGCTGGCGCTTGACTTTCTTATCTTATGCTGCATGAGTACACAGCCTAATCCTCTTCCCGAAGCATCGCTATAGACTTCGAATCCTCCACTTCCAGATGGAATCGTCAGTACTGGTGTTGTTGTCAACTTTTCCTTCAACTCTTGGTCACCCCATTCAAACTTAGCGGCTTTCCTCGTGAGCTTTGTCATTGGAGTTGCTATCCTAGAGAAATCCTTCACGAAGCGTCGGTAATATCCAACTAGTCCTAAGAAGCTTCTAACCTCCGTTGTGTTCTTTGGTCTCTCCGGTTTACTCTGGCTTCAATCTTGGTTGGGTCAGGATACTCCTTTTCGAGATAATGTCCTAGGAAAGATACTTGCCCAGCCAAAACTCACACTTTTGACTTCCCATACAGTTGGTGCTCCCTCAAGATTTGCAGAACTATCCTTAGGTGGTCCTCGTGTTCGGTTTGGTTCCTGGAGTAGATTAAAATATCATCAACGAACACCACTACAAACTTATCTAAGAAGGGTTTGAAGACTCTATTCATCATGTCCATGAACGCGGCTGGAGCATTTGTCAAGCCGAAGGGCATTACTAGAAACTCGTAGTGTCCATAACGGGTTCGAAATGCCGTCTTCGCCACGTCGCCTTCCTTGATCCTTAGTTGGTGGTAGCCCGTCCTCAAGTCAATCTTTGAGAAAACCGTTGCGCCTTGAAGTTGATCAAAGAGATCGTTGACTCTAGGTAATGGATACTTGTTCTTGATGGTGGCTTGGTTCAGCTGCCGGTAGTCAATGCACAGCCTCATGGATCCGTCCTTCTTCTTTACAAACAAGACCGGTGCGCCCCAAGGTGAGACACTTGGGCGGATGAGTCCTTTCTCTAGTAGTTCTTCCAACTGCTTCTTGAGCTCTTGGAGTTCCGTTGGTGCCATGCGATAAGGAGCCTTCGAAATGGGATGTGTCTCTGGGAGTAGGTCTATCGCAAACTCAATCTCTCGGATGGGAGGTAGTCCAGGTAAGTCGTCCGGAAAAACATCGGCAAATTCATTGACAATGGGGATTGATTCTATTTTGGGCTCACTCTTATCCTTGCTAATGACATACGCTAGGTAACCCTGACAACCTTTTGAAAGAAATCGTCTAGCCTTAATGGCTGAAATGATGGGTGAATTAGGAGTCCCAACAATACCCTGAAATGAAAACCTTGGTTGACCCGGGATACGAAAACTAACTCGTCAAGGCAATCAATACTATGCGTGGTGAGGTAAGCCAATCCATGCCTAAAATAACATCAAGTCGTTGGCGGCCAATTGCCGACCATCTATTTCTACGGTGCAATCTTTGTACACAGTATTAGTAATTAGGGAATTTCCAATCGGGTTAGAGAAGGTGAGTGCAAAGTCTAAAGGTTGGGGTTTGGATTTCAAGGATTGTGCGAAGGATGGTGATACAAAGGAATGCGTGGCTCCGGAGTCAAATAATATTTTCGCTGCGGTTTCGAAGATTGGAACATTACCTTGGATTACCGTATCCGAGGTTTCGGCATCTCGCTGAGTCATGGCGAACACTCGCCCTTGTGCATTACGACGTGGTTGCTGTCCTTGCTGGGGTCGCTGCTGGGTAGGTCGTCCTGCATGAAACTGAACTGGTTGTGCACGTTGTTGTGGCTGCTGCGATGAAAATGGTTGTCTAAACTGTTGGCGATTCCTTGATGCTTGGCAGTCTTTTACCACGTGTCCGCCTCCGCACTTTTAAAGCGGTGTCTCGGCTTGGAACAAGCTCGTGATACATGTCCCGTTCTCCACGCTTATAACAGTAGCTCAAGCATAACGACATGGTGCATTGCCATGGTTCTTCCCACATACCGTGCATGACGGCCTCGTAAATCCAACTCGTGTGTCTTCGAATCGAGTTCGTTTTGATGCTGTGTGTTGGAAGGAAGGTGCTCGCCAGTCTCCGCCTATCAGGTCCTTACGCTTCTCGTGAGTTGGGCGGTTTCGTTTGATGTCTTCTTCCGCCTTCAAGGCTCTTCTAACTGATAGCTTGTAGTCTTCTAAGAATAACATGGAGAGACGTTCTCGGATATCAGGTTTAAGGCCATATTCGAATTTCTGCGCCCTTTCTCCATCTGTGAGTTGGTATGCTGGAATCGTTTTAGGTCGACAAACTTGGCCTCATACTCGGCCACAGTCATGTTACCTTGCTCAAGTTTAGCAAATTCAGCTCCTTTATGCTCTCGGACATGTCGGGGGAAATACTTTTCGAAAAATATCCCTACGAATCTATCCCAAACAACGACTTCTCCTGCTGCTAACTCTGATCTCTCCACCAATTACCAACGTGTGCCTCTCCAAATACAGAAGATGGCGAGTCTAGCCTTTTGCTCTCATGCACCTCATTGCTTGAGTATCTTTTCAACATCCTCAATCCATCGCTCGGCTACCAAAGGATCGGTGGTGCCTCTAAAGGTTGGGGGGTTCAATTTCTTGAATCTTTCCAAATCGCCTCCACAGTCAGTGTGATTCGTGTTAGTTGACGTCGAACCATTCCCGTTAGGGACCAGGTGGGTTAGGGCAACAGCAATGGCTTCCTGTGGCTCGGCGGTAGTATCAGATGTAGGTTGAACAGGTGGGTTGTTTGCCGGTGTTACGGGTCTCCTAGTGCGTGGCGTCCTGATGCCTCGTCCTCGTACCTTCTATATATAGAATAAAATATAGTCTAGTCACTTTCCCTTATTTACCAGGACATTATTATTACTATGCTGTGTCCACAACTCAATCAAATAAAACAAAAGAAAAATAGTTAATTTCATTCATAGATCGACAATTACACAAGCATGATTGCTACAAAAAGAACTTTCATAGTTTAAGGCTTCATCTGAGTAGTTGCTACGTAAGGGTTCACATCTATCCTAAACCTTAACAAAAAGGGACCCTACGCTACAAGTCTAGTTCCTAACCTAAAGATCTTGAGGTTTTCCTTCTTTAGATCGTTATAGTTCCTTACAAATTTCCTATCTATCCCTGTTTAATTTTGGCCAAACGGGTATCGTTATCCTTAGAGTGTTCTTCCTCAGTCGTCTCTGATCCAATGTAGTTAGAGATTTGGATGACGTCGTGTTCAGCGGCGTTTTCTTCGTCATAGTCCATGTCTTCTGCATCGTCCAGTTCTTCCGCATCGTCCAATTCTTCCGCATCGTCCCGTTCTTCTGTATCTCGTTCGTCCTCCCTTGGGTCGCTCATCTCTCCTTCACTAAGATGGTATGCTTCCTCTTCAGGGTCTTCAAAGTTGTCTGCCACCTCTTCCCTGGAGGGTCGATGTTCGGTTAAGATAGGTGGAGGAAGAACGCGTTCTACGTGACGTCCTTGATATACGTTGTCATAGATAATTCCGGACGCCCTCTGAGGTACATGGTGGCTGGCCATCCTATAATGGTAGGATTGGGGCAGTCCAGTCGTTTTTCTCGCTGTCCTTCTCATCGTCATTTCCTGAATACCAAGGGACACAGTGTCATCATCGGATAGTGGTTACTCGTTCTAACCCTAGCCTATGGGTCCACTCCCTAAGGCCTCCTAAGGTTTCACTAAACCTATGCTTTGATACCAAACTGTCACGCCCCAAAATTCTATACACCGCGAACTTCGGAGCGTGAGCAAATTCAATAATCAAAACAAATCTAGAGGTTAACCAAAAAGCATCATCCAAGATTTCCATTCATGATCACAAAAATATAAGGGTACATCATTGTTACAATTCATTGTTTATCGTGAATAGAATTACAATTCCAAAAACCCTTACAACCAACGCAAGACTTGACTAACTCCCTGGCTCTAATTCAGGAGGTCCTCTAACGTCTCCTCTTGAGAAGTCTGGTTATCAACTTGCTTCGCCGCTGCAATGTTAACAACGGGAGTGAGATAAACTCAACAAGTGGCCCCCTAGTAATATCTAGTAACTACGTCTTAATACATGATGAAAGACAATTCATAGATGAACATTCTATCGATTTCAGCAGGAGTTGTATGTATACATGTATAAACAGTTTCACCAATTGTTCTCAATACATTGCGTGTGCACTATCATCAAGTATGAATGGGGTGTATGTGTCAAAAACATGATGTTTTTCTTTGAAAGGAAAACAAAAGAAAATAACTTAACGTCAACGGCTACACGTTTATAAGTGTAGGTTCTACTACTATAGTACCGGATCCATGGTACAGCCACATGTGACCCCTTTGGACCTCACCTCCGTCCAGGTAGTCCTTACCACATCACATTACATGTCTAACTTTCACGCCTTACCATGGCAGGTAGGTAGGCAATGCGTGCTTCATACTCGGAAGCAATAACACGGACATTCGTCCTAAACCCATGCCTGCCCGATGGGAGGATCCACACAAGAAATATCATATATTTATATCAATACACAATGTATGCAATGGGAAATCATGCGTTCAATGATTGATGCTTTCCATAATCAAGATGGTATTTCAGAATGTCTTTCGAAATGTAGTATAAGCTATGATCAGTCTGTTTTCACAATCATTTTCTCTTTCGGTCAGCTTATGATGATTCATACAATATCTATGCTTACTCATGGGCTCAATTAGAAGACATGCTATCAAGAATTTACTACGATTTACTCCATGTCGAAATTTGAATTAACAATCACAATCATATGGAGATAAATGAATTAGTCCTTACATGGTCATTCTAACATACATATAATACCGTCACCAGAAATGTTCCACAGATGCATCACACTACCTAAGGGTTTCAGTTCATAATTATAGGGTTGCGCGTAATCGCGTATATATATATACTATTCACGTAGTACTCATTTACTTAATCAAAATTGGGTGATAAGGGTAGGTCACTTGCCTCGATGCGCGCCTCCTTGGTGATTGAGGTGGGGGTATTTGACGTTCGTGTCGCTCGACGTGTTGCCTGCACGATAACGATGGTGTGTTAGCACTACGCGATGACTAGATGAAAACGTTGGATGACTACATGGGGATTATGAGTTAGGGGTTGAGTCGGTTCACGGAAGGGTTAGCCGATAGGGTATCGATCGGAATGGGTCGAGTCTCGTAATAAATAAAAATGCATTTTGTAATGCCATGGCTGATACGAAACCTAACGTATACATATTTTTCTAACATATTTTATAATTGGTTAAGGCCCCAAAAGTTCTTACTGGTATGTGGCTATACACCCCTACATCATTTATAGAAAAATAAATAAATAAATAAAAGGGTAGGTCTGTAAAAATATAGAGGATGTAATATATATATATATATATATATATAAATAAATATATACAGATTCATATTTATATAAGTGTATATATAAGAATAGAAAATACAATAAAATAAGAAGGTTTTTAAGGCTACAGTTCTGAGTCAAAATAGAGAAGGATGAGGCGTGGCTTTTACAATTTATATATTATTTGCAAAAATAAAGGATATTTTAATGTACCCGTCCTGCGACAAGGAGGGAGATCGGGGTGGCTGTCGGCTGATGGTAAAATGGGAGAAGAAGTTTGGCAGGGAAAGAAGGCTGGTGGTGGTGAAAGAAAAAATAAACGGGTGGAGAAGGTGGGTTTCGGGTTCGCACCGCCATGGAGTAACGCCTAATCGCATTGATGCGAGCGATGGTCGCGAGAGCGTGCTCAAGAATGATGATCACGCTGGCGTTGAATGAATGGTCGGGATCGAGTGGCCATAAAAGGAAAAGAAAAGCAGAGGATGGAGAAGAGCGAGGAGAGAAGAAGAAGAAGAAGAAGAAGAAGAAGAAGAAGCTTACCAGGGGATCGGATGGTGGGTTGGAGAAGAGGGGGTTGACCCTATTTATAGCCAGAAGGGGAAGGGGGTGTGACGTGGAGGGAATGGTGCTGCCGTGCACAGGGCCTCTCGTCGGACGGTGCCGGACAATAGGCCATGCCGATGCAGCGAATTTCTTGCCTCCATTTCAGCCTCCATTTCTGGGTCGACCGATGGGGTAGGTGGGAGAAGGTTTGGGTGTTAAGCAGCAATAGAGAGAAGGGGGTTTTAGGTTGGGTCTGGTCTGGGTCTAAGTTGGGCCATGGGGACGGGTCGGTCAGACGGGTTGGGTTCTCACATTAAATCTCGGTTAGGAGAGTCGGGCCAAGGGCGAATGCAGGATTTACTTGATGCGGGGGCCATAGTCGATATATATTATTTAAAAAATTTTACCTCCCATATTTTAATATAGACAAAATAAAATCATAAAATATAAAAAAAGACAAACAAGTCTCCAAAAAATCATTCTACTATTATAAAAAAGACATCTTTTAAAAATTATAATTTTCCTCGACAGGGTTTCATATTCTAAAAGCGTTGGAGAATTTTCTCATTTTCAATACTATTAAAAATGTCTCTCTCAATGTATGTGATCATACAATCACTCATCCACTCATCTGTCATTCGGTTTCGAAGTCTATTCTTTATAATATGCATAGCAAAAAATGTCATCTCAACAATAGCAGTGGCAACTAGTAGGGTTAATGTCAATGTAATGAGCAAGTAAACATATAGATATAAAACATCTTTTTTCTTCTCAACCATTTTTTAAAGCGTACATCAAGAATCACAAGTTGATTATCAAGAATCGCGAGAGACGCTATAGAAAATTCAATCAGATAAAATTCAGCAAGCCGAACTAATTTTTCCTGGTCAAAAGCTGAGAATGAATTGCTTGGATCTAGGCATGTCATACAAAGAAGTAATTCGGTATTTACTTCATTGAAACGGTTGTTAAGCTCTTGTAGTTGTTGATCAATAACAACATAAAATAATTTAACACGATAATGATGTAAATATGTTATTTCTTCAGCTCTGCGTTGCGGCCGCCCTGGTTCTACATACTTATCATTCATGTTAGGGACACTGATTTTATGTTTGTTACTGAATAAAGATACTTCTTTGATGATAGAATCTCATTCAACGTCTCTCATAAGTTGCAATCTCACCTTAGCTACTTTAACCAAATCTGACATTAACAATATCTTGTTCTTGTTTTTGTAATGCCTTTGATATATCATCTGTGATCCCCAATATTTTTTTCCATTATATGTAAGGTGAATGCAAACTCAAAAGTGCATATTGAGATTAATAGGCCCCTTGTTTCAGCTCTTTGTTCACAATTTGAGCTATCTTCTCAGATAATCCCAAGTACATCAATCACAGAAGAGAATAAGACTCTGATGCTTATCAATGACTTATAGTGTAAGCCCCAACGTGTATCATCGGCCCGTATTAACATAGTCTCTTGATTCAAAAAATGCCCAAGTGAAAGGTCCCAACTCTCAATTACATTAATGACTGTCGCAGTTCGATGATCTCGAAGAATATCACGACGTCTGGTAGATGCACCAACAATATTAACCACACTAGAAACCACAGTAAAGAGTGTCCCGATTTCTATGTTACGTTTTCAACTCCAACAAGTGCCAATTGAAGTTGATGAGCAAAACAATGAATATGATAGGCATATTCTTTCTCCTTTGTTATGAGGGTCTTAAGCCCATTATACTGACCTTTCATATTACTGGCACCATCATAACCTTGCCTGCGTAATTTCTTTATACTCAATCGATGTTTGACAAATAATGGATCAATCGCATCCTTCAGTGTTACAGCGGTGGTTTTCGTAACATGTACTAGTCCAAATAATCGCTCAATTACACATTCCCTCTTATCTACATACTGTAAAACAACAGCCATTTGCTTTTTAATAGATATATCACGAGATTCATCAATCAAAATAGCAAATATGGTGTCTCGAAGATCCTTAATGATAGTTTTTGTGACCTCACTCGCAATTGCATTTACAATATCATTGTGGATATAAGGCGCAATCATTTTAACATGGTCAGGAGCATTATTTAATGCGACAATTCTAATTTCTTCATTATGATCGGCCAGAAAACGTAAGAGTACACGAAAGTTTCCTTGATTGCTTGAAACATCTGATTCATCGTGCCCACGAAAAGGTAATCCTTGACGAAGAAGATATCGAATGTAGTCTACTGATACCGTCAAATGGATTCTATATTCCCTTGTGTCTTTATCATCTTGCTTAGAAACAAGTGTCTCAATGTGTTGATTTTTGATTCAACAAATTTTGACACTTTTGATGAGTTAGGTTGTGAGCACTGTTGGGCCCTCCAACATGAGTTACAAATTATCAAGCTTCTTCCAATTATCAAATACTTCAACTGGAAAACAGTCAGTACCCTCTTGCACCCCTGTTGCTATAGCTGGTGTAAAAAGATAATAATATAAGCAAAATGCTTTTTCCTTTGATATGCTATATTCTAACCAACTTCCATACGTTTTAAACCACTTTGGTTGAAATCGTCGTGATTTCCCTGAGAATTTTCTTTGAAAAAATGTGTGATTATGAGGCTAACATGGACCTTTTTGCAAATATGCTCTTCGAACTAATGATCATTAGGATGATACACTGAAATTGGAATACGTAATCCGGGATCTACTGAAAGATTTGTTAAATCAACCTCTACATGACTTCGCTTTGAGCTAGATTGGACTTGTTCATGCTCATCATTTTCTAAGGTAGTAGATGTATCATCAATTTTCTATATGAGTTCGCTTTGAGCTAGGACCCCCTTGCTCAAGTTTATAATTTTTTAAACGAGTAGACACGTCATCATTTTCTACATGACTTGGCTTTGAGCCAAGTTGGGTTTGTTCATGTTCATTATTTTTTAAGGCAGTTGGTATTTCGTCATTTTGTAAGACGGGAGGGGGATGAACAATAGCATGTTGTAAGGTAGGAGACATGATGTCAACCTTTCTTCTAAAGTATCTATGCATGACTGCTCCAATGGTCAAGAAGAAAGAATATGACCTAACGAAAATAAATGTCATGAGTGTATTAGAAAATAGTCTAAATACAAATAAATCTCAATTAAATATTTAAAATAAATCTCAAGCAACATCTAGTGTATGAAAAAATTAAACAATTAAAATTACATCTAATATTGTCTATGCCAAGGGTATGCTGAATTACTGAGGCATATCTTTTTCTACACGATAGGCATTACCAACTCTACTGCATAGTGACCAAATTCACTGTCTTTTTGAAAAAATTGCAAATTATTCGTGAATTTTTGGAAAAAACAAACAAAATATGAATTATTCACGAATTTCCAACTAAAATCCGAATTTTTCCCGAATTTAGTTGAACAGTTCTATTTTCTTAATTTTCTCAATTTTATTATTTTTAATTAATATATTTTATAACTTTCCCTTTTTATTTTTATTTTTCTGAATTTTGACCGTATTTTTCTCGAATTTTACCCAATTTTTCGATTTTTTTCCAAGCTGATTGATTCCTGAACCCCGACTTGGTCATTGTTTACTGTCATTATCTGTATTTTCCGTTGGTTCTAGTTCAACCATTTCAATTGGACTGGGATGGCTTTCATGACACCGAAACATAAATTAATTTTAATTGATTTATATTATTGCTCCAATTCACAAATCGGACTTTTTTTTGTTAAACCCATTTCATCTCATACGTAGCGAAGAAGGAGATGAAGCACAAATTGCATTGAAGCCAAATACATCCTATATAGCTCATTGTTTACATGATCAAACAGAAGACAAATTATTTTTTTTTGACTTTTTGCAAATTTTTGGAGATCTTACTAACAAGGTAAACTCAGAAAGTGATTGAGAAATCCGTTGAGGCTAAGAGTTCGATTTTAAGTTAAGGTTTAAATTGCCAAACAGGTTCTTGCTTTAACAAATTGCATTTGTTGCCATATCATATGAGTTCTACCATTTGACAAATTCTTTTGTTAGTTCTTTACTCAGCTATAATTTCTTGTCCTATTTTTATGTTTTGAAATACCCTAAAACAAAATAAGCCCTTAACAATAAAGACGATTCAATCAATCAACAAAACCCTAAATTTAACTTCATTACATCTCTATTAACAGGAAAAAAAAACCTGAACATAGTAAAAACCCTAGATATTCAAGCAATCAAGAAAACCCTAAAAAATTTACCTTCTGAACATCTCTAGGTATTAAGAAAAAGAAGAAGAAGAAGCGAGATCTTACCGACGGCGACAGGACGGCTGTGGGACTGTGGGACTGGCTGGCGGCGGCAGGAGAAGGATTCGGCGTCACCGGCGTCAGGTTCAGGTGGGCGAGCCGCGAGAGCCAAGAGTGTTGTCGTTGATGCCGATGATGGAGAGAGAGAGAGAGAGAGAGAGAGAGAGAGAGAGAGAGGAGTTACGGGGGTAGAGGTTAGGGTTTTTTGTTTTTTAAAATAAAGCTTAAAAGCTTGTAAAATTGGGGGGTCTCTATAAAGGAATATTGGGGGTCTCTATAAAAACCCAAATTTTAAGTGACACCCAAACCTAAGTTTTTTATGGAAAAAAAATGTTTGGGGGGTCCAGGACCCCCCCCAGGATGTATGTGCATCAGCCCCTGGTCTGGCCTTTAGCAAAATAGGATAGACACAGAATTCTGGCTAAAAATATTATAGAGCTAATTATTTTCAAACCCAATCCTGTTTTGCTGAATTTCCTTTTGTTTTTTTTTACTTTGTCCTCATTTATGTGCAGGATCTCAATATAAAGCCTAAAGAATGTTTCGAAATGTTTAACTTTTATTTTCCATGCTGCAATTAATCAAAATTTAGTTTGATTTACATTGCACTGCTTGATGCCGCTTTACTTGAATGGATTTTCTCATGAATAAGCATCTTTTATTTTAAAATATGTTTCGTTGTTATTCAAAACATGTAGTTGCATTCATCGAGGCGTTGCTTGATTCAATCTCAATTGTGTTTTTCAGGAGAAGGAAATATTTGAGGATGGAAAATTGCTGACTCCGACTGATCCCCTTTTGCAAAATAAAGTGCATCTCGATTCCCAGCCAACTGTAGATAAAGTAACTTTCATTCACATTTATTTTTTGTGGTTAATAGAGTGGTTTAAAAATACAATTGAGTCTTGTTTGAGTTGTCAAGTTTGATTCCACCAGGCAATAAGCCAAGGTGAGTCTTGAAAATGTCAGTTTAACTCCAAGCTTGAGGTCAACTTGATCAAGTTGTATTATATATTTCTCTTTCGTTTAACACCAAGCCGATGATATAGTGTTAAATTTATAATATATATTTAACATAATCTACAATAAATGCGATATGATTGTATCAAATATCGATTTTAATATTGAAAAGTTGATACTGTAAAACTATAACAGGAATATTTATAACAAGGCTGGAAACTCACTCAACTGAGTCTGACTCTGCAAGTAACACCGGACTTGACCGACATGAAACCTGAGTAGAGTTGGTCCCATAAACATGGCTTTACTTGAAACTCTAGCAAACCCGAAATAACCTAGTTCAAGGCACCACAAATTTTACTTGTTTTGTTGGCTTAAGCAGAAACCTTTTTTGTGGTTTATGCAATCTATACAATTTAGCTATCAATCAACCTGTGGCAGTTTGTTGAGTCAGCATGCTCGTGACAAGGCCGAGCCGTGAGTGAGTTCTTCTCTGTTTGGGTAAAAGCTCTAAGAATGAGTTCTTATGTGGTTTTCTAAATCTTGGTTGATACACCTTGATGTAAGCCTCAAGGGCTACAGCCAGATCACCTTGGCATCATGTAGCACCAATCACAAGGTTCAGGTGCGACGGCAACTTGAATAACAACAATCAGGTATCACCCAAAAAATTTGGGCTCAATCGGATGCATAACCACTGATGAAAATGTGGTCAAAGATGCCTAAAATTAATGTGCCAAGTTGGTTGGGCGTTACCTTATCTTTGACCCATCAAACGGAGGGCAAAATAGTCATATATATATATATATATATATATATATATATATATATATAAATAAATATATATATATATATATATATATATATATATATATATCTAATTTTTAAATCACATGTCTCATGTCTGATCAACTCCAAATGGGTGTTGTTTTGGGTTGATCATGCCATCTGGCATGTGATTTGGCATCCGGGTGTAGCCTTGTAGGCTATGTCCGGATGCATTTCCCCAATTCTCTCTCTCTCTCTCTCTCTCTCTCTCTCTCTCTCTCTCTATATATATATATATATATATATATATATAGGATGCACACTCAATGCTGCAAAAGCATGGAGCAAATGTTTTGATGTCATATATAAGTTGAAAATTTCTGTTTCCCTTATACCAACCATTTTCCATCATCTACGGTTTTAGGTTACCATCTCATACATTCGATCCGTTATGTAGGTGATTAGGGAAAAAAGCCTTCAAATATCGATTCTAAAATTATTCAGACTCATCATGCAATATCCATAGTCACAAAAATCACTGAATTTTCGAAAAATTTGTGAATAATTCCTGAAATTTTCAAAAATTGTGATTTTTAATATTTTGAATTTTTTTTATATTTTTAAATCTTTTTTATTGTTTTATTTTTTTATTTTGTCTCTCAGATTTTTCCTCTGAACTTGCTGGATTTTTCCGAATTTTAACCTCACCTAATTATTGCCGAACTGTGACTTGGTGACTATGGCCTTATCAAAAGCTTCTAGAAGGACTGACCTCGTCTGACCCAGGGTTACCCTGTTTGCTGCAAGTGGAACCGAACTGCAAACCAATTTGGGGTTCAGTTTGGTTTGCTGCTAGTAGGCAAACTGGAGATATATATTACCATTTTTTTGGCACACGTTCACAAAGGTAAAGGGAGGAGTGGACATGAACCTCTGACCTCAGTTTATGTGACCATGCTGCCAACCAACTCCCCTGAAGTTGCTTTTTGAAACAAGTTGTGGGTATTTTTATCTAAATAATTAACATATGTGTGGACCACTAATATTTTTTTATTGAAAACTCATCCTACTCCTGGCTAACCGGGTTAGCTTGACTATGGTGAACTGCGAACCCAAACCAAACCAATTGAACCAGTGAACCAGGTAACATTGGTCTGACTCATTACTGAATCTGTTGTTTAGGATAAGGACCAACCTCTTGGAATTGGAATGGTGGATTTAAAGGATTCACTAGAGAAAACAGACGTGGATATCCAGGATCAAGGTGACATCCAGGTGATCTTTTGTCTAATTAAAGCAATGACATGGAATTGTCTATTGTCTACTGCTTGAAGATGGATTGCTCTGTGGTTGACTTTTAATTCTAAATTGGGACTACTAGGAGAAGGATGACACACAAGAAGTAACTAGTGGCTCTCCTCTGCCAGGTGTGAAGGTGACTACTCATTGAAGCTAGGAAGTTTTCTTGATCTGAATTTTATATGGAATGATGATGTTGCATTCCTTCAGTTTTTTGTTTATTTTTTACCATTTGTGTATCTGATACAATATTGTCTATGTTTTATTCTTTGCTTCAAACATTAACAAACAATCACAGCAACTTGGAGAACCTATCAAGATACCGAAGGCAACGATCGACATCCTTAAGGATCAAGTATTTGGTTTTGACACATTTTTCGTAACAAGCCATGAGCCTTATGAGGTGAGATCACGATGCCTAATTGCCAAATTTGTAGTCTGGAAATATTTCAGATCCCTCTTTTATGTTCGCAGCCATCATGTGTTGATGTGTATGTTTCTGTATCCATGTCTTGTCATACATCTGCATCGTCATGTGTGCATGCAAGTGCTTTTGCTTGATTGCGACACAACTTAGTTTGGTTGTTTGCATGGGACTAGTCGTTATGTTTGTTGTATAAGTATAACGATAATAAAATGATGAAAGTTCATTGGCTACTGTCCCCTTGTTCCACGTAGTGTCGCTTTGAGGGAATTTATCCTTCGTTATCATAACTGGTATCATCTTCATCCCCTGCATTTAGATGTGATGGCTTCACATTCCTAAGTTTATGTGATGTTTTACTGGGAAACATCAATTTCTTTTTCTTTTCTTTTTTAAAAATAATTTTAAATCACTTTTTAACTGTCCGCTTGTTTTTATCAACTATCAGTTGTCAAAGAAATATTTCTTCAAAATCTCTACGCTAGTTTGGTGTCATTTTCAGGTTATCTTTTTTATTTTTGGTGGTTTTATTTATTGGTTATGTTGTATTTTTTTAAACCACTTTATGGCTGGGTCATGACATGAAGCTAAAAATAGGAAAATAGGGATGGGCTTTTGTGAGTGTCAAACTTGACATGATATTGGGGTTTCACATTATCTAAAGGCATAGTAGTAAGAAGTAGATGAAGTAAAATAAAAGACAATAGATAATAGAAGGAAAAAGTGAACAGCATTACTGTTCACAGTACTCTTTATGTGAACAGTGATACTGCATTTGGTTATAAGTAAGGATCATATTAATCACAACATATCTCATTAGTGAAATATGAAAATGTCATTCTAGGCCTTCAACTACTAATACTTCTAAACAATGTACACTTTGTAGACACAAAAAATTATGTCTTAAAAATAAATGAAGAAATAAGAAAATAAAACATAAAAACGGGGAGGGGGGGAGAGGAGATGACCCATGCAAGATCTACCTTGCATGGTCCCAAATTCTCTCTCTCTCTCTCTCTCTCTCTCTCTCTCTCTCTTCTTTTTCTCCTTCACTTCTTCTCTTATGTTTTTCTCTCTTCCCTATCCATGCAAGGTTGACCTTGCGTGGATGGGTCCCATCCACTTTCTCTCTCTTTTTTCTTTCTCTTCTCATTTTCTCTCTTCCTTATCCACGCAGGGTAGACCCTGCGATTATGGGTCCCATCCATTTTCTCTCCTTTTCTTTCTTCTCTTCTCGTTTTCTTTCTCTTGCCTATCCATGCAGGGTAGACCCTGTGTGGATGGTTCCCATCCAGTTTCTCTCTTCCCTAGCCACACAGGGTTGACCTTGTGTGGATGGGTCCATCCACTTTCTCTCTCTTCTTTTCTTTCTCTTTCATCTTCTCTTCTCATTTTCTCTCTCTTCCCTATCCATGCAGGGTAGACCCTGCGTGGGTCCCACTTACTCTTCTTCCACCCACGCAAGATGGACATTATGTGGATCCCTCATGTTTCATTTTCTTCTCTCCTTGCATAGGTCCATAATAAAAGAAATGGTGAAGGATGCTTAGTTGCAAAACTTCCTTTTACAAATTTTACTCTTGAAGTTCGTTGAGAACACCAGTAAACAGCATATTAACAAATGTTCCTCAATTCTCATTGGTTTGAGAAGTCATGTAAGTAGTTATTTCACTACCTACGCAAGTTAATTTCATTATCTTACTTTTTTGCGTGATATTTAAGACCCACGCAGCCTCGTCCCACCTTAGATCTCCTCTGGGGATACGTGAACCGTCAGATGGTAACTTCCAGTAACCGCCATGGTAAATTTATAAATAGCAGGTCCTAGATCATTTTCAAGGATTCGAAAATTTCATCCCGAAGGTCTGCCAAAATTATGGGCGAAGATTATGCAAGATACCTTTTCTTAAGGTATCTTTCTCTTTCCTCCATTTCTTTTTTACTTGGATTCTGGTTCAACGCTTAAAATATATGGGCCTATTACTGGCCCATGCCTAAGTATGGGAGATTTTGGGTCATACTTAGGTTATGTGAACCTTTAAGGTCCATGCCTAGGACCGTTATATATGAGGACTACACTTAGAATATATGAACCTATTGCTGACCCATGTCTAAGTCTTAAAATTGGGATTGGAATTAGGTTATATGTGTCTTAAGGCCCATGCCTAATCTCTGCTTATATTCGTGATACATTTAGGCTATGTGGGTCACGACGTCCATACCTAAACCCCTATATGCATGCGTTCCAATTACAAAATTAAGATGAAATTCTCGTATATTTAGGGTTGCCACCACGAAATAACCCGAATGTCCATATCCAGCGTATCAATCACCATCTGATATGATCACGTTCGTCACTATGCGCCATCATGATCGTCATTGCTTCATGCGATCATAACCACCACATATGAGCAACACTCTATAGGATCACCATTACCACCAACCGATCATTACTCTAATTGATCTTGATCGTGATCTATTTTGATCGACCATCGAATTACATAATTGTGTTCATAGCCATTATTTTGATCAGTATTGATCATACCCTCGTCATTGGAGTTTCCCTCGCAGTTCGGGCCATCATCCCCTTAAATCAAGGGTTTGGACCTTAACCTCGAGATTGAAAATTCCTTTTAAGATATTGGGTTCGATCCAACGGTACGATCATCACATATGGATAAGATCATCGATTTGGGGTCAAAATGACTGCTAGTTATCCTAGAATGTGACTAAAATCCATCATGATTGAATCATAGACCTAGATCAGGGCCCATTATGAGGATCAATCCCAAGGAATTCGACGATTCTGACTAAGGTCAGGTATCCCTATCGTTAAAGATGCTAACTATTTCAATGATCAGTTATCGAAAGATTATGGATCCAGTGTTCGAATTTGTGTATGAAACTCAACATCAAGAATTCTTCTTGAGATTCGTCCCCGAACTCCTTTCGCCTATGCCCCACCATGCCTATCGATCAGACGTAAAGGGCCATACATTCATCAACCTTTGTTCATATCCAAAGGCTTTCGGATGAAGAAAGCAGGCTAAGCGTCCATCTCTTGCCATACTAACATTGGAAACGATGACGTTGATAATGTTGCAAAGGCTTAGCCTTAGGATTTTTATTATTTCTAGGGATGTGAATAATTTTGTAGCTTTTAATTAGAGGTATTCATTAGTTGATGTTATTAACCGGGCATCAACTATGAAACCCGAAAGTGTAAAATCCACCATTTATCAATAAAACCCTCTCCTAACGAGGGGAAATTTGTTAGGATTTGTTAGGAAATTTGTTATTTCTACGCAAATTTGTTGTGTACACACCCCTAACAACTAAAATTGTAAATATAAAAATGAGACTGAAAGCTAATCCAACACTACTTCTTAAGCTGGAGCATAGGGACTGTTGTTTGGTTCAATGGTACAAGGCTTCGACTATCAAGTGTGAAGAAACGGGTTGGAGCCTGGAGAGCAACCACTTTGTGTGTAAAAAGCCAAAGGTTAGGTCTGTATTTGGTCCACCCCTTCGAACACCCTGTACGTATGGAACCAACACTGGGGCAATGGCCTTTTTTTTCTTGGCCTCCTCAAATTGGAGCCTAGATATCACCGATGCCCAGCTTGGTGAAGATCCTTTTAGTAGATCCATAAACATCTGTCAGACGATTCCCAAATTTGACGTAGGGAGTTGAAATCTCATTTTTCATGACCTTCTTACTAATGAAATGACACTCTATCTTGATGTGTTTGGCCGTTTCATGAAACACAAGATTGTTTGCGATGTGGATATGTAACGACCCGAAATTTCCAAGCCAGAAGATATAGAAATATCGGGTCGCTAGATCATAGTCCATAATCTATGTACAAAATCTCTTTGGTATCAATTGAAAATCAAACTATAAAAGAAACTGAAATAAATGTTTCAACGTCCATAATGAAGAATACAAATCCAATAATACCACCGGTGACGGCCGTACGTCACGCAAACAGATAATTATTCAAGAATGTCCTTTAAATTATACCAAATCCAAATCTCAGAATTTTCCTAAGGATAGTAATCTTCTGGTGGAAGATCTCCCTCGTCTTCCGGCACAAAATCATGATCTTCTTCAAGTTCAGGATCCTTACCAACGTCGGTAGTTGTGACACATAGGGTTGGGGTGAGCTAAACGTGTACATGCTCAGTAGGAAAATCTCAATACCAATCGTATCTTATACATTCAACACATAGTTATTCAATGATCATTCAATGCCAATAACTAAGATGCCAAATTATCAGAAGTCAAAGTGTCATTGAGTTTGAATTGTCTAATCTATAGTGGAGTCTTAATCATAGTGATAAATTTCGCTGAATTTTCGGCAAAATTTCGCAAAAAATGCCGAAATGGGGGTCGAACGAAAATTTCGAAGAAATTTCGGTATTTTTCAAAATTTTCATAAATTTCGGTTTTTTTGGCGAAATTTCGTAAGTTTCGGTAAATTTCTAAATTTTCAAATTTTTTATTTTATTTTATTATTATTTATTATTATTATTATTATTATTATTATTATTATTATTATTAGTAATTTACTAATAAATGGCTGGCCCTGTACTCACCAGTCACCACACAATCACCACACAGCTTTGGAGTTCTTAAGTGCAAAGTTGCCTACTATATATAGGTGGCTGGGAGTGCCCAAATTTCTACATCCAGCAATGTGGGAGTAAAGGTAAGTTACAAAAAATTGCACTTTTTGTATATGCTATCTACTTTATTCTTTAGCTTCTACTTTATGGTTTAGCTTCAGTGCTTAGCACAGTTGCTTAAATATACTATTTTATATATTTTTGATCCTCGAAACTTTCCCGAAATTAATCCGAAATGTACCAAAATTAATTTGAAATGTACCGAAAGGACCCCCCACCGAAAAATTACCAAAAACGAAATTTGACACTATGTTCTTAATATCAATTTCAGAAATTCTAAAAATTCCATTTCACAAAAGTGTCCAATTTCATAAATTTCTATTTTCATGCCAAAGTCCAATTATGGTGTTTTCCGTCATATTTTCATTTCAGATGCAACTTCATAATTTCATGCATGACTTAAAGATATATAACTTAAAAATATCTAATGCGAATATAGCTCTAGAGCCGATATCAATGCCTATGGAAATCCTAACTATCGTCGTTCAATGAACAATTTTTCAGAGTGCCCAAGCTCTTGCATTGTGAGGAATACTTGTACGGTTCGATAGGCCATCGTCACGGTTCAATATGCGCAATAGCACAGTTTATGTGTGTCGAAGCACGGTTCGATATGTGTCGAAGCATGGTTCAATGTTCAATATGTGTGCCGTCACACAAGATTAGTTCAAATGAATCGCCTCAAATCACATGCAAAAATTCTAAAATATAGTATTCATATGTCATAGATAATTCAGAATTCCAATTCAAATCTCCAATATTCAATGAGAGTTCAATGTTCAATGAGTTTCAGATATTCGATGAGAGTACAATGTTCAATGAGTTTCAATGTTCAATGAATTTTCAGGGGTCAATATGTGTACGATAATTAATGAGTTTTTCAATTGTTCAATGGGGGTACGATGTGCAATGAGTTCGAATATTCAATGAATTCCAATCATCCAATGATAGTGCAATATTCAATGGGTTTCAATGTTCTAATTCTAGTAATAAGAAAACCATTTACAAATTTGTAACTCATTAAATGCCTATGAATCAAAGTATAGCATAGAAGTGTGTATTGAAATTCCCCTACCTCGATTCCCAATGTCGCAAAGAAAAGAGTGAGATGATTCCTTTGAGATGCGTCTGATTTCCTCTTCTATGGTATATGCATAATCAACACATCATTAGCCATAGTATTGTATATCCATCGGTTGACGATAAAGCTGATTTATCCCCTTTGGTCCCAACCAATCGATTGGAATAAAAGTTGGTTGATCGAAGTTTTAAAACGAACAAAATCAGGTTACATAGTTCTGCCCAGAGTCAATCGATCGACAAAGGGTATCGATCGATCGAAGATATAATATATATATATATATATATATATATATATATATATGTATATCCACTGCTCTCTGTTTGTCTAGATAAGATCGAGGGTCGACCGATCGACCTTATCTGTTGATCGATCGACGATATATATACATAAGTGTGTATAAATTATATACATATAACCTGTAACTATATACATCTATATGACGTCGGTCTTGGTACAGACTCGATCGATCGAGTACTAAGTCAATCGATCGGTCATTAATAGAGTAAGAACAACATCAAGCGGATGGGTCTCGGCGTAATATTGATCGATTGAAAGTAGGAATCGATTGATCGACTGAGTGCAGAAAATAAACTTCTGTCGCTTGGTCTAAAATCGATCAATCAAATTGGGAAATCGATCGATTTAAAAATTCTGACGCCTCTAGGGTTCGAATTTTTTTATCTGAGAATTAACATAAAAACTCAAAAATACGTAAACGGCGATTTCTAAAATAAGATTCGATTCTACAATTAAAATAGACTAATGGTATCTACCTCTTGAAGCGTGAACGGGGGGCTATGGTGATCTAGGCTTTAGGAGATTGGCAATCAATGCTATCATCCGTCCAATGTTCCCATCTTCTCCCTCCTTGATCTCGATGGTGGGAAAGATCGAGGTGATTCTTGTGGAGAAACACCCAAAAAGTTTTACGGTGAAATGACGAAGAAGATTGAGGAAGAAGAGGTGACGGTTAGGGTTTTCTCACGACTCTATTCTTAAGAAGAATTCTTAGTGAGATTATGATTAGGTTTCTCCCTAATACACCTTTTTATAACTTAATAGAGATTATCTGATATTAGGCTGACACACCAAGGTGTATAGGCTTTTACTTCAAGGTCCAAAATAAAGGTCCAAAACTTACGTATCAAGTTTTGAACCTCTGACCTCTTGCCTATAACTCAAGCCTTTAAACAGCAGGCTATCTCATAGCTTGTGTCAAGTAATGGCAGCAATAAATATAAAAGCCTTAAAGACCAAAACATGTATTCTTTGTTCAAAATGTTTTATCGCGGACTCAGCCTCATGCTCCCGCTCCCAGGTAGCCTGCTCGGATGAATGGTTCTGCCACGACACGATTGCAAGTGGGATCTGTTTGGTACGCAAGACTTGTTCTTTACGATAAAGGATTTGCATTAGCTCTTCAATAACGGTCATATCTTTAGGAAGTTCGGTAGACTGATAGTCCAAGATATGAATCGGGTCTTTTATGTACCTTCCCGACATAGACTCGTGGATTTGGGAAGGTATGCCCCACATAGGGTTTGAGTTGGAATCTAGCGTGCCGGGGTGCATACGCCTCATTACCAAAGGTAGGCCCGATGCCACGACGCATGGGTCAAAGGTTTGACTTGAGTTAAATTAGTCAAACTAGTCGCATTTCTCATCAAACGTCAACGATTCAACATCAATGAAAATCAGAAATTTTACATTCTCCCCTCCTTTTAAAATTTTCATCCTTGAAAATTTGGTATGTGAAAACTCATCAAACCCAATACTTAATTAATTGAAATTTCTTTATTCATTTACTACACCAAGATATGATTCTCCCCTCCTTATAGGAGAAGTCGACTTAACTTCGTCAATCTATAAAATAATCATATTATTCATTATGAATTCCTGCTAATCGTTTGTGTACCCAAACTTTCATTGAATATCAACTTGATTTATTTTCAGTTTCTTCGAAATTGTCAAATTTATCATGAAATTTTCAAATTTGTCGAATTAGACTGAACTAATCCCAAATCAAATAATTGGTAAGTCGAACTTTTGTCACGATGGTCTCACTTGACAGCAAACATCACTCAAGAAGCAAATCTTGGATCAAGTGTTCAATAACGTGTGTACGTGAGAATCAAAACTGATGTCTGCTTTTTCCCAGGTTTTCATTTCCTTATTACTCGTAGTTCATCAATCCTTAATGAATAATATCGAGATTCAATATTTGAAGTATCAATTTGCTTGTCATTCCTAATTTCCTTTAAGCACTCGTTAATTCAAGCGTCATACTTGGTCCAAATCCTTAGTTATAAACTTTCGACTGATATTTTAAAAGTTTCTGATTCTTAAAATCACCTGCTTATTAAAGGTCCTGACAGCCAGTCGTCAATGGTTATTTCTTCGTATAACCTTTCAATCCTAAAAACGTATTCTCAAGGATATTTTTAAGACGATAAGCGGACATACATGTTATCTCATAATTCATCATAGAAATAAGATCGAGACATTTAAATATTAAATTAAATGGCTCAAAAGTAAACGCGGAAAATGTGGATGAGAATTAATAAGGTAATTCCTAACCACACATCTAAGATATAAAAATATAGAAGTTTCACGTAGGGTAAAACCGTCCCATACGTAAACCCATAAGAAGTACTGACAAACAAAAGTAACCAATAACAAGTCTCTTATAGAAACAATAAAGACTAGAATCAAGAATCTCTCAATGCTCATAGTAATCCACCAGATCTACGGCCTCATCCAAATGGTAGTCAACGTCCTCATTTTCGTAAGCCGTATCGGGTACAGCTGCCACTACGTCCTTAAAGATAGGATGATTTATGTTCTCACCTGTAACTGTTAGATTTCGTGGGGTGAGTTTACTTAGTCTCGTAAACTCAGTGGATTGCACAATCGACACCCATAACTTACCGAGGTGATCGTGTGTGTAATCGCTTGAGTTTCGGTGTTTTGAAATAAAACAATCAGCTTTGTATAATTACAAAAATATCTATGAATCTTATAACGTACCATATCGAAATTGAAAGACATCATAAAATGAAATGTACATGATGCATCGTGTTCTTATTTCTTTTTCTTATCCCTCTCATCAACTCATCCTACGCGACATATTTTAAATTTTAACATTCCTCGATACGCCTACACAACGTACTTCACTTTCCACTTATCTTATTTAAATAGTTGTGCCAAGGTCGCTGCTCGAGCCTACCACGCAAGGTCCACGTGTAGATAACCACCTAAGCTCCATATCATAACATAACATAAACCACCATCGAGCCAGATGAGGTTGCGCACATCAGTACAATAGGTTTCCTTAAGTCGAAGCCTCCAGTGTCCCCTTAATTCGGGACAAAGCTAAACACATTATCCTTAAGACTCATCTCGGCTTCTGACGTTGGACCCTTACGGTGGCTAGCAAGGTATGGCACGTGCAGCAATTAATGCATGTTCAATTGACCTTCACAACATGTCTTATTATATCATCGGTTCTGGACTTAGGTCTTTGACGTGAACTTAAGTCTCCACTTTCTTATTATATCTGTATCTTAACATATTCATTTCTCATCTTTTTCTTATAACTTAATTGGAGTGAGCCACGGTGCGATAGGTTTCACTAAACCACACTTTCCAAGGGACGGGTTCCGTAATAACCTGGATGTACTTCGTGTGGCAACCCATACTCTCATAGAGGTGTTGCATCCGTACATGGATGCCTACATTCCAAGTTCTACGTGACCGTGAAAGAAACCCCATCGTGACAAAGGTTTGTCGCGTGTCATATCTTATTTCTTAACTTGTCATGCATATGCCCTATTTTCTGTGAAGAATGTCATATGATAAATATGAAGCATATATAAGAAAGAAACTATTGCATGCACCCTAAGCATTTTGTGATCATAATGAAATCAATGTGGAGCATAGAACATGAAACATTGAGTAAAGACAACATAAGGAATGTTTAAATATATTTATTCTATGGTTGATTCCAACAGCTCTTCCTTGGAGATAGTCGCGTCTATATAACTGATGGTTTGATTGGTAAAGCGATCAGATTTGTTTCGGACCCTAAAGAGACACACGTATTCATATAAGGATTGTAGGAGCCTTAAAAGAGGTAACGAACATTCCCATTGTGTCCGGAAGGGCCAAAAACTATAAAATCGAATCCTGATTCACTTAAATCGGATGTCTCCGCAAAAAGATCTCAAAGATCGAGTTTGAAAAGAAAAACAACTTCAAAACTGTCAATCTCGATTGATCGAAATTGGGTTTCAACCGGTCGAGGTTAGAGAAGAAGAAAAAAAATATAAGGAAAACATATCTCGACTGGTCAAAATTGAGTTTCGACCAGTCAAGTTCCCTGAAGGAACCTGAAGAAAGCCTATCTTGTCTGGTTGAATTTGACTTTTGACCGGTCGAGATCAGAAGAGAAAAACAGGGCACATACAACTCGACTGGTCAAATGTGTATTTTGACTGATCGCGTTTCCTGGATGAAACTGAAGAGAGCTCAATGTCGACTGGTCGAAAATGGGTTTCGATCGGTCGAGTTTACTGAAACAGTAGCATTGTAGCAACCCATTTATATTATCTCGATCAGTCAAATTGGATTTTCGACCGATCAAGTTTCTGAAAGAACTTGAGAGAACATTCATCTCGACTGGTCGAATTTAGATTTCGACCTGTCGAGATCAACCAGTGGACAAATTTCCTTAAACAAGATACATCTCGGCTGGTCAACTTTGAATTTCGACTGGTCGAGTTTAGAGTTTCAAGCACAAGTCGAGATTTTCGACTGCAGCTCGAGATCTCTTTCTTCCCCGATTGTTTTTAGGGTTTCTTTTATTCGAAAATAAGCTGAATAATTTAAGATGGATTGAGGGGCACCCACCTGTTGAAGCGTGAATCGAGAATCTCACGGCGATTTGGGTTGGCGACAATCGGATTCGGAGCTTTGATTTGCTCAAGTATTTTCTCTAGCAACCTTCTCTCACAACCAAATTTGCACAGCGATGAGGATCCTCGATGGGGAGGTGATTTGGCTCCAGAAAAGGATGCACGGGTCATTGTTACGGTGGTGGTTTGGACTCGAAGTAATACTCGGCCGAGGGTCTTGCTCAAGGATGAGATGGTGGTGCACAGTGGTTGTGCTTTGCAGAGAAGAGAAAACAAGAGAGAGAAGGCGAGATGGTGGTGCACAATGGCTGTGCTTTGCAGAGAAGAGAAAACAAGAGAGAGAAGGCTGAGAGAGGGAATAAAGTAGAGATTCTAATTCTCTCTAGGTTTCCCATTTATATATAAGAGGTAATAGAGAAAGAGCCTAATTGGGCAAGTTGACTTCCCGAGAGGGCAAGAATCCAAAAAAGGTAAGAGTCCTTGGAGGATTCTAATTGATTGCAAATCAATTCCATAATTGGTGAAATTTAATTGCCTTAGTTGTTAAGGCAGCAGGACTCTTGGGATTCGGTTACTACTTTTGTGTAAACTGGATCTAATTTTAAAATTTCCATAAATTAATTGTGTGGGCTATGATAAGGTGTGGGTACATGTACTGAGTTTGGTGCTTGACACATCTATCAACATCAAATAGGGTCAAAAGAGACCCGGGTCATAACAATGATAGTCCCACATCGCCTGTGGTATCCATGGCCTTGGGCTATATAAACCTAGGGCAACCCTCTCCTTACAAGCTGGTTTTGTGAGGTTGAGTTAGGCCCATGGAATTCTACATGATATCAAAGCAGGTAACCACAACAATGTAGAGAAACACGTTACACGTGTGGGGGCATGAATGATAATCCCACATCGCCTGTGGTATCCATGGCCTTGGACTATATAAATATAGGGCAACCCTCTCCTTACAAGCAGGTTTTGTGAGGTTGAGTTAGGCCCATGGAATTCTACAGGCTTAACACGTATGCCACCCTTTGATGAAAATCCTGGATCCGCCACTGCCAACAACTAAGGTTGTAAATCCAAAACCAAGACTGGAGAGCTAATTTAACAAATGAGCTTACTGTCATTTCTTGATCTTTAGATTAACTGGAGTCTGTAGTAATTAATTATATATCATTCTGAAGAACTCAGTCGGTGAATCGATGCTGGTTTTATGTATACATCACTATCATTGTAATTTATTTTTCCCCATGTTACTTCACCAGGGTGGGGTGTTGTTCAAGGGGAATCTGCGAGGGAAAGCAGCTAAAGCCTATGAAAAGATAACAAAGAGGATGCAGGTGATTCTGATTTTGGTTCTTCCATTCAAATTGTTAAGTATCTCAATTATTTAGGCTTAGTTTTGTGTAAATTTTTCCAGCACATTTTATACACAGGATAAATTAGGGGATCAATATAAGCTTTTCCTTCTCATCAATCCAGAAGATGATAAGCCGGTGGCAGTAGTTGTTCCAAGACGATCCTTACAGCCAGAGACAACTGGTAGCTGCACATCTTTTTTCCCAATCTAGCCTTCATGATCTTCTCATTTCTCTTGTATGATATTATTAATGAGCATGAAGACGTGGATTTTCACAATTGTGGCCCTACTGTTTTTCTTTCATATTGCTTCTTAATATGTTGTAAGTTGCTGAATCACATTGTTTTGTTGCTAAAGCTTACCATATTGTCTGATTCTGTGCTGGAGAAACTAGTATATACAGAAACGTAATAATATCATATTAGATCTTGATCTGTGTAACCTATGCCAAGATGGTTCCATGTGCAGCTGTCCCAGAATGGTTCGCAGCAGGTTCATTTGGATTGGTGACCATTTTCACTTTACTTCTCAGAAATGTGCCTGCGCTGCAGTCAAATCTACTGTATGGGGTTTCTTCCCTTTCTTTTATTTAGTTTTTAATTTCATCAGGCAAACAAGACAAATTGTACGCACCTTATATATGCTAAGACATATTAATGCTATTTAACCATCTTATTTACTTTTGCTTATGCATTGTTCAGATCTTGGAATTGAAGAACATGAGCTACTTAGAGGGATCATTGAAACAATATGTGATCTAATCTTGTTGCATAGTTTCGTTATCCTTTTCTGATTGCTTACTGAGCAAATAGAGACTAATATCTGTTGGTATTTATTGAAAACAATCATCAAGAAAAATGTACATTTATCTTCCAAACTCTCCTATTTGAACGAACTTTAAGCCGGAAGCGCATACTTGGAAGTAGGGCTGTCAATGGGTTGGTTCGACCTGCTACCCAACCCACCTGACCCGGATCTTTAACTGGATCGGGCACATAAGCTTGACCCATTGGATTGGGTAGGCATGAAGCATCTGATCCATTCGGGTAGACCCAATAGCATATATATGATGCAATAAAATTTATGATAATATAAAGGGAGTAGGGGTTTTTAAGGGATTTTGAACCGGGTCGGGTCAGGTAGGGCATTTTTCTTAACACGTCAGGTCAGGTTGAGGTGCACTGTCACATCGGTTTGGGCTGGGCATATATCCGTGATCTGTCAGGCAGCCAAAAAATTGGCCTGACCTGGCTCGATCTTTTGACAACCCTACTTGGAAGTCTTGGTTGAGAAGGGGAAAAGCTACCTTTTGTTCAATTTATTAGATTTCTACATCATGGAATATGAGTGTACCATATAACAACTTAGATTCCTGGAATGTTTATCATATTTGTTTAGATTGTATCTGAGTAATGATCTGCCCTTCAAATCGTGGTTAAAATTAAGCATAGTGTTTCAGAACTTGAAATTGGTTTTACTGTTTTCAGTTTAGGTTACCCAAATCAGTGAATAATTCTCCTGTACCGTTGAAAACCATCACTGATATGCATCAAAACTGATCAATCCACTGTGGACTCCGTATGAGGAGCTCCGCTGAATTCTGAGAGGAATAAGTAGTTTTTTTTTAAGATCTCTTAAATGAGGATTTATAGAAAATTCGACTCCATTGTCTGTCTACTTATGACACCTGTTTCCTGATGATACAAGCATACTTACTTCAATGTTGTCCTCCCACTGATAGCGGTCAATTGCACTATTTTTTATTTTTTTTGATAACCTGGGTATCCAGGCCTCTTAGAGCACCCACCTAATCCCAGGGGCACATGCACACCCCAAATTCAGCACATGCCGGGTCAATTGCACTAATTTATATTCTATGATCTTGAAATGTCATGGAAACAAGGATTATGATATTGCCTGATATATACTAGTCTAAACTATGAAGTGGGTGCATGGGTGGGAGATGGTAGAAGAGTGGGAGCAAGAAATGTTCATAAAAATTTATATGACAATATATAGAAAAGGTCAGTTGAGGTAATATGCAGGCAGAATAAGTGCATAACATAAACAATTGTTAAATTATTTAATAACTAGATATTTATCAATAGTTTGAACTCATCAATAAAATGAATGTTTCATATCAAATATTACTGCCAATTACTTTTGCAAGGGATATATTGCTACACCTTTTAATTCCTCCCTTAAAAAGAATATTGTAATACATTTGCAATGAATAAAACTTTTTATGTTGTATTAATTGAATTTACAACCATGCGAACAGCAAAGAAAAAAAGTTGTAGCAGTGGTATATTCAACCATATAGATCATTGTTATAAAATAAAAACATCTAATTAATCATTAGAAAATAAACCAAAAAATGAATTAAAATACAAATGCATAAACCTAACCCGTCATACATAGGGCTCTCAATGGGCCTGGTTCCCAATTTTTTTACCCCGGCCCTAACCAAGGCTGCGATGTTCTCAGCCCAAGCCCGGCCCATAGTGGCCGGGCTGTGCTTGGGCTTTTTTTGGGGCTTAAATAAAATTTAGTAAAAAAAATTTCAAATCAATTTTTAACGAGGGAGAGTTTGAGGGAGTGAGAGACTTGCTTGCTTAGAGTTGGGAATTAAGATGGTAGAGATTGTGATAAAATGAAAACGCTATTTCTATTTATGACGCTAGTACCGATTGGGATTGCAAGTGCATTTTACTTAAAATGCAGTTGATTTTAAATCATTCAACGGTTTAATCTCAGGGGATATATATATATATATCTCAAGGTTTTAAATAGCTTTTGAGGCGTAAGCCTCGAGGCGTGGCTCGAGTCGTAGCGTAAGCTTTTCACCTAGAGGCGTAAAGCACATGAAGCGTATTGAGGCGTAAGAAGGCGTAGTGAGGCTTAAGTATCGCATAAATATTCATTTTTTACTATTTTATCCTATTTTTTCTTACACATTTAACTTTTTTCACAAGTTTACCCTTTTAAAGGATTATTAGGGGATGAAATAGAGGAGGATGACCTTTATCTATTATTATATTTTTTAATTTTATCATTTTTATCATTTTTTTAAATTATAAATTGATTATATTTTTAAAATTAAAAAAATTAAAATTCGTGAGGCTTACGCCTTGCGGGAAGGTTGAGCGCTATGCCTTACGCCCTATGCCTTTAAAAACCTTGATATATATATATATATATATATATATATATATATATATATATATATATATATATATATATATATATATATATATATATATATATATAATTCTTTTTTTTTTCCGGGCCAGGTATTGGAACATTCAACCCAAGCCCGACCCGGATCAATCCGGGTCACCACATGCTTAGCCCGATCTGGGTACTAGGCTGGGTTGGCTTCATTAAATAAACCACTTTTTCCGGGCCAGGTGGGGGCCAAAATCCAGGCTGGCCCGACCCATTGAGAGCCCAAGTCATACAAACCAAACACTACCCAAGAAAACCTCAATGATTATGTAGAGGTAAAGACTCCCCTATCCATAACAAGCTTCTAAGAGGCTCTCACTTCACAAGAATATCTACAACCTCATTGACCTCCCTCAAAACATGGTTAAGAGAGACCACCATCTACCCAATCAAATTGTGTGCCTTAACCAAAAGCAAAAGAGGCCCCATTCGTCGTCATTTTCGACATCCTATAATGTTTACGAAATCTCCCTCCAAAAGAATCCTGCTTTCCATTTCCGTTGAACAGTCTTAAGCCCTCGACCACCACTCGTAAGTTTCGAATCCTTGATGCCGATAGACCCAATCAAATTGTGTGCCTTAACCAAAAGGAAAAGAGGCCCCATTCGTCATCATTTTCGACATCCTATAATGTTTACGAAATCTCCCTCCAAAATAATCTTGCTTTGCATTTCCGTTGAACAGTCTTAATCCCTCGACCACCACTCGTAAGTTTCGAATCCTTGATGCCGATGGACCTGGAAAAAGCAAGGAACACCTTACCACCCTCTTTGCAGAAGACTCCCCTCACTCCCGCTGGTCCCAGATTAATGTCATAGATGATTGTGTAATTTATAACATGGAGACCATACTTTTTGTCTTTAGGCCTATTAGAATTGCTACAATTATCAGCATTGGAAAATGAAAAGTGACCAATTATTTAGTGAATTAACTAATAAGAAAAAAGTACAGAACAAAGCTCCCACCAAAGTTTCCATAAAATTTACTTCTATTAATAGACATGTCTTGTTTCAAAAAATCAAAATTTACAGATGTTATTTCCAAGGTATGTTTATTTCTGGTTCATTCGCTATTTTCTAAGATATTATATCCAAGGTATGGAACTCGGTATTGGCCGGAGTATCGGTTCAGTTTTTAGACCGATACATATCACCAATACTACCAATATTGGAATTTATTTTAATAAATAATGAAAAAACAGACTATATCTGCCGCTACTACCGATACCGTACTAATATTGTACTGGTATTCTTATCGGTATCAGTTTGGCCAGAAACTGATACGTATTGGTACCAGCCGAGTTTTGATACCATGATTATATTGAAACATGCTACCATGCAAAGTAAAAAAATTTGAGAAAATTTGTATGTCTAATATTAATAAAGAGACTTAGGTTTTTCTGATCTAAACCCAAGTATTTGATAGGCAAAGATATGTAAATCATGGTTCCAAGGAATTTGGACCGCTATTTTTGAATTCCACGAACTTCATTACCTAGAGCAGGAATGGGAGTTAGGTTGCAAATTTTAGCTACTGAGATCTAATATGATACATGTTGACCGCTTGGAAGGCGATTCAGATGATTACTGCTAATCTCGTGTACTATGATGATGTACTTTTGTACACAGTTATTCCTAAATAACTCAGATTTAAGTTATAGACCTAGTATTTCTAGTGTATTCCCACTATATTTTTTTGATCGTTTTTAATTTATATTAGACCTAGCATGTCTAATAGAACTCAGATTTAAATGTGCACTAATCAAACAAGAAAGGCCTCACATTTTCCAAGTTACAATACTTTTCATGTTTTCAGTTGATATACATCGCAGAACACTGTGTGCTTTCTACAATAATAATTCGATGCTGTAACCCATTCTTGTGGCACATGTGCCTACCTTTCGAAGATTGATGCCTTGATCTTATTTTCATGAAGCAATATTTGCTATATGTTCCATACCTAATGTACAAAAAAAATGTCATCATCACAGATCAACATTTGACAGTATTGGGTTGTTGAAAGATGGCCTTCCTGGAGCCCTCGTAACTGCAGTTGTTTTAGGGGTGCATGAAATCAGTCACATATTAGTTGCGAAAGATATTGGGGTTAAGCTTGGAGTGCCATACTTTGTTCCTAGTTGGCAGGTGAGATTGTTGTCTACCTTTTAACATTTTGGCATACTGCTGCACACATCATCGAAAAAAATTACTATCACATCAAGGGTTGTAGTTTGATATAAATATTATAACAGAATGTATCGGGTCCATTGAATATTGCCCACTCTCGGTGGTTCTTTTCTTAAATATATGCATTGAGCAAATCTGCAATAAATAAAAAATGTACAGTGAGTTGGGCTAGTTATAATATGCCCCCTTTTTTTATCAGCAACGAAATTAATATTAAAGAAAGCCCAAAAAAAGGCAGGGAGATTACAAGAAGGGAGCAGCGAGAGACTCACTCTGACCGACACACCCCCCCCAAAACCCTAAAGACAGCCCGAATCCACCAAGGAATTAATCAAAGCGCAAATTTTCCCGTTCTTCCCATAAGTCTTTGCCCTCCCTCTGATTTTTGTGAGCTGACAGACTGACCCAATGAATGGCGAAGTCTCTTGCCATCTTGACGATGCAAAGAACTAGGCGGCGCGTCCTATGAAACACCCTTTCGTTTCTTTCATTCCATATGACACACATCACTGCAATGGTCATGATGCTTCAAAAAGCCCCCCTCCCTCAAACCAGCCTACCAGTTATAATATGCCCTTCATACGTACCTACTAGGAGTAGGAATAGTGGTGATGTGGTAGTATCCAGCTTTCACAATCTGTGGAACCGAATACCAACATTTTTGTTGCTTTATACATGAGTCAGTCTCCTGGAGTAAATTTCTCAACATTGGCTCCTGCTCCATTCTATTAATTTTAAGCGCCTTTTTTTTTTTACCGCAACACTTATTTCACACAAATTTTCCTCTGTTGACTGCTGGATGAGGCATAAACCCCAACGCTAACTGATCATCACATATCCACTTACATTACTGGGACTGCCCATCACCGAGGATGAATATCTAAGACAATGGCAAAACTTACGAATTAAAAAAAAAAAGAGGAAAAAACATAATGATGAAACTTATCTCATTACAAGATCGCCCAACTTTTCATATATGATAAATTTTTCTTGTAGCCCTTAAGTTTGTTGTTTTAGCCCTCTAATCCAATTTTTCCTATGTACAAAAGGGAAAAGGAACATGGTGGAACTGTAGCAACTCCAATTCTTTTTCCTTTTTTCACTAGTTCCTAAAGGGATGTTGGATTTTATCTGGACGTGTTGATTTCATTGCAGATAGGCTCTTTTGGTGCCATTACAAGGATCGTAAATATTGTGTCCAACCGCGAGGACCTTCTGAAGCTTGGAGCTGCTGGACCTTTGGCTGGATATTTGGTGGGACTTAGTCTTCTGCTCCTAGGATTCATCTTACCACCTAGTGATGGTCTTGGGATCATAGTTGATGCATCTGTGTTCCATGAATCATTTCTTGTTGGGGGCATTGGTAAGCATTTCCTACATTCATCTACGAGTTAATGGTGTTATTTCTTGGTAACATTAGAAACATAAATTTGTACTAGAAAGAAATCTTTTATGCTGGCCATTCCCCAACCTCCCCGGGCTCACTTGTGCTCTCTGATTTTTATAATCAACTTGGTGTTTATTTCGCATTGCCCCGGCATGCAATAAAGGAATACAAAAATCAGTTTGGTAAACAAAATTGTTTTTTTCCGTTTTATATAACATGGGAATCCAGAAATTTCTGCTATTTATTCTTGTTGTGAAGAGAAACATTTCTTTGCATTTTTCTATGGAAAGTTTAAGTTATTCCTATATGCCACTTCCTTAAACATTGAATTTGTGGTCCGTGTGACTGTCATTTCTTTGTTAAACAGAACAGAGCCACATTTCTCTTTGCTAAAAGAAAACTGTCTTCAACATTCCAATAAGATTTACATCTTGCAATTGCATTTTATATGTTGTTTACTCAAAGATTGATATCCAAAGGTCTTTTCTCTTACAGCAAAAACTCTTCTAGGAGATGTTCTGAAAGAAGGCACTTCTTTATCTATCAACCCATTTGTAATTTGGGCATGGGCAGGGCTTCTTATTAATGCTATCAACAGCATCCCTGCAGGGGAGCTCGATGGTGGTCGCATATCTTTTGCATTATGGGGAAGAAAGGTATTCTATCAGTATCAGTCTACAATTATGCAAATCTTTTTATAAAAAAAAATAATAAATAAAAAAATAACGCAATTTTTTTTCCCCGGAGTTTATAATGTAATTCTAGCCTTTTTATAGAATGTTCCATAAAAGTGATAATTTATATTACTTTTTGCATTTAGACAAGTAAACTGGAAGTAACTGAGAAGAATTAACTAGGGGATTGTTTGGCAGGCTTCAACTCGCATCACGGGTGCCTCCATTGCACTTCTGGGGCTGTCTTCATTGTTCAACGATGTAGCATTCTATTGGGTTGTTCTTATATTTTTCTTGCAGAGAGGACCAATTGCACCGCTCTCGGAGGAGATCACTGATCCAGAGAACAAGTTTGTTGCTCTTGGCATCACAGTTTTGCTCTTGGGACTACTGGTATGCTTGCCATATCCCTTTCCTTTCACAACTGAAGGCTTGAGCTTCAATTTATAATTCAAATATGTTCTGCTCCTTCGGCTCTTATACTTCACAAAAATACTGTATCACTGCAAAGCTATGGAGATTGTCACAATAGAAATATCAGGGAATGACTTAAATGCCCATGCGGGCTTGCAATAACTGTAGTATGTATCAGTTTAATAGCACGTGTAAATGAATATATACATCCCCTCATGAAGTCGACATTTGTTTTGTTCTTTGTGAAGTCGCCATGTTGAATGAGATTGTTATTATTTAATAAAAACTAAGGATATTATATGGTGTGGAGTGTTGACCTACAGAGAAGCGACAAAAAGATATAGTACAGGTGGCTTGATGCATATGCTAAAGTAGATGCGTGGACTAATAAAAAAGAGTAGAATTAAGAGCGGGGACATAAAAGGAAATTTACTGATAGCCCTAATATAAGAGAATATTAAGGAATGTACTTCAGATAGCCTAGGCATGTCCATGAGAAACTTAAAACAGCCTCTATGCAAAGGATTGAAATGATACAAGCACAAGGAAATAAAAGGAAATGACCAATAGAGACCTGGATGAAAGTTGCGAGAAGCTACATGATGATTGCCGAATCACGGAGAACATAGCCTTGAACATAAAATGAAAGAAGAAATAGGACCTGTAAATTCGACCCCTATATATGGGATAGGGTGATGATGGTTGTGATGAAGTGAAGACTACTATAATATTATATGCTAAAAGAACGAATATTGGACAAGTCTGATCACAAATTACTATGAATACCAAGACTGAAAACTGCTTCTTCCTTGAAATATCCTCTTTCATGTTGAGTGAATAGCCTCAGGAGTCAGGCCCACAAGGCAATAGTGGAGCCCTGAGAAGTAAAATTTGATCAGTGTGCCTTTTCGCTTGGCAAAGGTTCTTCAGCATCTGAAGTCTCAACTCTCAACTGTGCTCCTTAGATCCTTTTCATAGTTCACATATGAAGTTAGTCTTAACACTATTTTGAATAAGGCTGTCGGAGGGCTGGGTGGGCCTGTGGGCTCTGGAACTAGGCTGGGCCACAATATTTGACCTTGTGAACTAGGCTGCCTAGGCCAGATCGTTCAACAAGCTGGGGTTGGCTCCATGCTCAAGGCCTCTTTGGACCGTTATATATATTAGGGTCTTCCTATGGGTCAAGTTGAGTTTATTCAGGTCCAGCCCAATACAGACCTAACCTTTGGCTTCTTACACAAAGTGGCTGCTCTATGGACTCAAACCTGCACCTTCAGGCTTGACTGACCAGGCCCATCCCAATTCAGTTAATCTCCGAAGAAAGGAAGCTGCCGGGAGTTGCAAATGGAGTACATGCTGTGAAAACCATTGAAATTTTTTTACTTCCACGTATTTCGTAGTTAAATAACTAATTTGTTTATCTCTGAGATGTGAAAGCCCCTCTTATGGGTCCAGCTCAGGCTAGATTTTATGTAGGTTTCAGGTGAGCTGGGGAGGCCCTGGACTATGGTTCAGGCTGAGTCCTAGACATCTGAACTTGATCTGGGTTTGGGCCCTGCACTTAGGTCCGTCATGGATTTGGTTGGGATTGGGTCAGGCTTGGGTTAACCCTAGCCCGCCCAATTAGCATCCCAACCATTGGGGGGTATGACCTCCCCAATTTTAGGCTGGTGCTTTATTTCAACCCTTGATTCTTCGTTCTCAACCCCACGTGCTTCAACTATTGATTGCTTTGAATCGGATTATGGAGATCATTTTTCGCACCAATCTCACACAGTGAATGTTGAGGTCATGGACTTATCATCAAATGGTCAATTTTTTATTCCATGAGACACATCTCGAAAAATGTTCCAAGAATCATGTTTGATGTACGCCCATGATCTTGTGCACTTTATGGAATATGTGTCTTTTGGAATCAAAATTTGACCCTCTGATGGTTGGCCCATGATCTCAAGATTCATCGCATGGAAGATTGGGGTGAAAAATGACCTAGATCGTCTGATTCAAAGAAGTCAATGGTTTAAGCATGTAAAGCCCAAATTTAAAAGAAAGAATCTTAGATAGTAAATAAAGGTACCCTTTTAGGCCACGTCGAATATTTTTTCAGTGGAAGCTACGTAGACCCACAGGTAACACTGATTGAAGGATGTCAAGGACTGCTGTCCGTATTATCAATAGGATAGTTCCAATGCTCTTGATTCTTTCATGAGACCTGTGCATGATGGGCTGTTTCGAGATTCTGGTCACCAACATCATGATGCTATGAAGAGCTGACCTCCAAAACTTTTTGGGGCCCTGAAATCTGTGGACTTCAGTTTTTGACAAGAGTTAGCAATTACTTGTGAAGTAATGGGTGGATGTGTCAATCTCCCTTTGGCAACCTCGACGGTTAGTGCATGTTTTGATATCCACATTTGATGGAGTGGGGTTGATCCATGCACAGCCCTTCGTACACAGTTGAGAGCTTAATACCAACCCATTCATGACCTTCTAGGGCTAAAAAAAAATGAAAATCGACTGAAAACAGGCCATTCAAATCGGACTGAAATGGATTGGAAACCAACACCGAACTGAACCGATTCGTCCCAATTCAGTTTTAATTTTTGTACCCAAAAACTGAAAATCGGTCGATAGGGTGAGAAAACCAACAAAACTAAAAATAATAATAATAAATATATGAAGAAAAATTGAAAATCGAGCAGACTGAAACAAAAATCGGATCTGTTCGGTTTCAGTTTGGTGGTTGAAAAGTTCGGTTAACCTAAACCAAAACCGAAATGTTTCGATTAAGGATTGGTTTTTTTGAAGCCGACCAGAAAATCAAAATTTCGATTTTCGGTTTGGTTTGGTTAATCGTATCTGCACCCCTAGGAACTTCACAAGCTCATGATGTTGACACCTTATCTTGTACATTTTCATCCAATAAATCCATTTTATGGGCTATTTTACTTAAATTTTTTCATGTTCATAAGCGTTGCTTGTTTTTTAACTTAGTATTTTTTTTAAGTTTTGAAGGGCATACTAAATAAAAAAAGTTTCATATAATGTACGGTTTTTTGCAAATACCTCCCTGAGTTATGTTGATATTACAAATAACCCCCACAGTTATAGCTATTTGCTTTAAACCCCGTGAGTTAGCATTTTGGTGTTCATAAAACACCCTCTTTAACGGATGCTACTTTAAATGGTTAATCAGTCGTTAAAGAAGAGCCTAAATACCATATTTATCCTTTTTTAAATTAAATTACTAAATTTCCACCTTCTACACGTGGTAAGAGTAATCTTAAATCCACCCCTCTACTTATAAAAAAGAATAGTTTTAAATCCACCCATCAAATATTTGAGTTCACCCACGCTGAAAAACATTGAATGCATTGAATCGGACGATGGAGATCGTTTATCGTCCCAACCTTTCACACGATGGATCTTGAGGTCACGGTGGCACTATTAGACAGTTGACTGCATTGAATCCGACGATGGAGATCATTTATCGTCCCAACCTTTCACACGATGTATCTTGAGATCATGGTGGCACCATCAGACAGTTGACTGCATTGAATTGGACGATGAAGGTCGTTTATTGTCCCAACCATTCACACGATGGATCTTGAGATCATGGTGGCACCATCAGACGGTTGATTGCACTGAATCGGACGATAGAGATTGTTTATCGTCCCAACCTTTCACACGATGGATCTTGAGATCATGGTGGCACCATCAGATGGTTGATTTTTTATTTCATGTGGTACACACCCATAAAAGTGACCTTAAAATTAATTTTAACCGTATACGTGATGTTAAGGTCACTTTTCTGAGATGTGTGCCACGAAATAAAACACTGATCGTCTAATGGTATGCCTAAATGATCTCCATCGTCTTATTCAATGCAATCAATGTGTTTTAGCATGGGTGAACTCAAAGATTCAGTGGATGGAAGCAGACGCGGTTAGGCAATCCAATTCCTAAAAATGGGTCTTGAATCATATAGGAAATTGGAGGGACGAGTATTTTGAGTGAAACACGTAGATTGAAGGTTTTCTTTTCAAGAATAATTGCATCGTTTGCCACAAATCCTCCATTGGTTGAGTATTCGTCCAAACGTTGGCATGCTTTAATGGGGGAATCACCCATCTGATGAGTCTTGAATCTGATGGGTGAATGAAGGGCCTTTTAGAAGAGTACCTTTAAATCCACCCCTGAATCTTTAAGTTCACCCATGCTGAAACACGTTGATTGAATTGAATCGAATGATGGAGACCATTTATCCTCCCAATCTTTCACATGATAGATCTTAAGATCATGATCGTACCATCAAACAATCAGTGTTTTATTTCACGTGGCACACATCTCAGAAAAGTGACCTTAACATCACGTGCACGCTTAAAATTGATATTAAGGTCACTTTTAGGGGTGTGTACCACATGAAATAAAAAGTCGACCATCTGATGGTACACCCATGATCTAAAGATCGATCTCATGAAATATTGGGACAATAAAAAATCTCTATCGTTTGATTCAATGCAGTCGATGCGTTTCAACATGAGTGAACTCAAAGATTTTGTGGGTGGATTTAAAGGTACTCCTTTTAGAATAGTGGTAAATTATAATGGCATGACTTGTAAATAAAGGTGAATGAAGGGCCTTTTAGAATAGTGATAAACTTTAATGGCATGACTTGTAAATATCGATGAATGAAGAGCCTTTTAGAATAGTGGTATTTTAAAAATATTGGTTTCATTAAGGGCAAAATAGGCTTTCCTTTCATAAACTCACGGCTAGTTAACGGCAAGGGGTTATATGAAACAGAAATACAAAAGTAGGGGCTGCAGAATAAATACTCATAACTCAGGGGGTTTCTTATAATATTAGCATAACACGGGAGATATATGCAAAAAAACCTATAATGTATACAGTGCTTTTACCCTCACCACTTACAATGAACAAAACGTTCAAACGTAAACTTTGCCAGTAATAATACAAAATTGTACCTAATATTGCCAAATTATTGTGAGCCGAACAGCCCTAAACATACCATTAGATATCCTAAAGTACAGAATTTGAGTTTAATGGAGTCGGATTTGATTGATGGATTGGTACGTGTATGCTAGTAAAGTTGATCAGGTAATATTAAAAAATAGAGAAAAGTACCAGAAATGTCCCTCTATAATTTTTATCACCATTTTTGTGAATTATTTTTTTTATTGTGAAAAGGCGCCCATGCAGCTTCAAAACGGGTCGGGCATGACGCACAGTGCCTAAACTGTTGTACTGAAATTACCGAAAACCACTTGCCTATAAATTGTCGGATCGCATTTACGTCCGTCAATATGTCCGGCCTATTGATAAACAGCGGTTTGATCGATTTTCGATGGATTTTTTATATCTGTTTTCAATTAATTTTAGTATCTTCTTCGGCGATTGTGATCAGATAGTATCTTCTCCGGCGAACACCAAATAGAGGGTTTTACATGGTTTTTTTTCTCCGGCGAATACCAAACCCTAGTGAGAGAAAGAGAGAAAGAAGAGAGGGTTTGAAGGATCTGAGAAGAGGGTTTTGAAAGATCTAGGTTTTGCATCGTTCTTCTCCGGCGAACTCCAAACCCTATCAAACCGAAAACCCTAGTTCTTCTCCGGCGAACACCAAACCTTAGTTCTTTTCCAGCGAACACTAAACCCTAGTTCTTCTTTTCCGGCAAATACTTTTTCAACTAGTGAGAGAGAGAAAGGAGAGAGGGTTTGAAAGATCTAAGAAGAGGGTTTTGAAGGATCTAGGTTTTGCATGGATGAGACACAATGGATCTTGCTTTCTTTCTCTTTCTCTCTCCTCTTTCTCTTTCATATTCTTCTTCTCACTGTCACGACCCGGAATTCTATCCCATCCCGAATGCCTAGAATTCTGAGTTATGACCCGCACATATCCCGAATATGCTAAGCGGACATACACCTAATCAGAGTTATCACGCAAATATGGTTCCACGAAATTCATGAATGCCAACATATAACAGTGGAATATAAAGCAATCACAAATGCTTAATAAATCCAATAAAATACGATAGAATACCATAAATCCACAAATAATATGTAAGTCCAATCGGAGATAAATCCGATAAAATAAACTATAAAATTCGCAATACTAGTATCAATAAAACTCAATATCAAGTCTACAATGATCAGTAACTGGCACTCGGATCAAGGTCAGCACCGTAGTCCTCCTGATAATTGGCAGCGTCGCCCTCTAAAGGCTCCTGATACTCAACACCCGCAGGATCAATGAAATCAGCGTCGGCAGGTTCTAAATGGCCGACATCTACTCCACCAGCGTGATCACCTGCAACTATTAATTTATCGTGGGATGAGTTTACTCAGTCATGTAAACTTAGTGGATACACCACCAATCCATCCCATACTACTCAGGTGCATTGTGGGTGCATCTTGTGAGTGATAAACATAATATCTCAAACAGATAACAAGAGAAAGATAAAATTATTTGCATATCGTATAACTCATATCATATCATAAATGCAAGACCATGATCTAGACATTTATATCCTAGCGTACCTCACCATATCTCATAATATATCATGTCTTATCATTATTCTCACACATACGTCTGTACATCGCATGGGCGTAACTAACATACTCGTAAAAATTCTAAACGACCTGTGCCAGAGTCGCTGCTCGAGCTACCATGGGAGGGTCAACATAATATCATACCACCATATCATAACATCCTCGTGTCATACTCATACTCTACCACCCAGCCAATGGGGAGACATAATGGCCAAAGTCACTCATAATATACTTATACTCATAATCTCTCTCAAAGATTCGTCTTGACTGAAAGATGTTATTGCCCTTACGGTGGCTACGTAAGGAACGGCACGTACAGAGACTTAAGTTCTTAATCTTTTACTGGCCTACACAGCGGTGTCTTATTATCATACTCGTATCATAACTTATCTTATCTCGTACTCATATCCTATTATACTTTTACACTTAATTTTAGGACAAACTATAGTGAGATAATTTTCCTAAATCACACTTCCCAAGGAAAATATTCTATAGTAACCTGGATATATTTCGTGTGACAGCCTATACTATCATAGAGGTGTTGCATCCGTACATGGACGTCAATATTTTGAGTTTCACGTGACCGTAGAAGAGACCTCACCACAACCAAAGCCTATAGTCGAACCTCATAACTTAACTCATAACTTATACTATCATATTTGAACTCGGGGTGATCCGATCATCATATATGCCACCGTATACGAGATTACACTGAATTCGCACTCACCCGACCCGTCATGGGTCCCATTCCACCATGAGTTGTAAGGTATGCGAATACGGTGTATTTCTCACTTCGATACCATCTCAACGAATCACCACGCCCAAGCGTAGGCATGATCTCATACACTCTCGTACTCATGATCTAACATATCTTTAACTCATATAAATTGATTAGGATATAAACACAAAAGTATCACATATACAGAATGATTTACACTTAGATTTTGATTATGTTTATATTTATATTTATTTACATCACACCAATATAATTATAAAATATGGTTATAAGTATGATTTCGATAAACTTAAAGGTCAGAGTTCGATTTTCACGAGGTATCGAATTTTTAACACTTCGAAGTGGTCGCGTTGAAACGATAAAATGATAAATATATAATATACTATAATTAAATGCTCAAATAAAAAGGGTGCAGCCTAATTTAAAGTGGAGTGCAATACGACCATCGATCGAAACCATCGAGTGATTTAGGGTGTATTGAATTTTGGTCGTGCAAGTGAAATTATAGGAGAAAACAATAATAAAAATATTGTTTGATGTCTGTTCGGATACAAATCGATTCGATCGGTTTTGGAATCGATTGGTCGGAGTGTAATACGAATGACACTATTCTAGACATAATCGATCGATCGATTATAAGGTTCGATTGATCGAATAATAGAAAAAGTAAGCGTTGGATACTCAGAATTTGTCAGAGTCGATCGATCGATTATAAGGTTTGATTGATCAAATTATAGAAAAAGTAAGCATTGGATACTCCAAATTTGTCAAAGTCGATCGATCGATTTTAATAGGTTGATCGATCGAATAATAAGGAGTGGAACCAATAAAGTACAGTGAAGCCGAGCCAGTCCTTGTTAACAATCTATTCTAATTCATAGAATAATGAGTTATATTATAATATTCAAGGAGTACTTTATTCCTTTTGTTTGATATGGGAATAATATAATATTATATTGTAAGTTATATAATGTTAAATAATTTTATATTATTAGTTCCTATCCACATCGACTTTAGATATAATATAATATACTTAAAATAATTTTGTTGAATATTATAATGATATTAAGTGTATTGTAATCATTAGACTTGCAAGTCTAATCCAGAGTTCGGTGGTTGAAAGGTGGGTTGATTGATCGACTATAAGTGTCGATGGATCGACATTAAAGTGTTAGAAGTAGTTCATTAAGAGGTTACGCAATTTTGACTTATTTAATTAGTTTAGCCCCGTATCGATCGATCGAGCATAAAAGTCAATCGATCGACTATCTAATACAGCAAGGCTTTATAGAATTTAACGATTTTGAATTAATCGATCGATAGTGTTTGTCGATCGATCGACTGTCGATATTTCACAGCGAAATAGGGTTCCGAGATAACCTGTAATACTTTCAAAATTCAATAAAATGAATATTAAAACTAAGAACAATCATATTTTCAATCCTAGAATAATATTACATAAAATAAATCTAGGTTCGTTTTATTAGCTCGTCAATATGCGATCGAATCGTATCTTACGCGATGGGATCTGAGAAGGACGAGATGGATGGATGGGTACCCACCTCTTGAAGCGTGATTCGGTTGAACAACGGCGATTACGATAATAAGATCGATATCTACGCGATGATCCGTCTACGATTTTGCCTCCTTTCTCCTCAATCTTAGTAGCAAAAAAATAAACTACGATGGTTCTTGTGGAAGAACACATAATAGTTTTAGAGAAAAAGATTGAGATGTTTAGAGAGGAGATGGGTGGAGAAGATATGTGGCGACGGCTAGGGTTCTCTGAAGAAGAGAAAAAAAAAAAAAGAGGCTAGGGTTTTTAAGAAGATTAGAATGAGAAGAGTTGTGCATACCTTATTCTTAAATAAGGTTTTCTCAAATGGGGTAGTTTCCAGTATGGAGTACTACCACCAAGTTTAGTGAAATCATACATCTAACACCTTTCAAATAAAATAAGAAGATCCGGTGTGAGGTGCCAACACCGTGCGTGGTGCAAAACACATCTAACACCACAAGATTAAGTGCACTTAAAACTTGGGTCGTTATATTCTCCCCCTCTTATAATATTTTCGTCCTCGAAATTACATACCTGTAGTGATGAGCTCCGGGTACTTCTCCAAAGTCTCGGCTTCTCATTCTAAAGTGGCTTCTTTCGGTGGGTGATGCTGCCACTGTACTTTGACAAAGCCAACTGATTTACCCTTGATGAGCTTCTCCTTCCGATCTACGATACGAACCGGTTTCTCTATGATAGTCAGATCATCTCTGACTTTAATCGGCTCGATATCAAGGACATGAGATGGATCGAGCAGGTATTTGCGCAACATAGACACATGAAACACATTATGTATACCGGCGAAGTGTTTCGGAAGTAAAATTTGGTATGCTACCTCACCGATGCGATCTGTGATAACGAAAGGTCCCACGTATCTCGGACTTAGTTTTCCTCGCATTCCAAAACGCATGATTCCATTAGTCGATGACACACGAATGAAAACCAAATCACCAACTTCAAATTCTATCAAGCGTCTTCTACTGTCGGCATATGCTTTCTGACGGTCCTGAGCTTCTTTCAATCTCTGACGGATAACTCTTACCTTCTCGATCGTGATTTTTCGTTCACCAACCTCGTCCAAACAAAGAGGCGTCCTACAACTTCGGCCATATAAAGCTTCAAAATGCGACATCCCAATGTTTGCTTGAAAGTTGTTATTATAGGAAAATTCAATCAAAGGAATGTGGTCATCCCAATTTCCTCAGAAATCTAACATTCATGCTCGAAGCATGTCTTCTATGATCTGATTAACTCTTTCGATTTGACCGTCGGTCTCTGGATGGAAGGCAGTACTAAAATCGAGTCTCGTACCCATAGCTTCCTAAAATTTTCTTCCAATGATCAGAAGTGAACTTCGTGTCTTTGTCCGACACAATGCTCACAGGAACCCCGTGAAACTTGACTATTTCCTTCAAATACGTCTCAGCCAGCTTATCTTTGCTATCGGTATTTTTGAAAGGTAGGAAGTGCGCGGACTTAGTCAATCGGTCCACAATAACCCAAATGGCATTGTGCTTCCTTGAAGTTCTCGGGAGTCCAACTATGAAATCCATAGAGATATTCTCCCACTTTCACTTGGGGATTGGTAAGGGCTGTAAAAGACCGGCTTTCTTCTGATGCTCAACTTTCACCTACTGGCATACTAAACACCTGGAGACGTATTCGGCAATCTCTCTCTTCATATTCGGCCACCAATAATAGTTTTAAATATTTTGGTACATTTTCGTGCTTCCTGGGTGCACCGAATATCCAAATTTGTGTGCCTATTTAAGAATCTCATTCTGTAAGGTAGCAACATCAGGAACATACAATCTATCTTGAAAAAGGAGTGTCCCATCAAAGCATATAAAAAAGTCTAGTTTAGGGCCTTCGGCTAACTGTCCCTTAATCTTTGAAACTTCGGGATCTAAGGGCGGCCTATTTCTGATATGACCAACAAAGGAAGTGTGGCAGCCCGAATTTCGGCACCCCGAAACCCGTGCCATCAGCATGATCATCTTGACCATTCCCCTTGACTAAGCACGGAACACTGGTATATCAAACAACAATAATGAACTGAAAATAGTAATTAGAATTTCAGAATAAATATCATTTTTAAAACCTTTCAAAAGATAGTTCTACCCCCATGCCTCTGCATGAATGGAGAATCAATATGAACCATCGATGATAGTTAATCATCTCCGATGGTTCGCCCAAAAGAATAATCCCAAACTTTAATTACATTGTTTAACCAAAATCAGGCTTGACATACCAAGCCGCACCGATAATCTCACAAAACTCTCTAAGCTGCGCAACAGAGTCCTCTAGAAGAAGTCCTCTGGAGGTGGCTCTAACTCGTCACCAGGTACCGGGTCTGACTCACCAGGGTCAACGTCCCCTGAAGCCTCAGCAGCTGCTAATAGTGGACCTGCGACGTATAGTCTAAAGGGTGAGCTACATCCTAGCTCAATAGGGAACAGAACACAATTGAACATATAAATTACAACTCACATATATTCCATGATATGCCATGCATGATGTGTCTATGCAGTTACTGATGAAAAACAGTTGAAAATGATCATATTTTACTGGTAGTTTACTAATGTCTTTTAATTATTCATGAATGACACTAAAAAGGCCTAAAGCAAAACTTAACCTTTCAACTTAAGTAATCCCCAAGCAATATAGCATCGAGCCCCGATAAGATACCCTTCATCGTCATCTATATAGACAATTTTAAATGTATTCCCTGGGAATACCAATAGTACCCAAGCCCCTTTCCCCTGGGGATCGATGGCGGGGTTTCAACATATCTCAATTCAATACCCCCGGGGTGTGCTTACTGTGTATGGATAAGCCTCTACACTGGCCTATAGTTTCGCCGCCGTATCGGTCACGGATATCCTGCTACGTCAGTCGTGGATATCCCACCGCGTCGGTGGGGTATCCTATCAAACCTCAAATAACAAAAATATCATGTGCTTTACATATAGTTATTCACCGTGTAAGTGTGCTATCTTATATCAGTTAGGCCTTATCAGACATAATTCAATCTTGGATACATCCCTGGGATGTATCCATTCACTTGCATCACACCTGATGCTCTTATTTCTTTACTTCCTCATCCCCTGGGGATGGCTCATTATGATTACTCTTTTAGATGTCACACACGCACACTTTTCACAAACTCTTAAGAAACAAAAAAACAGTTTGAATTGAATTCTATATTACTACATACATGCTCTTACAAAATAAAGTATATGTTCAAGGTGTTCCCTACCTCAAGTCTCTGTTTGATCATGCATCAAGGTCCCTCGTGGCTCCTTGTGCCCAAGCTCACACGTACCACCTATGGTACAATATAACACATATAATACATCACTAAAGATGCAATAGGAAAGGTCCAAGACCCTCCAAGAATCTTAAAGTCAAACTCAAAAGTCAACAAAAACTGACACATTCGATTAATCGAACTCCAAAATCAATTAATCGAATCTGATTCGATTAATTGATTTCCAAAATCGATTAATCAGAGTTCAAAATCGATTATTCGATTCTCAAATTGATTAATCGAGATTCCCATTCGATTAATCGAATCCCCATTCGATTAATCGAAATTCTCTACTCTATCTTTTCGATTCTCAATTCGAGTAATCGAATTCCCAAAATCGATTAATCGATCCCAATTCGATTAATCGAAATTCAAAATCGATTAATCGAAATCCCATTTTGACTAGTCAATTTCCCAAGGTCTTTTTTCCTGCATCCACTGGAATCCACTGGAGGTTCTCAGTTGATTAATTGACACCAAAATCGATTAATCAAAAATCAAAGTCGATTAATCGAAACTCAATTCGATTAATCGAATTCGGGTTCTTTGACTTTTCAACTTCTTAACGAAAATCGATTAATCGAATCTCAATTTCGATTAATCAAATTTGTCAGATTCAGCCCCCTTTTGGTTGTTCTTCCCAATCTTTTTCCTACTTTTTTTCTTCATTTCTTAAGCCATTATCCTATGATTTTAGCTATTTCTAACTATAATTTAAACCTTTCAATCTATGCATTTAATTTACAAGAATTTTACTTTCAATCAATCTCCAATTGATTTGGTCAAAGGGGTTGGAAAAGCTAGGGTTCCAGCTTTGCTTCTAGCGGATCCTTCGCGTCAAATCCGGTGTTGAGTGCTTGAATCCTCCTTCCAAACCGTTGCAATAACTCATTACTCACCCACCTTCTTTACTCCTCTTTCTCTCTCTCTTCTTTACTCTCTCTCAACAACCAACATTGATTTTAGGGTTATTAAACCCTTTTATCTCCCCTCAAACTTGTGTATTTAGCACATGCACCGTAATAGGTGTATGTGACTTCGGATTTACATCAATCTCCACACATTCACTCGAATTCTCACATCTCATCCGTTCATCGCACCCTATGTCAACTATTGAACTCCTATTTGGTCAAACCTATGACCGGTCGGGCACGGATCCCGAGGTCGCTGTTTAACATGATTTTTCAAGATATTACAGGAAGGCTTGACCATCATACTGGCTAGGTATACTCCCTCACCAATTTTGTCAAGTCGCGCATCCAACTGAGCAATCTCATCGAGCGGCTTCCAAGCTTTTAGACGTGCTAGCAGTCCTGAAGATTTCCGACTTAGAGCATTAGCAACCACATTTGCTTTAACCGGATGATAATTAATAGAACAATCATAGTCCTTCATATATTCCATCCAACGTCTCTGTCTCAAGTTCAAATCTTTCTGAGAAAATAGATATTTGAGACTCTTGTGATCGGTATAGATTTTGAAAGTCTCGCCATATAGATAATATCGCCAAATCTTAAGTGCAAAGATGACTGCGGCCAACTCGAGATCATGAATCAGATAATTTTTCTCATGCGGCTTCAACTGTCTGGAGCCGTAGGCAATGGCTCTTTTACGCTACTCCAACAAACATCCAAGTCCCTGGCGTGAAGCATCAGTGTAGACTTCATAATCACCAGGTCCAGAAGGTAACGTGAGAATGGGAGCTGTCATAAGCTTCTGCTTCAATAAGTTAAAGTTATGCTAAGACTGATCGGTCCACACAAATTTGTTGTTCTTGCGAGTTAGCATAGTGAGTGAGAGTGCCAAACAAGAGAATCCTTCCATAAATTTACGATAATATTCAGCTAAGCCGAGAAAACTTCTCACTTCGGCGACATTCTTTGGTGTTTCCCAATTTGCAATCGCTTCAATCTTCGATGGATCCACAGAAATCCCTATGGCAGAAATCGGGTGACCCAAGAAAGATACTTTCTCAAGCCAAAATTCACACTTGCTCAATTTCGCGTATAATCTGTGCTTCTGGAGAGTCTGTAGCACAATACGAAAGTGGTCCTTATGAGCTTCTTTCGTGCGAGAATAAATGAGAACATCGTCGATAAAAACTATGACGAACTTGTCAAGAAACTCTCTGAATATGCGGTTCATCAGGTCTATAAATATGGCAGGCGCATTCATGAGTCTAAATGGCATAACAAGAAACTCGTAGTGTCCATGTCTTGTCCCAAAAGCAGTCATCGGAATATCTTCTACTCTAACTTTCAACTGATGATAACAAGACCTGAGATCTATTTTCAAAAAGTAAGTAGCACCCTGTAGCTGATCAAATAGGTCATCGATATAAGGAAGAGGGTATCAATTTTTCACGGTAACATTATTCAGTTGTCGGTAGTCGATACAAAGTCTCATCGAATCATCTTTCTTCTTTACAAATAAGACCGATGCTCTCCACGGTGACTCACTACGGCGGATAAATCCTTTATTAGATAGCTCACGCAATTGAATCTCTAACTCCTTCAGTTCTGCTGGTGCCATTCAGTACGGGACTTTCACAATCGGCAAGGTACCGGACGCGAGATCAATCTTGAACTCTACTTCTCGGTCAAGTGGAAGTCCAAGTAAATCTTTCGAAAAAATATCGACGAACTCCCCAACAATAAGAATAGCTGAGGGGTCCGCTTTCTCATCGAGAGTAGCACGTAGGGTTGCTCCTCCCTTTTTAATACCATGAAATTTGAACGAAGGGCTCCCAATCGGTCGAAAGGTGACTACTTTAGAAAAGCAATCAACTGAGGCATGATAAGCCGCCAACAAATCCATGTCGAGGATTATATCGAAGTCTTGAAATCCGAGTACCACAAGATTTGCGGATAACTCATGTGTTCCGACTATTAGGACCGTAGCTTTACAAATTTTAAATGCCATCATCACTTCTCCTGACGGCATAGAAATCACAAGCGTACTATCTAGTGGTACGGGCTTAGCTCCGATTTCATAAATAAAACTCGGTATAATCAAAGAGTAGGTCGATCCAGAGTCGATCAAGACCCAAGCATGACAACTGGACGAATTAATAGGTCTAAAAACTTTCATAGTTCCTGAATTACACAAGAGTTCATATGTGGTCTAAGTTATATATGGTATAGCATTCTCAAGAAAATAATAAATTAAACTTATCGCAAAACAAGTCATAAAAGCAATCATAAGGAAGTAAAGCTAAAGAAAAATTAGATAAGGTAAAATTCATACCTTGAACGACCTCATCGGTAGCCAAAGCGTCCTGCTGAGACATGGAGAAAACTCGGCCCTGCGCTTGAGGTTGTTGCGGTTGCTTCTGCTGACCTCTGAAATAAATATCTGCGGCTAGGTCCTGCTCTGAGCAGTCATGAATGAAGTGTCTCAGCTTCTTACATCGGAAATACATGCTTGAGTACAACAAACACTCACCCGATTTATGTTTTTTGTCGCACTTGGTGCAAGGTTCATACAGAATAAAGTAAGGTTTTTGTTGAGTGTTAGTTGGGGCATTCATATAGCACCTCTCTGAGCAGGTGGGACTGTAGTCGTCCCAGGGTGGGTGTAACCTGACGAAGGTGTAAATCTCTGATAGCCGGAGGTGGGAGTGGCTCTCTGAACTAGGCGAGTCTGAGGGTACGGTGCGAAACGCTGTTGTCTCTGTACTAATGCAAATCTAGAAGGAGGTGCTCTCGGAGTAAGGGATGAAGAGCTTTCTTGATTCGGTTTAACCCTCTGAGTTGTTTGACGGGCTACATGCTGAGCGCGCAGTTCTTCATTTTCCTGCTCTTGAATATGAGCCCGTTTTACAAGCTCTCCATAGGTCAAAATTTTTACTACAGTAATCTTGCTCATGATAATAGGGTTGAAGCCCTTTTGAAAATGGTAACACTTCTCAGCTTCATCTCCATCAACATGGAGGCGAATCGGGAGAGTCGATCAAATTTCACGCCTCGTATTCGATCACGGATAGGTATCCTTGCTGTAGTGCCAGGAACTCGCTCTTTTTCTGAGTCTTCGTGGCATCGGTGAAGTACTTATTATAAAATAATTCTCTTAACTGCTGCCATGTCCAGTGTTCTCCTTCTTGCCTGCCTGCTAACTTTTTCGCTGACGTCCACCAATTCTGTACATCGCCTTGTAGGCTCATCATGGCTCAATTTCTCATTTTCTACTGGAGTAGAGACTTTAAAAATTTTCTCTATTTGTGTAATCCAATCGTCAACAATATTAGGATCCAACTGTCCGTGAAAGTGCGGAGGTCGGGCCCTGGAGAAGGTCACATATCCGTTATAATAATTATCAAACAGAGGCGTTGGTGGAGGTGTAACTGGGCCTCGGTTGGCAGGGTTGTTCAATTGTTGGGCAATCAGGTCCTGATAAGTTTTGGCCTGCTGTTCCAACTGTTGATTGAACCCTTAGATCAGTCTGACAGTCTCTTGCTGATGGGCCTCGTTCAACTGGGCCACATGCTGCTGTTGTGATGACGTCAACTCGCGTATCATAAGCGCTATTTTACTTTCATCTCCCTAAGATGATCCCTCACCATTCCTTCTCGGAGTCATAGTAATCCTATTTCAAAAATTCAAGGACTTAGAACTCATAATAACTTTAACCCCAAAGTCCACAGAAAGTAAAGCCTAAGACTCTAATACCACTCTGTCACGACCCGAAATTCTACCCCATCCTGAAGGCCTAGAATTTTGAGTTATGACTCGCACATATCCTGATATGTTAAGCGGACATACACATAATCAGAGTTATCGCGCAAATATGGTTCTACGAAATTCGTAAAAGCCAACATATAACAGTGGAATGTAAAACAATCATAAATGCTGAATAAATTCGATAAAATGCGATAGAATACCATAAATTCACAAATAACATGTAAGTCCAGTCGGAGACAAATCCGATAAAATAAATTATAAAATCTGTAATACTAGTATCAATAAAATTCAATACCAAGTTCACAATGATCAGTAACCGGCACTCAAATCAAGGTTAGCGCCGTAGTCCTCCTGATAATCGGCAACGTCGCCCTCCAAAGGATCCTGGTACTCAACGCCCATGGGATCAATGAAATCAGCGTCAGCCGGATCTAGATGGCCGACGTCTACTCTACCAGTATGATCACCTGCAACTGTTAAATTATCGTGGGATGAGTTTACTTAGTCACGTAAACTCAGTGGATACACCACCAATCCATCTCATACTACTCAGGTGCATTGTGGGTGCATCTTGTGAGTGATAAACATAATATCTCAAACATATAGCAAGAGAAAGATAAAATCATTTGTATATCATATAACTCATATCATATCATAAATGTAAGACCATAATCTAGACACTCATATTTTAGCGTACCTTATCATATCTCGTAACGTATCATGTCTTATTATTATTCTCGCACATACGTCTGTACATCACATGAGCGTAACTAACATACTCATAAAAATCCTAAAAGACCTGTGCCAGAGTTGTTACTCGAGCTATCATGGGAGGGTCAACATAGTATTATACCACCATATCATAACGCCCTCATGTCATACTCATACTCTACCACCCAGCCAATTGGGAGACATAATGGCTAAAGTCACTCATAATATACTCATACTCATAATCTCTCCCATAAATTCGTCTTGGCTGAAAGATATTATTGCCCTTACGATGGCTACGTAAGGAATGGCACGTACAGAGACTTAAGTACTTAATCTTTTGCTGGCCTACACAGCGGTGTCTTATTATCATACTCGTGTCATAACTTATCTTGTCTCGTACTCATATTTTATTATACTCTTATACTTAATTTTAGGACAAACTGTAGTGGGATAACTTTCTTAAATCACGCTTTCCAAAGAAAAGGTTTCGTAGTAATCTGGATGTACTTCGTGTGGCAGCCTATACTACCATAGAGGTATTGCATCTGTACATGAATGCTAATATTTTGAATTTCACGTGACCGTAGAAGAGACTTCACCACAGCCAAAGCCTATAGTGAACCTCATAACTTATTCTATCATATTTGAACTCGGGGTGATCGAGTCATCGTATAAGAAGTTACACTGAATTCGCATTCACCCAACTTGTCATGGGTCTTATTCCACCATGAGTTATAAGACATACGAATACGATATATTTCTCACTTCGATACCATCTCAGTGAATCACTACGCTCAAGCGTAGGTATGATCTCATACACTCTCGTACTCATGATTTAACATATCCTTAACTTATATAAATTGATTAGGATGCAAATACAAAAGTATCACATGTATAAAATAATTTACACTTAGATTTTGATTATGTTTATATTTATATTTATTTGCATCACACCAATATAATTATAGAATAGAATTTATAAGTGTGATTTCGATAACTTGAAGGTCAGAGTTCGATTTTCACGAGGTATCAAATTTCTAACACTTCGTATTATCGAAGTGGTCGTGTTGAAGCGATAAAATAATACATATATAGTGTACTATAATTAAATGCTCAAATAAAAAAGGAGCAATCCAATTTAAAGTGGAGTGCAATGCGACCATCGATTGAAACCATCGAGTAGTGATTTAGGGTGTATTGAGTTTTGGTCGTGCAAGTAAAATTATAGGAGAAAACAATAATAACAATATTATTTGATGTCTGTTCAGGCATAAATTGATTCGATCGATTTTGGAATCGATTGGTCGGAGTGTAATATGAATGACACCATTCTAGTCATGATTGATCGATTGATTATAAGGTTCGATCGATCGAATAATAGAAAAAGTAAGCATTGGATACTCCAAATTTGTCAGAGTCGATCGATCGATTTTAATAGGTCGATCGATCGAATAATAAGGAGTGCAGCGAATAAAGTCCAGTGAAGCCGAGCCAGTCCTCGTCAACAATCTATTCTAATTCATAGAATAATGAGTTATATTATAATATTCAATGAGTACTTGATTCTTTTTGTTTGATATGGGAATAATATAATATTATATTGTAAGTTATATAATGTTAAATAATTTTATATTATCAGTTCCTATCCACATCCACTTTAGATATAATATAATATACTTAAAAGAATTTTGTTGAATATTATAATAATATTAAGTGTATTGTAATCATTAGACTTGCAAGTCTAATGCAGAGATCGGTGGTTGAAAGGTGGGTCGATTGATGACTATAAGTGTCGATGGTTTGACATTAAAGTGGTAGAAGTAGTTCATTAAGAGGTTACGCAGTTTTGGCTTATTTAATTAGTTTATCCCCGTATCGATCGATGAAGCATAAAAGTCGATCGATCGGCTATCTAATATAGCAAGGCTTTATAGAATTTAACGATTTTGAATTGATCGATCGATCGATAGTGTTTGTCGATCGATCGACTGTCGATATTTCAGAGAGAAATAGGGTTCCGAGATAACCCGTAATACTTCCGAAATTCAATAAAATGAATATTAAAACTAAGAACAATCATATTTTCAATCCTAGAATAATATTATATAAAATAAATCCAAGTTCGTTTTATTAGCCCGTCGATACGCGATCGAATCGTATCCTACGCGACGGGATCTGAGAAGGACGAGATGGATGGATGGGTACCCACCTCTTGGAGCGTGATTCGGTTGAACAACGGCGATTACGATGATAAGATCGATGTCCATGCGATGATCCGTCCATGATTTTGCCTCATTCTTTCTCCTCGATCTTAGTGGCAGAAAAATAAACTACGGTGGTTCTTGTGGAAGAACACATGATAGTTTTAGGGAAAAAGATTGAGATATTTAGAGAGGAGATGTGTGGAGAAGATATGTGGTGACGGCTAGGATTCTCTGAAGAAGAAGAAGAGAAAAATAGACTAGAGTTTTTAAGAAGATTAGAATGAGAAGAGTTGTGTGTACCTTATTCTTCAATAAGGTATTCTCAAATGGGGTAGGTTCTAGTGTGGAGTGCTACCACTAAGTTTAGTGAAATAATACATCTAACACCTTTCAAATAAAACAGAAAGATCCGGTGTGAGGTGTCAACACCGTGCGTGGTGCAAAACACATCTAACACCACAAGATTATGTGTATTTAAAAATCGGGTCATTACACTCTTCTTTTTCTCTCATTAAAAAATGACACCGTTTTGATTCTCTCTCCTCTTTCTCTCTCATAAAAAATGGCACCGTTCTGATTTCTCTCTCCTCTTTATTTCTCATAAAAAAATGACACCGTTCAACTCAAAGAGTTTAAATTGTTGGCATAAATGTAATTAACATGGCTTTTAAGAGGACATATGTAGAAGGGCAAAATCATAAATTCTATAAAATATTTCAGCTTTCTGCATGGGTTAGCCCTCCCAAATCACCCATTTCAGGTGTGCATGGGTGGTGTTTCGGAATATACATCTACACACGATTTTTTTGGTAATAAAATAAGGCATAGGGCACCATTTGGTACAAAGCCCTAAAAAATATTTATTTATCTATCGTTCGAAACTTGGTGAAAGGTGTAAAATTGTAGTGTATCATGTTCAAGTGACAGATGAAAAACTTTAACCTGTGATTTGAAAGGTAAAAAAGTCCAAGAAATTAAACCTTTTATTTTCTAAAACATAGGACAGCGACTGGGCGAACCTTTATCTGAGAGGATTGTGTAACTCGTGATCACGTGATGGATGGCACATGAAATGGCATTTGAGTGCATGGACACAACCATCCACTCGAATGCATATCCCGATTAGATTAACTTTGGTTGCCACACGGAGCATGGGTGGATGGTTTAGATTAATTTTAAAAAAGAAATTTCGAAAAAATCTTTTTGAAAGCATAAATCAATGTTTGATTAGTTTCAATAGTCTATATTTCACAGCTCAAAAAATACATGGTGGAGATGAGTTTTCAAAATTATTTTTAAAAAAATGATTTAAGTAATGCACCTGAGGTCCACGTGGCATTGAAATAAAGTTTTGGATGTCACGCAGACCTCCACTCGGAACCTTGGAAGACGGTAACCGTCCTCCCATAGAGGACGGACACCTTTTTCATATATATATACACGACAAATGTGACAATGAGTTTCAACCCATATCAACGATGGTAGGTTAAAACTCTAGATCACATACCGCGTGATTCTAAAACAACACTCATTTTGGAATTATGTTTTATGTGATTTATAAAAAGAATTTATTTTTATTTTTTAAAATTTAGTTGTCAAAAGGGTGGTCAAAGTTTAGGTACTGCCTACTCATCATAGTGTATTAAATTTTTTTCCCTTTGACCATATCTTAAATAGTGAATATGCATCGGATCATACCTAAATTTTTTAAGTAATCATTATTAGATAAATTATCATTGAACCCGCATCCCTTAAATAGTTGCCACATGAGTCTTAATTAATTCTAACCGTCCCTCAAATAGTTGCCACATGAGTCTTAATTAATTCTAACCGTGCTTCCCGCGGTGGGTTTGAACCCATAGTCTTCCCTAACTACATATAGTTGTGGATCCTCGTAAACATTTCAAATCGACTGTCAAACCTCTGATCGTTTATTGATTCAATAAGCGTGGGTAAAACGTAAAATAGTGAAAGGCACAAGGGGGAAATCGTCGTGGCCCTAGCGGCACTCTACGCTCTGTTTGGATTAATCCAAGCCCAATTTACGATACCCTCAGTATAAAAGAATAAAAGAATAGATCATTTATGCCATCTCATGTAGTATTTACTTTACCAGTAAAAAGGTAATTTTATTTTATATATAAAATATACGAATTTATTATCAAATGATTGATCAGCTCAACCTAAAATATGGGTATAAAATCTACTTTAGTGGTTGTTTAAAATTATTGAACCATTGAGTTTTTACAAGCATCAACTAACGAGGAAATAAAAAGAGAATAAATAAGGGCACTTTAGAAAACAATGCCTCAAAAATAAATTTTTTAGCAAAAAAGACCTTTTATGATTGTCTGAAATTCCAAAATCTATGAAAGCACTATTTTTTTAAAACATTTGAGATGAAGTATATTTTGCTAAAAAGTTTATTTTCGAGGCATGTTTCTCTAATTATCCCAATAAATAGCTAAGGGCTGGCTTGTAAGTTAACAAAATTATTGACAAAATGTACGATAAGGCCATGTTTCATAGCCTTTTTCAAAAAATACATTTTAAGGAAAATTTGTTAGATGACATTTCATCAAAAGACTCGGTTACCTCTAGCTAAAAATAGTATTGTATTGAGTAGTCATCCCATGTGTAGTGAAAACACCTTTAGAAAGTTTTTGCACTTCCAATCTCGTTAATGACTTTTACGTGCGAAAAAGACAATCGATAGACAAAATAATAAAGATCACAAGAAGGTAGAAAGAGAGAGAGATCACACCACAAACAAGTACAAGATTTGCGTGGTTCTGTCTAAGCCTACCTCCACAGGCCTACATCCACATGCAGTTAAACAAAGTGTTTTCACTATTAAGAAAAAGATGTTTAAGAGGCTATAAACAATAGAGATTGTATTCTCTAAAATTATCCAACACAAGAGAACCACAAAGATCCAAGCACAGACACAAAACCTCACATTCAAATCAAACACCAAGGTTCTCCGAAACAAATACCCAAGTATACCCTCATCAAAACCTAACAAGAGAGCTACACAACCAAAATAAATCTCATTTTCTCTCCATAAGAGAGACCCAAAAAACCTTAGATGAGTTTTCCAAAAGGTTTTACAAAACTAATAACAAAAGCCCTTTTTCCAAAACCCTTATTTTCTAATCCAAGACTCAAGCCATAAAAAATCAAGTTTTTTTCTCACACTTATTAGCCCCAAGAGAACCTATGTTCCAAAAAACTCTCCCACTTTCCAATTTTTTTTGGACTCTTATTCCCTATCTTTCAGATTCTATTTAATAGAATCCTATATTTGAGAATAATACAAGTTTCTAAAATAAGTCACTTTCCTCAAACAAAAGCAAACTAATATGAGATTTTTTGACAATCAACCAAACCAAGTTTGAATAGGTTACTCTAGTTGCAATTGTAAATCGAGCCAAAACCCAACAATCTTCACCTTGGCGAAATTTGCAAACAAATAATAATTATCCACCTTGACATGAAATTTCATGTCATTCAAATAGAGAAAACAAAATCAAACATCTTCAATTTCAACTTCAAAACTGTCTTCAAATGTGCCCACCGACTCTAATGTACCTGAAAGTGTGAAACTGTCAGTACACTTGAAAGTGTCAAGCTGCCGATACAAATGCACCCAAAAGTGTCAAATTGTCAATACACCCAAAAGTGTCAAACTGTCGATGCACCTGAAAGCACGTGCCAAACTGTCAATGCACCCGAAACAGCCAAAACTGCTAATGCTAATACACTCGAAAGTGTCAAATTGTCGATGCATCTGAAAATGTCAAACTGTCAATGTACCCAAAAGTGTCAAACGGCCGATGCACCCGAAAGTACGTGCAAAACTGCCAATGCACCAAAAAGTGTCAAAAATGCTAATGTTAATACACTCGGCAAGGTCAAACTGCCGATGCATCTGAAAGTGTCAAACTGTCAATTCACCCAAAAGTGTCAAACTGCTGATGTTATGTGCCAAATTGCCAATGCACTCGAAAATGCTAAAATTGCTAATGCTAATACACTAAAAAGTTTCAAACTACCGATGCATCTGAAAGTAACTGTCAAACTGCCAATGCACTCGAAAGTGCCAAAATTACTAATGTTAATACACTCGAAAGTGTCAAACTGCCAATGCATCCGAAAGTGCCAACTGTAAATGCACAAAAAAGTATCAAATTGCTGAAGTACCCGAAAGTAAGTGTCAAATTGCCAATGCACCCAAAAGTGCCAAAATTGCTAATGCTAATACACTCGAAAGTGTCAAAATTGTCGATGCACACAAAAAGGTCAAACTGTCAATGCACTCAAAAGTGTCAAACTACTGATGCACCTAAAAGTGCGTGCTAAATTTTTAATACCCATACACCTGAAAGTGTCAAATGTACCCATAGGCTCCACCGTACTTGAAAGTGCCAAACTGCAAATGTTTGCAGGATTATTTGTAGTACTAATCTTCATCACGAGCTATTTATGATCTTTTAGAAAACACAATTTATTTGTGATACTAGTCTGCCGATTAATCTTGTCTTAATCTTTCTCCATCACATCTAACCCTTCACATAGTCAATCGTAAAACCTACCAACAACAAGCAAAAAATTTTTGCAAAAGCAAAATGATGCCCAAGTCAAAACCTAGGCTCTGATACCAATTGTTGTGGAAAACCTCCTAGAAAGCCTTTGCACTTCCAATCTAGTTAATGACTTTCATGTGTGAAAAAGACAATCAATAAATCAAATAATAAAGATTACAAGAAGGTAGAAAGAGAAACAGATCACACCACAAATAATAACAACATTTACGTGATTCGGCTTAAGCCTACATCCACGGGCAGCCAAACAAAGTGTTTCCACTATCAAGAAGAAGGTGTTCAAGAGGCTACAAACAATGGATATCGTATTTTCCAATCTTACCCAACACAAGAGAACCACAAAGATCCGAGCACAACTACAACACTCCAAATTCAAATCAAACACCAAGGTTCTCCCAAACAAATACTCAAGTTTACCTTCACCAAAACCTAACAAGAGAGTCACACAACCAGAACAAATCTCAAGTTCTCTCTTTAAGAGAGACCCAAAAAACCCTAGATGGGTTTTGCAAAGGGTTTTATAAAACCAATACTAAAAATCCTTTTTCCAAAAACCTCATTTTCTAATCCAAGACTCAAGTCACAAAAAGCCAAAATTTTCTCTCACACTTATTAGCCCTAAGAGAACCCACATTCCAAAAAACTCTCCCACTTTCCAATTTTATTTGGACTCTTATTCCATATCTTTCAGATTCTATTTAATAGGATCCTATATTAGAGAATAGTACAAGTTTCCAAAATAAGTGACTTTCCTCAAATAAAAGCAAACTAATATGAGGTCTTTTGAAAATCAATCAAACCAAGTTCCAATAGATAACTCTAGTTGTAACCGTAAATCGAGCCAAAATCTAACACTATATTGCTTCTCAGACAACACAATTTTCAGCATATGATTGAAAAGTATGTTTTGGAAAAAGGGTTGCCAAACAAGGCCACGATGATCTGAATCATACCCTTTATCGCCCTGGACTTCGAAAGAAATAATATATCCCTATAATTAATTATATGGTAGCTCTATTAGCACCCACTAAAACTCCCAAAGCACCCACTTGCCCCCCACATGTTAAATCATCTATAGGTGGGTGCTTTCAGAGTTTTGGTTGGTGCAAATAGAGGTATACTTAAATATAATTAATTGCATTAATATAAGAAACTGCATTGGGTGCACAAGTTACAAATTGGCCAAATCTTTTGACATTTGAAATTCATAAAAATTTTCTTTTGATCTTTTTAGTGGAGTGAGATTCATTATTATCATCACCATAGTCTTATCCCATTTGTTTTAGTAGAGTGAGATTAACTTATGCAATATATAACCTATGCATCAAATACCAATTGTTGAAGTAAATAACTTATGCCTTGTGGTATTATGTTTCCGACCAGTCCACTAGAGATGAGTCGTGTGGTGTGTTCCCATATTTTCGTGATCTTTACTTCATATCTTGAGTTTCGCTGTCACGACCCGAAATTCTACTCCATCTCAAGAGCCTAGAATTCTAAGTTATGACCCGCACGCATCTCAGATACGCTAAGCGAACATACGCATAATCAAAGTTCTCACGCAAATAAGGTCCCACAAAATCCGTAAAAGTTAACAATTAAAGATAAAATAATATGGCAACCACAAATATGAATAAAAGCGATAAATCCAGGAAATTCACAAATAAAACAATAATAATAGTCAGAGACAAATCTGATACAAGAAAGTATAGAGTCAATAATAATAATGTCAAACGAACTCAATACCGAATCTACAAATGTCAATAGTCGACACTTGGGTCAAAGTCAACATCGAAGTCCTCCTGATATACAGCAGTGTCACCCTCCCAAGTATCCTGGTACTCAGCATTCACGTGGTCAACGAAATCGGCATCAGCAGGATCTAGATAGTCGGTGTCTACTCCACCAGTATAATTGTCTGCAGCTGTTAGACTTTCGTGAGATGAGTTTACTCAGTCACATAAACTCAGTGGATATACCACTAATCCACCCCATACTACTCAAGTGCATTGTGGGTGCATCACGTGAGTGATAAATATAATATTAATAGAATCAAAAAGAGAAAAAAATAATCATGTACATATCGTCGAGCTCATAGCATAACAAAAATGCAGGACCATGATCTAAACATTCATATTCTAACGTACCTTACCATAACTTGTAATATATAATATCTTATTATTATTCTCGTACATACGTCTATATATCGCATGAGCGTAATTAATATACTCATAAACTCCTAAACGACTTGTGCCAAAGTTATTGCTCGAGCTATCATATGAGGGTTACCATAATATCATACCCCCATATCATAACACCCTCCCTATCCTACTCATATGATACACCCCATCTAATTACAGGGACGGTCAGCGACTCATAACTCATTCTTTCTCTTAAAGTCTTGACTGAAGACATTGTTGCCCTTACGGTGGCTACACAAGGAACGACACATACAGAGACTTAATTCTTAATCTTTTGCTGGCCTACACAGTAGTGTCTTATTATCATATTCATAATTTATTTTATCTCATACTCATACTCATAACATACTTTTACAATTTGATTATAGGACGAGTTATAGTAGGATAACTTCACTAAATCATGCTTTTCGAGGAAAAAGTTTCATAGTAACCTAGATGTACTTTGTGTGACAGTAAAGAGACCTCTTTACCATAGAGATTTCAAACTATCATAGAGGGATTGCATCCATACATGGATGCCTACAATCCAAATTTCACGTGACCGTAAAGAAATCTCACTACAACTAAGGCCCAAGGCCCGAATCTCATATCTTACTCATATTTTAATCCTTTCATATTAAAACTCGGGGTGATAGGGTCACCACATATGCCACTGTACATAAGGTTACACTGAATTTACACTCACCTTACTTATCATGATGTCACATACCATCATGAGTTGTACGACATGCCCAAGCATAGGCATGATCTCATACACTCGCGTATATATAACCTAACATGTTCATAACTCATATATCATGATAAAGATAGAAGCATAAAATTATCATGCACACAACATAAATTTATATTTAGATTTCATTTTATATATATATATATATATATATATATATATATATTTATATATTTACATAATACCAATATACTTATAGGATAAAATAATTATTAATGTGATTTCAATAACGTGAAAGTCAAAGTTCAATTTTCATAAGGTCATCGAATTTCTAACACTTCGTATTATCGAAGTGGTCGCGTTGAAATGATAAAAGTGATATATATATAGACTACTATACTTAGATAATTAAATTAAATTATATTTATAATTACTAAGTTATGATTTATCGTGACCATCGATCGAAAGAACTTAAGTAAAATATAATATACACAAAAATTTTAGTTATAAAAATTAAAAAATAACATTAAATTCGTACAGCCTTGGGTCAATCAGAATTATTTTTGACTTGCTGCTCTATTTTGACCTCTAAAATATCATATTCGTAAAATGTCTATTTCATATAAAGTTGTAAAGCTCACTGTCTTCTTTCTAATGTCGCAAGAATCGCGTCAATTCAAGGTCGGAGTACAAAGTTATGTCCAAAATATCAAGACCAGTATATCGATGGTCATGAGCTCGGGTTCGTGGCCGTGAGTTTGGGTTCGTGGCCACGAGTTTGGACCCAAAATTTTGTGATGGTACAATCCCAATATATTTTAACATAGATTTCTAACTACTAATCCTTTTAAAATGTGATATTGAATCCTAAATCAATCAGTGTCTTTCATATAAAGTCTTATGGGTTGATTATCGCATCAATCTCACGGATTCAAAAGAAGACCTAAAAATAATAAGAAAATAAATATAATAAAATTATATTTAGGGTTAGTCATGTTCTTCCTTTATAACAATATTCATGTATATAAAAAGAGAAAGAAATATAGGAAGAAATAATTAACATAAAATCCTAATTAAGGAGAATAAAATATACGGGAAAATAATTACCATAAGATTCTAATAAAGATAAAATAAACTAATTAAAATAAAATTCTAGTTAGGGAGAAAGAAATCACATAAAATCCTAATTAAGATAAAATGAACTAATTAAAATAAGATTCTAATTAGAAAGAAATAAATATACGAGAAAATAATTAAAATAAGATTCTAATTAGATAAAAAGAGCTAATTAAAATAAAATTTTAATTAAGGAGAATAAATATATAAGAAAATAATTAACATAAGATCCTAATTAGGGAGAAAGAAATATAAGGGATGGTCAAAAGGGGCAGATTTTCCTAGCAAATCAAATTACAAAAATTAATAATATAAAAGTCAAATATATAATGTTTAGATATATAAAATATACAACTTTCAAGGAAATGCATAATATTAAACATGCAGATCTATTAATTAAGGAGATATTAAGGTTTAAATAAGATTTTTAAATCCATCGATGAGCGATCGAATGTACCTTACGCGATGGGATCTGAGAAGAATAAGATGGATTGATGGGTACCCACCTGTTTAAGAGTGAATAGTAGATCTACAACGATTCGAGTTGAAAAGGTTGATGCCCAAGGCGTCAGTTCATCTAAGTCGTTTTATCTTCCTTTTTCCTTTTGAGAATAGAGAACTCTTAAAGATTTATTTATAATGGTAGAAAGTTTTAGATTAACTCTAATTAATACTTTTCTTTAAAATTTTAATAAAATAAAAGTTTTTCTACGCAGGAAGAATTCGTGACTTAAATAGCTTGAGAAAAAGTTTGGTTTGTGTAAGCACCAAAGTAGATGATATTTCTCTCTCGAAATTACAGTTATATCCTTTAATCTTTTTATTTATTTTGTCATAACCATGATCAAACCTAGAAGTACTCCCAACAAGTGATAGAATGCAAAGTAGATTCAGTGTGACAGTCGGTTGGATGGATGTTCATGACAGAACTCACGGACATCCGTGAATGATTCATGGACGTCCGTGTCCCGACAGTTAAAAGAGAAGTTAGGGATTCAGAAAGTTAGAACTTTTGGGAAAATTCTTCACTTTCAAAAAATCTCTTCAGAATTTTCTATTTCCCTCCTCTTTGAAATAATTTAGTATTATTCTGAATTGATCTAAACCTCAGAAAATTTTGCCTCTGTGATATGAGGTTAAATTTATTTATTTTAAGTTTGTTATTGGCTCGTGTAAAACGAGTAGACTATCGTGAGAGACGATAGTTGAAAGCGATAACTTTACACTGTGAAATGGACGATTGTGAGACATGGTCGTTGTTGGTGAGCAGAGTGATAGAACATTTTATTTATAAACACTGTAAGAATTTATTTTTCATAGTTGATTGTGTGTCTTGATTTGAGATAGATCATATGGTTTTTACTCATGAATGAGTTTTACACATCAAAATCGTTTGTGTTCATTTTGTGGTTGTGATTATTTTCTTATATCGTTTACATTATTATATCGCTAGTTATATTATCGATTACTCCGAAATTGCAAATTTATTTATCTCTTAAAATGGGCATAACGTTTTATATTATTATCGGAAGTCAATAAATTATATATCATTGGAATCATATCGATAAACACTTTGCAATGAATACAATATTGATATAGGAAAAATTAAAAAAAAAATTCAAATGAGGGTAGGTTCTGACGTGGGGTGTTAGCACCGTGCACGGTATGGTACATCATCTAACAGCATTAAAAAGAGTAAAAAAATCCAAGTTGTTACATCTGCTGACACCACACTACAAACTAATGTTACCTGATTCGTTGTGTACGAATTTGGGTTCAAAATTTGTGGTTTGCCAAAGTCAGGCAAGCCCAATTTGCTAGGGGCAGGATGAGTTTTTTCATATATTAGGACAATTGCTCATATTTATTATATACATATTAAAATTAGGCGTTATTGCAAAAAAACATATGTTATAATAGTTGGTTTAACTAGTTTGTACGTTGTAATAGGTCTAGGGATTGACTCCTACTGTCCACTTTTTAATCTTTATGTATGTAAAACCAAAGGGGTGGTAATCCAATTCGTCTATTATAAGCAAATCGGACCGAACTGAACCCAACCATTCGGTACCAGTTGGAGCCAATTGGGTAACCCTGGTGCCCTCCAACATATGTTAATCTCATAAGTAAAAATAATAATAATTACAATATTTTATTCGACACATGCTAATCTCATAAGTAAAAATAATAATAATTACAAAAATTTATTGAAAGAGAGTAATAATAATTACAATATTTTATTTGACACATGTTAATCTCATAAGTAAAAATAATAATAATAACAATATTTTATTGAAGATAATAATTATTATTATTATATTTTATTGAAGATGTATAATGTGATTAAAATTTGGGTCCCTTGTGCCTATCGATGCTAATCCAACTTTATTTTTACCTAATAATGACGATGGTTACTCAAAGTCTCAAGATAGATGATTTTTACCTTTATTTGCACCTAACAAATCATTTAAAGCACCTACACTAAAGACCATTGGTTACTTTCAATGAGAAAATAAATTTTTTTTTTGCACCAATCGCTTGCACACAACTGATCAAGTCATCATTGGCACCTTAAATTTTCATTCCAATCTTTCACATAATGAATCTTTAAAGTGATGTGTGCATGTGATTTTTAAGGCCACTTTTGAGGATCTGTGCCACTTGTAATCGGAAACTTTCACCGTCTAATGGCATGCACATAATCTCAAGATCCAACTTCAATTTTATTTAATAATAAAAGCTGATTAAGTATCTAATAATGACTCAAAGTCTCAAGATAAAGTATTTTACCTTTATTTGCACTTACAAAATCATTGAAAGCACTTACACCATTGCTTTAGATGATAAAATGAAGATCTTGTTTTGGCCCCGTGTCACAACCCAAAATTCTACCCCATCCCGAGGGCCTAGAATTATGAGTTATGAACCGCACATATTCCAGATATGCTAAGCGGACATACACTTAATCAGAGTTATCATGCAAGTCTGGTTCCATGAAAGCCAGCAAATAAATGTGGAATATAAGACAATCATAAATGCTGAATCAATGCAATAAAATACCATAAATCCACCAATAAAATATAATTAAGGTTGGAGACAAATCTGATAGATGAAAATCATGATGTCAACAATAAAATATAAAACCAACTAAATACTGAGTCCACAGATATCAATAGTCGGCGCTCGAATCAAAATTAGCACCGTGGTCCTCCTGATAATCGGTAACATCTCCCTCCTAAGGCTCTTGGTAATCAATGTTTATCAGGTTGACGTACTCAGTACTAATCGGATGAAAGGAACCAATGTCCATTCCGTCAAGATAGCCACCTACAACTGTTAGATTATCGTGAGATGAGTTTACTCAGTCACGTAAACTTAGTAGATACACCACCAATGCACCTAATTCTATTCATGTGCATTATGGGTGCATCAAGTGAGTGATAAACATACTATTTCAAGAAATCAGAAGAGAATAATAAAATCAAGTGCATATCGTAAATTCATATCCTAATAATTAATGTAGGACCATGATCTAGACACACATATCCTAACTTACCTTATCATATCTCATATCATATCATATCGTATCTTCTTTTATTATTCTCACACATACGTCTGTACATCGCATGGGCATAACTAACATACTTATAAAATCTTAAATGATTTGTGCCAGAGTCGCTACTCGAGCTACCATGTGAGAGTCACCATAGTATTATACCAGCATATCATAACGCTCTCGTGTCATACTCATACTCTCCCATCTAGTCAATGGGGAGACATAATGGTCAAAGTAAATCATAAATATACTCATACTCATAATCTCTCCCAGAGATCTGTCTTTACTGAAAGGCGTAGTTGCTCTTACGGTGGCTACACAAAAAACAATATATACATAGACTTAAATTCTTAATCTTATGCTGACCTACACAACGATTTCTTATTATCGTACTTATATCATAACTTATATTATCTCATACTCATAACATATCCTTATACTTAATCTAAATCCTAAATCCTAAACCCTAAATTATAGTGGGATAACTTTCCTAAATCACGCTTCCCAAGAAAAAAATTTCGTAATAATCTGGATGTATTTCGTGTGACAGCTCATACTACCATAGAAGGTTACATCCGTACATGGATGCCAATATTTTGAGTTTTACGTGACCATAAAAGAAACCTCACCACAGCTAAAGCCTATGATCGAACCTCATAACTTAACTCATAACTTATACTATCATATTTATACTCGGGGTGATCGGGTTATTATATATGCCACTGTATACGAGGTTACACTAAATTCGCACTCACCTAACTCGTCATGGGTCCCATTCCACCATGAGTTGTAAGGTATGCAAATACGGTATATTCCTCATTTCGATACAATGTCAGTGAATTACCACGCTCAAGCGTAGACATGATCTTATACACTCTCGTATCTATGACTTAACATGTCCTTAACTCATTTTATGATTCAGATATAATTACAGAATAATCATACACAATGAATAGACTTATATTTGAGATTACGTTACGATTATACGTATATAGGCATTTACACAACACGCTATATAATTATAGAATAGGATAGTTAAAGTGTAATTTCGATAATGAGAAGGTCAAAGTTTGATTTTTCCAAGGTATCGAGTTTCTAACACTTTGAGTTATCGAAGTGGTCGCGTTGAAGCGATAAGAGTGATATATATATATATATATTATTAAATATTTAATTAAAATATTATTATTTTAAAGATAAAGTGATTCACGACCATCGATCGCAAAGTGCAAGTGATTAATGTGCACTAAGTTTTGATCGGACATAACAATAATTATAGTATAAATCAGGTAGTCTGTTCAGATGAAAATCGATTAAATGGATTAAAATATTCTATAATATAATACCAACGAATTCGGAACAGGAATGATGTCGTGTCTGTATATAAAAAAAAAATTGTATGAATAAAACAAGATAACACTAGAACATTGTATCTTATATAAGAGTATTATATGATAAAAGTTATATAATATATTGTTAAATATAGGGTTCAAAACCCACACTTTAATATAATGTTCTATAATAAAAGTCTATACTTTAATGTAATATTATATAATATAAGCATTTTCCTTGTCATAATATTATATAACATAATGTAATAGTAACCTTCACCTTAATATAACATTATATAGTATAAGCTTTTACCTTAATATAGTATAATATAATATAAACTTTTATTATAATATAATATTATATATTATATTATAAGCTTTTAAGGTCGGCTGTGATTGAGGTGTGGATCGATGGATCGAACATAATGGTCGATTGATTGATACACAAAAGTTTGAGACTGGGAATCGATTTGGTGCCTGAATAGCACTTGCTCAAAATGATAATATTATATCAGTACATTGTGTGACAGGTTACATTATTAAAATAAAGAGGTACTTGAGTACCATGATTTATATAGAATATAATAATATACAACCTAGATTATATATAATACCTTTAATTATCTATTACAATTTAAAAGCTCAGAAACGGTTCGATAGAATGATGTCCAGGCAACTTAAATTATTAAATAAAGTAGTACTCGTTTTAAAGCATGGGTCTCAGTGATCCACAAACAGATAGGTCAAGGCCCAACATCAGATGGGTCACGATCCAACATTAGATGGATCGAGGACTGACATTAAATGGGTCACAGTCCAACATTAGATGGGTCATGATCTAACATTAAATGAGCCACGGTCCGACATTAGATGGGTCAAGCCCCAACATCAGATGAGTCGAGGACCAACATCAGATAGGCCACGGTCCAACATCAGATGGGTCATAATCCAATTGGAATAAGGATGACAAGTATGCTTTGCTGATGCCCTGCTTTCTATTTAGTCTTTCTTGTACTTATTTGTACTCTTTTATCAATCACGACTTAGAATTTGGATTCTTCAATATGCAATTCACACCAATATTACTTTTACTTAATTTATAATGACATTGAATAATCATAACAAGAAACAATCTAGATATTTAATATCAGGTAAGATACACAAAATATTGGAAAAGAGAAACTGAACGATTGTGAAACCATGCTGATGTAGCCGTTGCATGTGAAGGGTAAAGCTACCCCCTTATGTCATCACATCCAGTAGCTACATGAGGTAGGACTTTCCCTTCTTACTTATCATTAGTTAGGAGACTTTGGGTATTATTAAAAAGATATTTATTACTAATTTATTATCAATATGAAATACTATATAGTTATCATATTATAATATTGTAAGATATTAATAAGAATAATATATGAAGGAGCAATGATTTTGATTGCACAAAAAGACATTTGCAAGCTGAAAATTGACGGGGGGGGGGGGGGGGGGTGTTAGACTCTGTCAATCTCGTTGTTCAGTGTGTTTATAGCTGAGTACAGAGAAGAGGAAACGAATTAAATATAATCTATGGCTAAGGGTTAGCTATTTTATTATCTTTTATATTAATATAACAAAATATACACAAGTTCGATACGCGATCGAGCGTACCCTACATGATGGGATTTGAGAAGCAAGAGATGGATGGATGGGTACCCACCTCTTGAACCATGACGGCAAATCAACGGCATTAGATTTGAGAAGATCGGTGTCTAATCGTATTAATCTATCCATGATTCCTCCTTCTTCCACCACGATCTTGATGACGGAGATAACCCATGATGTTCTTTGTGGAAGAAAACACCAAAGATTTATGGAAGAGGTTAGAGGGATTTTAGAAAAGGGGTGGGTGGAGGAGTTGTGACGGTTATGATTTTTGAGAAGGAGAAAAGAAAAGAGGCGACTAAAGTTTTTAAGAAGATTTATCAAGTTATGATTTTAGGGTCCCCCGTAACATCTTATTTCTAATATATTGGAAATAATCCGGTATTAAGCTGTCACACCAAAGAACAGTGTATAAGCTTTTATAAACCCTTAGACCTCTTGTTTATAACTCAAGCCTTTTACCAACAAGTTATCATATAACTTGTATTAAATAAAGACAACTTTAAATATAAAAGCTTTTGAAAAATCCAAATGTATACTTTCTCAACTAGGGTAGGTTCCGGTGTGGAGTGCTACCACCAAGGATGGTGTAAAACTCATCTAACACCACAAAGTTAAGATTTAAAAATTAGGGTCGTTACACCCCGTCTTCCACACAATTGATCATGACATCATGGGCATACCATCAATTTTTGTTTCATATGAGTATATGACACACATATCAAAACGTGACCTAAAAATTATGGTTCAATGTGATGGTTGCGACATGATTTTTGGTCACATTTTTAGAATGTGAGTTGTATAAAATAGAAAATGATCATTTGATAGTAAATCTATGATCTCAAGAAACAAAAAATCTTGAGGCAATGAGGCAAAAAATAACCTATATCATCATATTCAAAATAGTCAATAGTTTTCAGTATAGGAGCCCTCAAAGATTTAACTGATAAAAATCCTATTTTGTGCCAATCTTTGGCACCAAAGATATTTACATTTTTAAAGCAGATGGCTCAGATGGTGTTCCACATGGTATAGATATCATCTTTTTTATGAAAAAAAAATATCACGATACTATATTTTAGGGTAGTGTCATTCAGGAACCATTATTTCTTTTTATTTATAGTAGGCCTAAGCATGGTCATGTCCCTTGAATACCTTAGTAAATTAGATGGATGGATGTTGATTCCATGTGAAGCGCATTATGCCTTAGTTAATTAGATGGATGGGTGTTGATTCATGTGAAACACAATCTCCAAAGTAACCTAAGATTATATTATTTAGGGATACGGGCTATTTAGGTCAAATTGTGTATGTATCTTATCTTACTACTATATGAAAGCACGAATATCTCTTATTTGTGTCAATTTTAGTGTTTCTATATTTGAACAAAATATTCATGAGCTACTCTAATCTATCTTCATATTCTTCCTTTATGTATCTCTATATTTTATAACTTTCTATAATTAGATCTCTAATTAAATTAGGACTCTTTGAGTTAAACAAATAAGGGAACTTCTTATAACTTCTCATATTTTCTAAGAACCTTCCAAGCTAAGGTGAATAAAAAAAAAGGGTTTTTTGCAAATACCCCCCTGAGTTATGTTGATATTACAAATGACCCCCCCAGTTATAGCTATTTGCTTTAAACCTCCTGAGTTAGCATTTTGGTGTTTATAAAACACCTTCTTTAACGAATGCTACTTTAAATGGTTAATCAGCCGTTAAAGAATAGCCTAAATACCATATTTATCTTTTTTTAAATTAAATTACTAAATTGCCACCCTCTACACGTGGTAAGAGTAATTTTAAATCCACCCTTCCACTTATAAAAAAGAATAGTTTTAAATCCACCCACCAAATATTTGAGTTCACCCACACTGAAAAACATTGACTCCATTGAATCGGATGATGGGGATCGTTTATCGTTCTAACCTTTCACACGATGGATCTTGAGATCACGGTGGCACTATTAGACAGTTGACTGCATTGAATCGGACAATGGAGATCATTTATCGTCCCAACCTTTCACACGATGTATCTTGAGATCATGGTGGCACCATCAGACAGTTGACTGCATTGAATTAGACGATGGAGGTCGTTTATCATCCCAACCATTCACACGATGGATCTTGAGATCATGGTGGCACCATCAGACGGTTGATTGCACTGAATCGGACGATGGAGATTGTTTATCGTCCCAAGCTTTCACATGATGGATCTTGAGATCATGGTGGCGCCATCAAATTTGATTTTTTATTTCATGTGGTACACACCCAAAAAAATGACCTTAAAATTAATTTTAACCGTATACGTGATGTTAAGGTCACTTTTCTGAAATGTGTGCCACGAAATAAAACACTGATCGTCTAATGGTATGCCTAAACGATCTCCATCGTCTTATTCAATGCAATGAATGTGTTTTAGCGTGGGTGAATTCAAAGATTCGGTGGATGGAAGCAGATGCGATTAGGCAGTCCAATTCCTAAAAATGGGTATTGAATCATATAGGAAATTGGAGGGACGAGTATTTTGAGTGAAACACGTAGATTGAAGGTTTTCTTTTCAAGAATAATTACGTCGTTTGTCACAAATCCTCCATTGGCTGAGTATTCGTTTAAACGTTGGCATGTTTTAAATGGGGGAATCACCCATCTGATGAGTTTTGAATCTGATGAGTGAATGAAGGGCCTTTTAGAAGAGTACCTTTAAATCCACCCACTGAATCTTTAAATTCACCCATGCTGAAACACGTTGATTGAATTGAATCGAACGATGGAGATCATTTATCCTCCCAATCTTTCACATGATGGATCTTGAGATCATGATTGTACCATCAGACGGTCAGTGTTTTATTTCATGTGGCATACATCTCAGAAAAGTGACCTTAACATCACGTGCGTGCTTAAAATTGATATTAAGGTCACTTTTAGGGGTGTGTACCACATGAAATAAAAAGTCGACTGTCTGATGGTACACCCATGATCTAAAGATCGATCTCATGAAAGATTGAGATGATAAAAAATCTCCATCGTTTGATTCAATGCAATCGATGTGTTTTAGCATGGGTGAACTCAAAGATTTTGTCGATGGATTTAAAGGTACTCCTTTTAGAATAGTGGTAAATTATAATGGCATGACTTGTAAATAAAGGTGAATGAAGGGCCTTTTAGAATGGTGATAAACTTTAATGACATGACTTGTAAATATAGATGAATGAAAGGCCTTTTAGAATAGTGGTATTTTTAAAATATTGGTTTTATTAAGGGCAAAATAGGCTTTCCGTCCATAAACTGACGGCTAGTTAACGACAGGGGGTTATATGAAACAAAAACACAAAAGCAGGGGGTGCAGAATAAATACTCATAACTCAGGGGGTTTCTTATAATATTAGCATAACACGGGAGGGGTATATGCAAAAAACCCAAAAAAAAAGCTTCATAATTTCATTGGGACTCCTTCCTTTTTAAGACTTTAAAGGATTGCTTTCTTAGGGTAGCATTATTTGCACCCATTAAACTTGTGAAAAACACATGCAATTTCACCATAAAAACAATTGACTGCCTTGAATCAAACAATGGAGATCATTTTTCTTCCCAACCTTTCACATAGTAGATCTTGATATCATGGCCCACCTATTAGGCGGTCAGGTGTTAATTCAACGCGGGATACATCCCAAAAAGTGATCATAGCCATGGGTGCTCTCTGACAAAATTCTCCAAATTAATCAAAATTATAAAAAAATTATTAGAATAGGTGGTTTGTCTTAGTATTCGCTTGATTTGTTGATTCTTTAAATTTTTTTTAGCTTGAATGTCTCCTAAAATATTTTTAGATAAAAATAGAATTTTATTTGGAAATCAATTTTTAGTTATTCTTATCTTTTATTAAATAAAACTTATGTAACAATTCTCTCCAAAATAATGAACTAAATAAATCTAAAATAGGAGTCTAGGATCCAATACCCACAAACATAGTAACATTATAGGTACGGGAATAAAATGGCTGCAGAAATATATGAAAAAGAGTAGTAAATTTTGGCAATTTCAAGAAAAAAAAAATTGTAAAAATTAAAAAATATTAATTATTATAAATGGGAAAAAATAGGTTTACAACGTATTTTTTGAAAAAGTTGAGTTTAAAACACGATTTTTCGGAAAAGGGAATATTTTATTTTTCATTTTTTCAAAATTTTTTGTAATTATTTTTTATATTAATTGTAGTATTATCCGATCCTTTGGCATCTTCTATGAACCTGTGAGCGACTTTATATGTACTTCTGACATATTCATTTCTTATCATGAGTTCAAGCGAGTTTGTCTTCAGTCATTCGGGGAGGAAATACGGATCCGCAAAATTGTATCAACATTAATATCATGAAACACATATCAGACCATTTCTTCATTCCATCTTTTAGGATCATTCTCTAAAAGCTCGGACATATGGATCACTGAATTGGATTTTATGGGTGTAATAACTTTTTAGGTAGACACCCTGGGAAATACTTGGCTTCAAAGATGCGGCTTGGGAGAGAAGTTGGATTAGAGAGAATCCTCGAACCCTATTTAGCAAGCCTAGCTCCATTAAACACATATATCTTTTTAAAATCCATCCCACCATGCTCTTTTAGTTTACACATTTGACACCAATTTTTTCAGTATATATCTTTACCAAAGCTAACTTAGTTCAATTCCCATAATTCCTCTTATCTTTATATATTTTGCAGACAAAATTTTTTTCAACCTAACATTCAAATGATTCATACTCGAACTTGATTTGAGGGGTCAAGTTTATGTGCTCAATTTGGTTAAATAATTGAGTCAAACAATGAAATCAAATTAGTCTAATAATGTTTTAGTTAGTGTTATCAGCACATCACTTTATGTTATAGCTACCGCATTCAATGAATAAAATCTGTTGAAAAGGAGTGAACATCTACGATCTAAAATGTGGTCAAACGATAAAAAATTCAATGTGCTATGACGTGTGAGGCAGTACTCAAACTTTGGTTGAAGTTTAAATCACAAATTTATTATTATTTTTTTTAATAAATGACATGTGCACACGATCCAAAATAGGTTCATCCATACATTAGAACCAATAGACTATTTCCATTTTATAAATTTGTTATTATTTTAATGATTTTATAGAACAACATGTGCATGTTTACTAGTATCTCTAAGGGTACCTAAGTCGAAAATCATTTATTTGGACGTAGATAGAAAATAAAGGCATCCTATCATAAACATATGTTTAAGAATATCATGAGAGGATACCGCTGTTTTAAAGAGGAGATATATATGGAGAGGGACATTGCCGTTTTAAGTGGAAGAGATGAATTAGGAGATAATTAATATAAGGAATCCCATTGGAAAGTGTATATTGCCGTTTTAAAGAGGAGATATATATGGAGAAAAGTTTTGTATAAAGTCTAAAAAGGGGGTTTTTGATAAAAACTATTTTTGCTGTTATATAATATGTATAGTAAGGATATTTATGTAAATTTTTTATTATTTATTGATGATAGAGAAAGATTTTAAGTGAGAAAATAAAACCTTCAAACCTCTCTTTATAAATATTTAAATCACTAAAATATCATCACAATTATTATTTGATGAATTTTAAGATTATTTTGATATTTAATGGGAAAAAGTATGATATCTTGTACGTCTATTTTAATATTTTTAATATATAAAATTAAAACAGTTGCTCGGGTCGGATTGAACTTACACGCACCTTTCCCAATCCTATGTACAATAGGCTTTTAATTTTGAGGCCCAAGCCCAACCCTCTTAACCCTTTTTGGAGCCCATACCTAAAGATTTTAGGGTCAGACAACCTAAATTTTGAAAACAATTGAATGCCCTTAAACTGTGACAGCTGAGGAAAGCTCCGAAATGAAGGACTACTTAAAACAATATTCATGGGGTTGGAAAAATATCCTTTCGCTCTCAAGCCTGAATGAATCAATCGACACTAAAATGTCAAATTATAAAAAGGACAACTACTTATGAATGGGATGAATGGAATTTGGTCGGATCCAGCTGTTTTAACTCTAACTGTGATTCAACCAATTTTAAGGCCGCACGTATTTCATAAATAAATGTAACTAATAATAATAAGGGTACCTCTATTCTGGCTTACCAGATTGTTGGTGGCCTCATAGACTGAAAATCATTGATTGAGTTGAATCAAATGATGGTGCTCCTTTTCCATTCCAATCTATCACACAAAAGATATTATCTTGAGATCACGGGTGTGCTATTAGATGGTCTTGTACAAATCTCAAAAAGTGGCCATAAAATCATATGACACACATCATACTCAAACGCGATTTAGGACTATTTTTGAGATTCGTGCCACATAAAATAAAAAAGGAAACCATTTGATGGCACACCCATAGTCTTAAGGTCCTTTGCGTCGAAGAAAGATCACCAACATCTGATTCAAGAAAATCAGCGGGTTTCCGTGTAGGCGCCCTGCCAGATTAGGTACCATAAAGAGAAAAGTAAAGAATCCCTTGCATTTAATAGTCTGAAAATTTGTTGAATCTCATTTAGAGTTCAACCAAATGGACCGACCATTTATGAATACGTAAATCCATGAAAGTATAACGCTGACTATTTTGAACAAGAAAATTGATAATACACTAAAAAAGAGTGGTCAATTACCTAGGCAATACCAATAAAGAGAGGTCAATTACTTAGGCAATGCCAGATCCTACTACAGCGGATGGGATGGCCTAGGACTGAGAATCCATTGTACTTAAAATTCTAGAGAACAACTTCCATATAGGTCTGTCAGTCAGTGAGGTTAAGCCAAAATGTTGACTCCTCAATAGAAAAATGGCATATTCTTGACCAAACATGATGGAGCACCAGACCCAACTTGACCTAAAAACCTCCCCGGACTCCATAAAACAATCTGTAGAGGAAATTAAGCGAAATGGGCCAAGTGCCATATGATCAAACATTAAAAAAGTTTTCCATTATAGCCAAGGAGCAAAACAGCTGCTAGAAAGAGCTAACTCAAACACAGCTAGCAATCAATTGATCAAGGTAGGAGGAGACAATAAACTGCTAGAAACATCTTCAACCGCACCCTTTAGTGTGCACGTGCACTGTGTAATACATGAAATTCCGTGTACATCATGAGATCGGACATGTAGTTCAATTTCCCACCCATCATAGAAGAGATCTTCATCAAATTACCCCCCATTTTTTACCAGAGTCCATCCAAGAGACGTCCCATATATTTGATGGCCACGATCTCGTGTTATGTACAAAAGTATCAACTTTGATGGTTCTCAACATCGTACCATCAAACCCCGAAAAATCGCAGACGTTACTCTGCCAGCGCCGGATTTTCTTTTTGAATTTAATTTATGCCTTTTATAAAAATAAGAGATTCTCAAGGGGTAGTTTTGGTATCGAACAATTCTTACAGCTTATACGTACTAAAAGCGCCAGGATAACACCACCCGCCATTCAAAATCAGAAGAGAGAGAGAGAGAGAGAGAGAGAGAGAGCGCCGTTTCTTCATTACTGCATAGACAGAGGAAGATGGATTCCTTCTGCGTTTCGCAACGTTTAGTTCCGTTAAATCTCCGTCATAACCTGACGTTTCCCGTTAACTCCGTTATCAGAAGAAGCTCACTTGGTTTTAGATGTTCCCGCTCTTTTTATCCTTCATTCAAATGCATGGCTACCTTGTCTCCTCCTTCGAGTACTCCTCAGCTCTCTCTGATACTTCTGAATCTTTTTTTATACGGAAACTTAATGCCGAATATTTTAATCATAAATTCCATTTTTTCCAATCTATTTCTTCCTTTTTACGATCTCATGTCTCGAATTTCGATTTCTAGATGTTGAAGCTGTAAAATTCGCCGCTGCTTCGAAGAAGGGGAATCTCGTTCCGCTCTACAAATGCATATTCTCTGATCACCTGACTCCGGTGCTCGCCTATCGATGCTTAGTTAAAGAAGACGATCAAGAAGCACCGAGCTTTCTGTTTGAATCAGTGGAGCAGAGTTCCGAAAAATCTAATGTGGTAAGCCCTAGTTCCATAATTTTTTTTATTTATTTTTATTTTTTTATGTTTGGTTAATTTGATTTAAGGTTGTTTCTGTTAGGGTCGTTTTAGTGTTGTCGGAGCTCAGCCGGCAATGGAGATTGTGGCTAAGGAGAATTTTGTTACGATCTTGGATCATGAGGCTGGGCGTAGAACAGAAGAGCTTGTGGAGGATCCGATGACGGTTCCTAAGAGAATCATGGAAGGTTGGAATCCTCAGTGCATAGAGGAGCTGCCCGACGCCTTTTGTGGTATGATTGGTAATTTGTTTGCTAATTGGATATTGCAAGTGGATAGTTTGCCTAAAAATTTGATTGTAGAACTATTTCTATTTTTTGTAGTACATGCATTCATTTACAGTTCAATGGTAGCCTGGTACCAAGGACCAGGTAAGTTACCTGGTCCGCATTAGTTTGCTACCATGTGGTACCCAATCACATGATCGGGTGCTACATAAAGGAGCAACTCGATTAGCATAACTATAAGATTTTATATTATCACTTTCCATGCTAAACATCGTAGCACTCCCAATGTGTCTAGGTTCCGCCAAAGTGTATGTAGATGGGAATGTGGACCAAATTAACGGTTAGAGTGGTTTATGATGATCCTTACGTTTGAGGGGGCTTAAACAATTTTTAATGGTCTCAAATTGTTCCAATAATTTACCCATTGTGTAGATCAAAATCGACTGGTCGTATGCCCAATTTGGATCTATATGGAGCTTGGAATTGCAAAACCAAGAAAAGTCAAACTTTTCGGAAAAAGCCAACGAACGTTCATGACCATAATAGGCGAACGTCCGTGAAGCACTTGATGGACGTCCGTGAGCGTTTAATTCGAGCCCAACGTAAGTTTATATATTGGAACCTATTTAAAGCATATTTTGGGTCTTTTTAGGTACCTCTCCTATTCTAACTCTTGTAACGTTAGAAAAAAAATAATCAAAAAGTGCCTTTTGAACCTCCGAAATTGTGCTTGAACCTTCTTCATCAAAAGACTTTCTTCCTCCATTGCTCTTGGAGTTTTGTGCTTGTGGACTCAAGCGTGTTTGTGCTCATAGGATTCGAGCGATGCATGATGCTTACGGATTTAATCATGGCTCTGAGGGATTCAAGAGAGGGTTGTAACTTGTCTGAACACGAGTAGATAATCGTGGGACTCGGTGATTGGAGGCGATACAGATCGGTACACTGTGCTAGCGCGTTAAGGGATTCAAGCGTCATTGCTAGGAAGGGTTTAATAGGACTAGGGAATCTGCATATCATTCGACACCTTCTGTAAGTATTGTTTTTTATATAGCTGATTTGTGCCTTGGCACTAAGATTAGATCCTGTAGTTATTTCCTTGGTTTTCCACATAAAAAATATTGTCTCGTGTGATTGCTTATGTAGTTGTTTATTTTATATTAATCTGATTACTTTTCTGCTGCGCCATTGGGAAAATCTAGGATACCTAGAAAATTTCAATTGGTATTAGAGCTGGTTCACTCGATAAAGTTCTCATGAACTGAGTATTTTTATGGTGTTTCTTGGTAACCTGGATTTATCCTTTTTGAAAAGTGATAAACACAAGGATTTTGATAAACAAAAGGGTTTGAAAATAAAAACAAAAAGAAATTTTCTAAAAAGTCCAGTGTTATAAGTGTAAGGATTTTGGGCACATTACCTTGGGTTGCTATAACAGGAGGAAGGACCAAGAAGAGTTTAGAGCCTTTGTTGCTACCATTAATGAGGCATAAGTGTGGCTACTACTGATGTTGAAAAATCAGATGATGAGAATGAAGGGCCAGATATTAGTGAAGCCTATGGTGAGTTGTTCCTCGAGTGCCTGAAATGGATCAAAGAGAAGGGTGAGTACTTAAAAGAAATATCCGTCTTGAAAAATGCTAACTCCTCTGTAAAATCTGAGGTTGAGGAACTTAAACTTGTCAAGGAGAAACAAGAAGATATTGTGAGATCTCTCAAAGAGAAAGTAAGGTTTCTTGAGAATGAGTGCCAAGAGAAGCATTCTAGTTTCAAGGCTCTCACTTTGGATAATGAAAATTTGAAACATGAACACTCCGCATCAAACTCTAAGTTTATGGAATTTTGTAAAGGAGAAGCTTGAAAGGATGCTAGGTAAGTCTAAGTCTAGCGTTAACAAGGGTGGTGTTGGCTATGTTGATCAAGTGACTTGTTCGTCTAAGCCCAAGACCAACTCAAAGCCTATTTCAGTGCAAAAAGGCTTTGATAAGAGAGTCCCTAGGTGCTTCTACTGTGGTAGACATGGGCACATTATTTCAAATTGTGCTATCAAGAGAAGGGACATGTCTCAACCCCCAATGGTTCACATTGATGGGGGGAGAAACAAGCCTCAGGATAGACATTGGTACAATGATAAATTTATTCCAAATAGGTATGTTAATGGTGTTCAATACCAGAATGTGAGGCCAAACATGAGGAAAGTGGTTTGAAGCGATGTATGTTTTTACTGGTTTTGTGATTACTAGATACACTCTCAAGTGAACCAGGAAAAACGATTTAATTTAAGCTTCTTTGTTCTTGTATCATAGTAGACTTTTGCATTTATTTTAGTTTCCTTGTTTTATTTTTTAGTGCAAAAATTAAAAAATATATAATTTTTTTTGCAAGCTACAAAAAAGAGGTTTGCTTTTTAAATTGCTCTAGTTTGTTTTTGTTTGCTATTTCCAAAACCAAACAAATTGAAAAAGTTTCTTAAAAATAAAAAAGGTTTATATTTGTGCCATATATGTCATTATATGCTTTATTCGATTGTCTTGCGTGCACATTGATTTATGTTAGTCCTCTCCTTATATTCATTGAATTTTAAGCGTATGAATGGTCTTCATCCAATTGTGTGCATATGTGTATCGTAGTCAATTAACCTTTAATGTCACACCTCGAATTTTCCCAACACATTTTTTTAAAAAAAAACACAGATACTTGGGAAAAATCGAACCGTCAGGTCGCACTTCACGATCTGAATGCAGAAATACTTGGTACATTCATGAATAAGTGCAGATAGCAACGCAGATATACATATGACAGAACTAAATAAAATCTCCATTTCTATATAGAGAACACGTAATCCAGAAGAAACAAACTAAACCACCGGTGATGGCCGACCATCACCCAAACAGTGGTAGTACATATACAAACAGACTATGAGAATATACTAAGTCCAAACATCTACTTCCAAAAATGCTCGTTCAAGGTACTAATCCAAGCTATTACAAAAGTCCCCAACACATCAAGCCTAAGATTTACCGGACTGCGATCAGAAATACCCAGGCGGAAGGTCTTCCTCTCCCGGTACGTAGGCTAGGTCCTACCCAAGACCAAGATCTTGATCAAAGTCCTTACCCGTGCCTGTGACGTATGGTCGGGGTGAGCTAACAACTAAGCTCAGTAGAGGACATTCAATATCAATTTACATTTTTATCATAAGAAAGCATAGATTCAATGACAGGAATTAAAATCATCTTCCAAAACTGAGTTTCAAAGCATTTATCATTTTCTTTAATTTTAAAACGAACTTTCAAAGCATTTACTTTCCAAAACGGAGTTTCATCAAAATTCCAAAATGGAGTTTCATCAAAACAGTATATAAAAAAGGACATTTTAAAACGGTTAGAATTATCCAAGGGTATCCAAGTTTCAAGCAAATTTGCAAACAATGTTGAATTTGCAACCGAAACAGTACAAGGGTGTCTTAATGTATCCAAGGGTATCTAAATGTATCCAAGGGTGTATCAATGTATCCAAGGGTGTCCAAGTTATCAATGATTGTCCAAGGGATGCTGCATATGCGGCGTATGTATGAATGCATGTACGGATTATGCCGTCGTACCAGCTCCAAGGGATGCAGTCAAAAGAATCCAAAGGATTCACAATGCAAGTTCCACGTCACAGGCCAAGTGCTGGGTTAATCGACATTTCAAAGCGTCAATAATTCACATCTTTCTAATGCAGTTAAAGAAATCAATGCAAGTTCAAAATTCATTTCGAAATTTAATTATCTTCGTACTCGTCAAAATCAAAATAATATCAAAGGCCTCTATGGTACAATATTCAAAAATGAAATCGACATTGAAGTTTCCTCATAATCAAAATAAAAAACTCAATTTTCATTTAATAAAACAATTCTTAGCTTATCCAACAACTATCATGTGTATCTATACAAATCAAGATTCAAGTGCAAACAGATATTGAGTTTCCCCTACCTTAACTTGAAGCCAAAACGAAGATTTCCTTTCTCAAAGCAACCTTCATCTCCTATATCCTTGATCCCGACCTAGAACACAACAAAGTTTATCCTATATGTCAAATGTGACGAAAAACGGGAAGTCCTAAAGTCTCCTCGAGTCCCCTTTACTAAAAATAGAAAAATCTCAGAATCTGACCAAATCGATCGATCGAATCCCAAACCAATTGATTGGTTTCCAAAATCGATCGATTGAAATCCATTTCGATCGGTTGGTTTCTCCAGAAAATCCACATATCTCTGTTGTCACAATCCCATCGATTGGTCCCAAATTGATCGATCGGTTTCCAAATCAATCGATCGAATTCCATTTCAATCGATCGGTTTCCTCAGGACACTCATTCCTTCTCTGTTTCACAATCCGATCGATCAGTGCACAAACCGGTCGATCGATCTCCAAAATCGATTGATTGGTTTTTAAAATCGATCGATCGAATTTCATTTCGATTGATCGGTTTCTCCAAAGACCTTTCACATTTTTGTCCTGTCAAAATCGATCGATTGGATACTTATTTCGATCGATCGGTTTTGACAGATTCTCAGAAACAACAGTGTCTTCTTCCTTGACTCATTTTTCCTCAAATTTGAATCCAATGCTTCTAAATTTTCACTCATATCTTAACTAAAGCTTAACATAACTATAAATCACAATTCAACACATCCTTGCTCACCTTTATTTGGTCGATCACATGTTGACGAGGGACAACGATCCTAAAATGCGTGATTATGATTTTATGCGATTTTGCCGAAATTAAATAAAATTAAATCAAGCTTAATCTCAAAACTATCTTAAATACCTTAGGGTTCAGAGAATTCAGGTTGGTAGATCACGCGAGATCCAGTTAGGGTCTAGTCCGATGCGCAAGTACTATTAGATTTGAAGCGAGATCGGCCTAGAGATAAAACTCTAGCTTTTTCCAGGCATGGGCGTTCGTCTTCGATCCGATGTAGATTCGCGGGTTCTAACTAGGGCTTTGGAAATAGGTGCATGGTTTTGTAATGGGCAGATGGTTTGATTTATGGCTTAGAAAAGGATTTTGGGCTCTGTTTGATTTGGGATTCGGAAAGGGATTTATGGTTTTAGGGATTAAGAAATCAATAGGTTAAGATGTAGGAAAAACAAGCAGGGATCAATAAGGCAAAAGATTCAAAGAAGACAGTGATAGATAATAGAGAAAATAACAATGGCTTTTGGGAATCACTCCCTTGGCCTCACACCAAACCCATCTTAGGCAAAGATTATTCAAGCATAAAAGCATTCAAAATATTCAATAACTAATTAAAAAGTCTTTACAAGCCTCAATATATAGGCCACCAATAATTAAAATCGAAATAAAGAGTCCTAATACTAATAAAACACTAAAAAGAAAAGTTTTCGCAACAAAAAGCTCAAAATTAAAAATCCCGTCACGACATCCACGGATGTCCGTAGTGCCCCACGGACGTCCGTGACCTACGGACAGTGAGGGGGCAAAATCACGGACGTCGGTACTGTTCATCACGGACGTCCGCCACTATTCACTGTGAACATTAACTTTTTTTTTTTTTTTTTTTTCGAAGTTGAAATTTTGTTGCGGTTCAACTTCAATGCTCTCTATCTTAACTTTCCCCGTCACACGCCTTTCACGAGTGGTTGCCACGAAGGGTTTCGAAGCGAAAATCGTGGATCCTTCCTGTGATCGAATCGAAACGAATCCAACGACAAATCTCTACTTGCTCACACACTACTCTTTCTTGCCGGTTCGCAACTACGCGCAAGCTTGACGCCCTCTTGCGTTAACAACACCAAAAGAAAGAGGAAGCTGAGAGGGAGAACAACAATGTAATCAGAGTCTTTGGCGTGCACGGAAGACAGACTTCTCTTCCCTAAGCTCTCTCTCGCTCTAGAAACCCAAACCCTCAAAGTTGCAAACGGTTAATGGCTCCCTAAGGAAGCTTTGCTTTTTAAATCAAAGGGGGCCGATTCCCATACAAAGTACATAGACCTATTTGGGTGTTAAGTCTTATCCACATGACTTGTTCTGGTGTGGAACGGACACACCAAAATAAAATGTTAGCTATTATACAAATAATCGTTTGGTTAGGTGTGGGGCTTGCACACCCGAATCACTGATTACACGGAATTCGGCGTTAAGCCAAAACACCACCACGGTGTATGAACTTTGGCCCAAAAGCCTTACACGAGGTTCAAACGGACCTGAAACGATCCCGATTGAAAAATCTGAAACGGTGACGCGTTTCCTAACAGACATGCACTTGATCAGGACCTATGGGTTCAAATTTTTTTTCGGGATGTTACATTTAAAATCATGCATATGTGACTTTTCAGAGAAAAATATGAATAAAGGTGAACGAAAAGGTATGAAAAAAATAGAAAGTGAAAAAAATATACTCAAAAGTTTTGTTCTCCTCAATTCAAATGTTATGAAGAAGAGGCGAAAATGGCTACCTACACAACTCTGGTGAGAAAGCCACCATCCTCTTGAGTCAAATGATTGGGAAGTCTACTTGGGTATTGGGTATATACAATTTGAAATACTTCCCTTCGTTGTTTAATGAAGATTCTTATGATTTGAAGATATAGTTAGGTTGAAAAATTTTCTCACCTTATATCCCTTATTGTTTGCTACACTCTTCATGTATGAGACATTAATCCTTGGTCATTGCATCGTCACATTCATCTTATTAAATATATGTGAAAATCATAAGTTTTCATAAACATGATTGATGAGTGTTTGTTGCTTTGATGACATATGTGTGCAGTGCGTGTTGTTCACTTGTCACTTGGAGTTAAATGCATTATAGGATTCTCTTTTCTCATTTGGTGTGCATGATTGATGATTATTTGAACATTATGATTGTGATGATGACATACTTGATTTGATTTCGTATTTTGGTAGTTTTGATTACTAATTTTAAAAGCTATTTTCAAGGTTTAGGGGTGTGAATAATTTTATTTACTTTTAATTGATATTTTGAGATTCAAAAGTGAAGACTTTTCTGAAAAGGTCAACAGACGTCTGTGACCAGATACAATTTTTAATGGTCTCAAATTGTCCCATTAACTTGCCCATAGTGTAGATCTCGTCGAATAGATCAAAGTCAACTAGTCATATGCCCAATTTGGATCTATATCGAGCCCGAAATCACAAAAACAAGAAAAGTCAAACTTTTTGGAAAGCATCTACGGACGTCTTTGACCATATAGACGACCGTCCGTGAAGCACTTGTTGGACGTTCGTGAGTGTTTAATTCGAGCCCAATGGGAACTTATTTAAAGCATATTTTTGGGTTTTTTTAGAGTATCTCTCCTATTCTAACTTTTGTATCTTTAGAGAGAAAAATCATAAGTGCCTTTTGAACCTTTGAAATTGTGCTTGCACCTTCTTCATCGAAAGATTTTCTTCCTCCATCGCTCTTGGAGTTTTGTGCTTGTGGACTCAAACGTGTTTGTGCTCATAGAATTTGAGCCGTGCGTGATGCTTAAGGAACTAAACGTGGCTCTTGGGGATTCAAGAGAGGGTTGTGACCTGTCTGAACATGACTAGATCATCGTGGGACTCGGTGATTGGAGGTGATTCAAATCGGTACACTGTTTGGGTGCTTTGAGGCATTCAAGCGCCGTTGCTAGGAAGTGTTTGATAGGACTAGGGAGTTTGCATATCATTCGACACCTTTTGTAATTATTATTTTTTACATAGGGAATTTGCGCCTTGTATCCAAGATTAGCTCCGTGGTTTTTTCCCTGGTTAGGTTTTCCACATAATAAATATTGTCTCGTGTGATGTGATTATTTATTTTATATTGATTTGATTATATTTCCACGGCAACGTTAGGCAAATCTAAGATACTGAGAAAATTTCAATAACACTCTTACGAAAACAATTAAAATAAGCCATATAAAACCATGCAGTCAACACCCAGCAGAGTCAACTGAACAGAAAATGAATGGGAAACTGGATTTTTTTTCATTGACCGTACAGTTTTATATATTTTTGTTCTTACCAATTTTTATGATCATCGAGCCACTCCTTTATGTAACACCCGATCATATGATTGGGTGCCACGTGTCAGCAAACTAATGTAGGACCAGGTAAGTTACCTGGTCCTTAGTACTAGGCTGCCTTTGTCCATGAACAATATTTGAAAATACTCAACAATCATAAATTTCATGGATTTATATATTCAAAAAGAATTTCATTGATATGTATGTTAAAAAGGGGCTTTTTAAAAAACAAGGATTATTTTAAAAAACTTTTAGCATATTATACTACTTCAGAAAGTTTTAGAAAAAAAGGAATTGTCGTGATGTTTTTGGCCCCCAATCAAACATTCGATCAGCATGTGAGAAGCATTTATAGTTTAAATTACAAATCACCCTTCTTCCCAATAAATTAGATGATATCATTTGGATTATATGACATTTTGTAGAACGGTATTTTCATAATTACAACTATAAATGTTTCTCACACTTTGATCGAATGAATTTTTGGGAACCTTTTCCGTGATTTCAAATCACCCTTTCTCTCCCACATTGATCAAATGATTTTTTAGGGACCTTGGAAATTGTGCCAATCCCTTTTTTCTAATTTTTTTTGAATTCGTATAATACGCTAATACATTCTTCAAGTAGTCTCATTTTACTTGTTTTCTCAAAAAGCCCATCATATCGCCTGATTTAAGCTTACATGCAAAACTTATTGTCCAGGCATGAGAATTGATGTCTTTCTGAGGAGTACAGTTTCGTGCGAAATTTTAAACCATGATACGTAGTGATTTAGTGTGATCATTCTTTGAGCAGGTGGATGGGTAGGTTTCTTTACATATGATACTGTGAGATACAAGGAGAATAAAAAGCTGCCATTCTCAAGTGCTCCCATGGATGATCGAAACCTTGCTGATGTACATTTAGGCCTCTATGATGAGGTCATAGTGTTTGATCATGTGGAGAAGGTACTATATATTGAGTGATTTATCATGTTGGAGCTCTCAGTTGGAAACAGATAAAAAAATAAAATTCAAGTTCTGATATTTACAATGTAACTGTCATTTACTGTCAGATAATATCTAAATGGAATACTTCTTTTGCCATTTCGAATTTATATTTGAATTCCAATCACTATTTCTCGGTTTTAGCATTGCTTGTTCATATTATGCATGTTTGGCAAAATAGGATTATCTTGTTTTATTGGCCCATATCACAATTACTCAACTTTAGGGGCTGTTTGGGCAATTCAAACGTGTTCTTCATCATGTGTCCTGGTAAAATGTGAGTGAGATAACAGGGGAAAGGTTCTTCTTAAAGATATTCTTTGTTTTAGAAATTGAGTAACATGCTTATTCACAGTAGAGTTCAACGAAAAAAAGGCCTTTCATGGATCTTGATGGTGAACAATTTGTTTGTTCAGCCTTAGTAACCCTGAAAGACTCTTTTTCACAGGATAAGCATCTAAGAGGTGTGTAATCCACGTGTAGAAAAAGAGATGACTCAAACAACCATATATCCTGAGAGATAAATGTCGATAAAATTTATCACGTGATTTTTTGGGCAGAAACAATTGTTTGACTTTTATTCATAGCTGGAAAAAATGGTATGCAGAGTTTGAGAGAAGGAAGAAAGGGATTCATAACAGTTTCTCTCCAAAATGATAATTTTGAAAATATTGCCACCCTAAAAGAAAAAGTTGGACAGATAGGACTTGCAAAGCTGACAAATCCATAAATAGATGGGACAAGGCAATGATGACAACTATAAAAGTAATGCCAAAATGATTTTTAAGAATGACACATGTTTTTCACCTAGACTGCTTTTATTGAGTTTTAGTAACTATTCTTGTATTATGGCAGCCATCCAAACAGGCCAGTGGCACTGATTCACAAACAGGCAATTTAAACTTCATCCCATGTGCCAACTAATGGCCATCTGAAGAGGGCCTTCTCTTTTTGACTTCATTTATGGCAGGAGATTAAATTTTTAGTTAATAACATTGTGCATGTTGGTGTGTTGTTTACCCCCAGAAAGCATATGTAATTCATTGGGTGCGGTTAGATCAGTACTCATCAGTTGAGGAGGCCTATAATGATGGGAAAAAACGTTTGAACATTTTAGTGTCTCGGCTACAGAATAATGACATGTGAGTATTTCCGTTGTTTTATTTTCTAAATTATGGATTTTCTAAATTCTTTTTGCTCAAGTGCCTTTTTGCAATTATAATTGGAATTCCATTTGTTAGCCCGAGGCTATCTGCTGGTTTTGTGGAATTATGTACCCGCCATTTTGGTTCTCCAATGAAGACATCAAACATGACAAGTGATGCATATAAGAAGGCTGTTATGTTGGCGAAAGAACATATCCTGGCAGGAGATATATTCCAGATTGTGCTGAGTCAACGTTTTGAGCGTCGAACATTTGCTGACCCGTTTGAAGTATATAGAGCATTAACAGTTGTGAATCCAAGTCCGTACATGACGTATATTCAAGTCTGTTACTACTCTCTGCACCCTTCAACAATTTCAATGCCTCTATCATTATCTCCTGTGATTGATTTAATTTGCATTGTGAAAAAATGTAATGTGCCTGTTCTGCATATATTTTTTTGCATGTTTATCTGTATTGGTCTTCTTAGCACTGAATTTTGTGAGTTCGATTTTATATTTCTCTTTTTATCAGGCTAGAGGGTGCATTCTCGTCGCTTCGAGCCCTGAAATTCTTACTCGTGTAAAGAAGGTACAAAGACACTAGTTATGATGTCAACGTTTTTTTTTTTTTTTGGTTTTATTCAGGATAACGAATTGACCAGTTATTGGTTCAATTGAAAAATTGTTCTCCATTTCCTTTGTATCATAATGTTGGCGGTTAATTTTGTATTTTATTTATTGCAGTTTGTAGATTGAATGAGCGGTATTAAATCTTACACAAACTAATTTTCTTTTGGGGTCTTATATCATTATGCGTTCTACCAGCTCCTCAAGCAATATCTATCTATCTATCTATCTATCTATCTATCTATATATATATATATATATATATATATATATATATATATATATATATATATAAATTAATTATTATATATATATTTTTTCTGATTTTCCTTTTTGAACATGTAAGAATCAAGCAATCCAAAATATTAGATTTCTCATTACTGGAATGTGAAAAATTGGTGACTTAGCTTTACATTTCTTAAACAGCCAGAGACCTGATATGACAGGGATTGAAAATTTATTATAATGGGATTAGCATGCATACCAGCAATGGAAATATTGTAACTTCCTGCAGAAGAAAGAACGTAAAAAAAAATGTACACCCCTTGTGTTGAAATGTGCACTTTCTGCAGGAAAGATTACAAGTCAGTGCTAGCTTATGCGAGCTAGTACCAAATGTTATTAAATCTTTAAGTTATAAACATAAACAGGTAACTTTATAACCACTAACCACTTTTGTGGATAGTAGCATTATTAAAATATACTATGTTCCTTTGATACTAATTTTTTCAATTGCCATTTGAGATCTTATACTGAAAGCGAATTTGTAGATCTAGTGGCTATTTGGACAGAAAATCTAATTAGATTAGATAAATGGTGCTTCCAGTGAGTGAAAATATCAAAAGTAGTGCTATCCTCTGCTATTTAATAGCACTACTTTGGATCTTTTAACTTAGTTGCAGCACTGTTATCTTCTATAATTAGATTTTCCGTCCAAACTGTTCCTAGAAGATTTCGAGTGTCGGCTACGTCAGATTAGTTTGTGTTAAATTATATGCACCAGTCAATCTTATTCTATGTATATGCAATAGTGCCGTTTATCCTCATCTTGATTAGAAACTTGTGAAATCTTAGGTGGATTGATAGAATGAAGAATAAATATCCTTAATGACTTCATTATTAATAAAAAAAAACTTAATAAGAAGCCTATAAGCTATATAAATATTACAGCAATAATGGCCAAAATTGGCGAAGAATAGACCGACTAAGGATGTCCTAAGTACAGAAGGCCATTACATTAATATGCACATCATCAAACAATCTGCTCCTTACATTCATAAATAATCTCAATCCGAGCTCAATATTTTAGCATGCACAAAGGATTTCTAACAATAATTTGGTTACTGTGTTTACTGAGATAATAATCTTATTATTATCTAAATTTTGTTATTTATTTTTTAATTATTCACCTAGTGGTCTACATAGAAATCTAATATATGCATATGTATCAACATGCCATTTTGGCTAAGGAGGACTAGATAAGTTTATTGACGGAGAATTTAGATCTGCATGTTCGGATCATGGCCGAGCCAATCGAAGAAAATCAGCAAGGAAGAAGTGGACCCATGAATGGGCTTTCAAACGGCTCCGAAACAAAGATTCACGGCTGTCTCAGTCGATCGATCGAGGATTTCGATTGATCGAAATTGCAATTCGATCGATCGAGTACCATTTTCAATCGATCGAATATAACTTTCGATCGATCGATTTAATTTCGATCGATCGAGTGTCAATTCCGATAGATCGAAATCATGCATAATAGTTTTAATTTTTAATTTCAAATTTAAGTTTCAGGATTAAATTTGTATTTTCTTATTTAATTGTTTTTAGGGTTTTCTATTGTTTAATGACCTACTATATAAAGGTCTTTATAGCTTTGTAATACACAAATTTTGAATAATGAAAATTAAGAGCTTGCTTTTATGCAAACCCTAGAAAAACTTGAGATGAGTTTTCGATCGAAGGAGTGATTCTTTCAAAATTTAAGGAGTGAGCAATCGCTTCTCGTACGACTTGGTGCGAGGCCGACGTACAGCCTTGGTGGGAACAAGGATCAAAATGCCGGTTTTCCGGTACGTATCGTCCGGGCCGAAAACCGGTACGTATCGGACGATACGTACCGGAACAGTAACATACCGGACGATACATTGAATGTATCGTCCGGTATTAGCCATATAAATGGGCGATAAGGTACATTTAATGTACCGTATCGTCCACCTCCGATACCGATACGTATCGTCCGATACGTATCGGTATTGGACGATATTTTGATCCATGGGTGGGAAGCCTTGGAAACCCGTTGGTGCGAAGCTGACAAGCCTCTCTAGAGCGATTTTGGAAATCTCCTATCTTATTCTTCTTTTTATTTTATTTTAATGAAGGTTAAGACCCTAAACCCCCTTCCACGCGGGATTTTGCTATTTTAGGGTTAGTGTGCGACATCGTCCTGCGTCATTTATAGTGACATGTTGTTATATTTGGTTATTGATCTTTGCATGTCCTTATTGACGGACTTGGCCAACTTCATTTGAAATTGTGGTTGCTAATGGAAATAAATATCCTGCAATGACAGGCTGAATTGATTCTGTTTTTGGTCTCTCTGAGCACCAATTTGATATGATCTTGCTGACAATATTAAGCTCTTTTTTATTTTTGAAAATTCAAGCTAGAGTTTGAGTTAGACATAGTTGAGGAGTAATTTTTGTTGGTATTTGGTTTCCTGCTTTTCCAAACCAACTCTTCTATATTTAGTTTTATTTTTTATTTTCTTACTGTAGTATGACTTCTGAGGCTGCAGAGGAGTGCCTGATTTTGACACCCTTGCCATTATTAGATATTTTTTCCTGGTTATAGAGCTTCTTGAATTGACATTTTTTCATCATAAGATCATTAATATAAAAGGAGTTCCCATTGCGATTTACTAGTTTCAGTTGACATGGTTTTTTCAATGGAATAATTGTGCTATGAGTAGATAACTAAAACAAATTTCACTTCCGAATCCTACTGATTATTGTCAGCACTGGTAGTTGTTGAACTTTATTTTTTTCCCCCATTTTTTATTCAGTATAATTATGATTTTAGAAATACTCTGTTTTTCTTATGATGATGGTTTGTCCTTTTAATGTCACCAGTAACAATGCACACAATCCTTTTATGTTGACAGAATAAGGTTATCAACCGACCGCTTGCTGGAACTGTTAGAAGAGGCAACACCCACAAAGAGGACCAGATATTAGAAAAGCAACTATTAAATGATGAAAAGCAGTGCGCTGAGCACATAATGCTAGTCGATTTAGCCCGTAATGATGTGGGAAAGGTTTGCATCTGTTAACTTTTGTGAACAATTTTTCTTATTATTTTTTATAGATTGATAAGCTGGGATTGAACCTTCAACCTCAAGGTTGCAATATTATCAAATTTCCAGTTGAGCTACAGGCTCAACCTAACTTTCGCAATCAATTATTGTTCTAGAATCGAACCTCCATTTTGTCCAATCTCAGAAAGCTAAGTATGCTAATATTATGAGGTTATCTCTTTAACTATTTTATCTGCAAAGTTCATTGCCATGGCTTAGAAGACTTTGTAAACTTATATTTTGTATTCATTCTTTCCCATCTGTGATTAATCTAATTAGCTTTTGAATTGTCTGTTTGGAAAATCCCCTGGTATCTCTACCCAACGTCATTTTGTTTTTTAATCCTCATGGATTTGGAAATGGTGTTATTTGTGTGTAAATGTGTGCATGTGTCTCTGTCTTCATGCATAGGTATGTATGCAATACTGAGTTCTTAGTCTATCCCCTTTTGCTGTGATTATCATAAAAGAGAGATGGATTAGGACCGACGCAGGTGCCCCTGCGTGGGTCTCAAAGAGGATGTGAAGGAGACCCACACAGGGGTCAACCTGCATGCTTCTCACTTCTCGTACTTTAAGTAGGAGAATTTGTTTAATTATAAATAAGGGCCCACTCTCTTTTTTTTTAAAAATTTTAAAATCTTTGGAACCAGAGGGAGAAGAACTTCCCGGGATTCGGAATTTTAAAAATTCGTGTCAACAGGTACAAAAAATATAATATTTTAGAATAATAAGAAGTAATATAATAATCAATGATGTCAACAGCTGACGATTTACGACTTGAATCCTAAGCCGAACGATTTGATTTTGACATAAAATCGTTTTTAGGCCTGAATCCTACAATTCAACTTGTGAATCATACGATTTGACTTGAATCTTACGATTCCATTGAATCGCACAATTCACAAACCCACTTACGTGAGTTTCATTTCACGGTCCATGAAACATAAAACTTACGAAACATTTTTTTAATACTTTTTTGACCCTTAAAACTTTTAAAACCTCTTTGATGCGGGAACTTACTAAATGCAATGCTAGGGCTGAGATTATGATTAAAATTAATTTAATCAATTAAAAAATAATAATTTCTCATAACAAATTACCACGAAAATTCTAGAAATTCAATTAGGTGATTTAATTTCGGCCCAAAATAGCGTTACTTTCGTGTACGTTCCCTATCGCGGATCTAGAAGACTAGGGTTCTTATGAACGGCTAGATCTCCGATAGTTTTAGGGCGTCGAACGAACTCGCAAGCGGGTTCTCTCGATACCAAACGAAAATAAAAGGCTAATAAAATTAATGATGAATAAAATATTGATTTGAGGCTTTTATGAGATAAATAAAATAATTAGGATTACACTACTTACGCAAACCGTAGATCTAAAGAAGATAGAGATGGAAGAAGAGTTGGCCTCGCACCAAACCGCAAGCGGGAATCGAAGAATCGCTCTCCGTTTTGAGAGAATCACACCCTCACGAAAGTTAAAAACTCTCAATTTTGCATAAGCAATTTTCATTAACCAAAAAGTAATAATAAAAGTGTTTACAAGCCTTTAAATAAGCTAACCAATGCATAAAATTATAAATCCTAGTATAACTCTAATTCCTAATTCAAATAAAAGAAAGATCCTAATTCTTCTAAAACAATAAAGTCCTAAAACAATAAGGAAACTAATCCTATTTCTAATAAAAGAAACAACTCTTACTTTCTAAAATAAAATAATAAAAGATACTAATCCTAATTCAATTAGGATTCTTGAAATTCGTCACTTTATGTCCAGCTTCCGAAAACTGATCATAACTTCTTCAATACTTGTCGAAATTGCTCAAATTTTGGCTCGTTGGAAAGCTACTTCGATAAGCTTTCAAATATGACCAATTTCGTATTAATCCGACTTCGTTTGACACTTTAAAATAGGCCAAACATAAAAGTGACGAGATTGAAAGTTGAAAACCCTAATAAATTTTGGATTTTCTTCTTTCTGATCAAACGGGTTTTTAATGGGCCTTTTTTTAAAAACCCATTCGTGGGTCCACTTTCTCTTTTGACGTCTCCTCTTTATCCGACCACGATTCAAACAGGTGAATCTAAAATTCGCATCAATCCCCTTTACTTTGAAAAAGTTCGACCTCGAACTTTGGTTGGCATGGATTTTCACGGTCGCGATCACAGACAATATATAGGGAACCTCGATCGGAAACGGCTTGAATCGGACATCCCCATCAACTCTCCTCGGGTTAGACGGATTCATCCCTGATGAATGCTGGTTGTGATAATGGTCCAAACGATCTAGATTGAGCTGCTGAAATTCCTCCTATGTAATCAAAGTATTCTCTATGTCGGTCTTGTTCTTCCACTTAATCAAATACTTCTGAAGTCCCCCTAGGTTGGTGGACATAATATGATCTTCCACTATATCTTCGATGATCTCACGAGTTTGCCAAGTAGGTGGGGGTAGTGGTGTGGGTAGGAGAATTATTGCTTCATCAGATGTAGAAGGCTCAAATGGGTTGGCAGGGATGGTTGAAGGGCCATGGAATGGAACAAGGTCCTCCACATTGAAAGTCGTGTTAATCTCCAAATCCGGCGGAAGATCTAAGATATAAACATTAGAACCGGCACGCTTCAAGATCTGATAGGGTCCAGCACCGCGAGCTTGTAACTTCTTTGCAATTCCTTGCGAGAATCGCTCGAGTCTATTTCGAACCATCACAAAATCACCCTTTTGAAATTCTATGAACCGTCTATGAGAATCTGCAGAGAACTTGTATTTTTCATTCTTTAAATTAATTCTTTTCTTAATCTCAGCATGCAACTCATGAATGTAATATGCAAAAGTAGATGCAGACTCTGATGACCTTTGATGAATGGACATTGGGAGAAAATCTATGTATTCTAATATTCGGCTTACCTTTCCACTAGATAAGGTATGTCTGATATTTCTCAGATTGCGTTCTTCTTGCAGTCCAAGTGTTGTCAATTTTCGGTTTACCTTTCCACTTAAGAAGATACTCTCGATATGCTTGGTGTGTCTTTACTGTAGTAACAAAATATGGATCTCCCAAAACCTTTCCATCTAACCTCTTCACATATTGTTTAGGTGGGTATTTGAAAATCAATGAGTAGATAGAATTGAGCTCAGGTGGATGGGCCTAAAAAAAGTGTACATGCATCTACATTGGACTCAATTAACTCGTGTGTACTCACTTCAACCAAAACCAAAGACTCTGGGGTACTCGATTCAATGGACCCTAATGGTTCTTGTGTACCCAATTCGTTTTGCTCACATGTACTCGATTCAAGGGGCACTAATGGTTCTTGTGTACCCAACTCTATGAATACCAATGACTCATAGGCAAGTGACTTGATGGGTTCACATGTGGGTGACTCAACATCACTACTCACAAGGGAAATAAAAGTCTCTTTAACACAAACTAGACTTTCTTAAACTTCCTTTATCTCCTCTTCACTCATCACGGTTTCTTCCACATTCACATTTCCCGACTCCTTAGGATTCTCTCTTTTAATCAATAAATTTTGAGCGGGAAATTTTGTGGGGCATTGATAAGCAAAGTGTCCAAATTCATGACACTTGTAATATTTGTTGCGACCACTAGTTTTTGGGTACTCAATAATCGCTCTTTTCCCGTTATCAATTTGGAGCCTCGTAGGAGTACCCGTGGGTTTCAATGGTGGAACCTCAAAATTAGAGCTCTCTTTAGTGTAGTTGCTCATTGACCCCAGTTGGGTGTGTTTATAATACTTATCCACCTTAGCTTCCAAACACCGTAGAAGGTGGAGGTGCGTGAAAGGAACATATTGGTTGATGAGTCGTTCCTTCATGTCTGCCCATCGTGTGATGGGCTTAGTTCGAGTTAACTTGTGTCGAAACTCCACACTATCCCAATATTTCTTTGCATGGTGCATCAACCTCGTTTTTGCGAGCTTAACCTTACACTCTTCCGACATGGCATACGAGTCAAAATATTCCTCTATACTAGACAACCATCCCACGAAGGTTTTAGGGTTCGTTATACCCTCAAAAGTTGGGACTTCAATTTGAATAGACCTTAGGGATTCACTATCAAGATCATATTTGAGCTCACAATGATGGAAGTATCCCTTAACTCTAATCTCATCGCGACTTTCGAAACCTTGCCAAGAATTTGGAGTGTAGCGGTTTCCTCCTTTGGCTAGTACCCTTTCATGACGAGTAAGGAATTCGGGATGATGTGTAAGGGACTCATACATGATGCGTGGCACAAACACAACTCAGGCATAATACTAGAAAAGACAAACACTATGAACTAACAATGGATGAGGACTTTTGTCAAACACTAGACGTGCACACTAATAAAATAAAATGCAATAAGATTGAAATGACATGCAATTATGAAACTAAGTGATACAAGATAAAATTTAGACAAAGACTAGACTAAATTTAGACAAAAAAAAATTAGGCAAAAATTTTAGACAAAAGTTAGACGAAAATTGTCAGACCTAAGTCAAATGAAAATTTTCAGACAAAATCCAGACGGAAATTACAGACAAAAAGGTAGATAAAAAATTCAGACAAAAACTAGGCAAAAAATTTCAGACAAAAGCTAGACAAAAATCAGACAAATTTTTTTTCTAGACAAAAGCTACTCTTTTTTTTTTTTTTTTTTTTTTTTTTTTTTTAAGAAACCTAAAAAAAAAAAAATAAAACTTAAAACCCTAAAACTAAACTGATGCTTTGATACCAATTTGATGCGGGAACTTACTAAATGCAATGCTAAGGCTGAGATTAGGATTAAAATTAATTTAATCAATTAAAAAATAATAATTTCTCATAACAAATTACCACGAAAATTCTAGAAATTTAATTAGGTGATTTAATTTCAGCCCAAAATAGCGTTACTTTCGTGTACGTTCCCTATCGTGGATCTAGAAGACTAGGGTTCTTATAAACGGCTAGATCTCCGATAGTTTTAGGGCGTCGAACGAACTCGCAAGCGGGTTCTCTCGATACCAAACGAAAATAAAAGGCTAATAAAATTAATGATGAACAAAATATTGATTTGAGGCTTTTATGAGATAAATAAAATAATTAGGATTACGCTGCTTACGCAAACCGTAGATCTAAAGAAGATAGAGATGGAAGAAGAGTTGGTCTCGCACCAAACCGCAAGTGGGAATCGAAGAATCGCTCTCTGTTTGAGAGAATCACTCTCACGAAAGTTAAAAACTCTCAATTTTGCATAAGCAATTTTCATTAACCAAAAAGTAATAATAAAAGTGTTTATAAGCCTTTAAATAGGCTAACCAATGCATAAAATTAGAAATCCTAGTATAACTCTAATTCCTAATTCAAATAAAAGAAAGATCCTAATTCCTCTAAAACAATAAAGTCCTAAAACAATAAGGAAACTAATCCTATTTCTAATAAAAGAAACAACTCTTACTTTCTAAAATAAAATAATAAAAGATACTAATCCTAATTCAATTAGGATTCTTGAAATTCGTCACTTTATGCCTAGCTTTCGAAAACTGACCATAACTTCTTCAATACTTGTCGGAATTGCTCAAATTTTGGCTCGTTGGAAAGCTACTTCAATAAGCTTTCAAATATGACTAATTTCGTATTAATCCGATTTCGTTTGACACTTCAAAATAGGCCAAACATAAAAGTGATGAGATTGAAAGTTGAAAACCCTAATAAATTTTGGATTTTCTTCTTTTTGATCAAACGAGTTTTTAACGGGCTTTTTTTTAAAAACCCATTCGTGGGTCTACTTTCTCTTTTGACGTCTCCTCTTTATCCGACCACGATTCAAACAGGTGAATCTAAAATTCGCATCACTCTTTACAATGTAAGCAATAATACTCTTATCTATCTTGTGGGGTTTTAAATTTGGGTTTCTTCCTCATCTTTGTCTCTAACACGGAAAAACCCCAAACTTATTCTTTGCTTCATAACTTTCTGGTATCGAATCATAATTCAATTCTGTTTGTTTCACATGCCTACAACAATAAAATGACTATTAAATGCACATGAAGATTTCAATTAGAATTTTGAGGATTGGTGTTTGTTTTGTAAGATTCATTTCAGGCTATCAGTCGTCATGAATTGATGAAATTCAAATGTATTTGGCTTATGTCTATACTATTTATGAATGAAATATCATGTTATAGAAACGATTTTTGGACATATTCCACTTTTTTATATTTATTAGATATTTTTTTATCAGATTTTTATCTTATTCAAAAATTTAAATGTTTCGATTCACAAGTACTTGCGACCCAATATGATTTCTACAACATTGATAATAATGCAAAGCTACTTTATATTATATAACTATAATATTATACACACATTAAATCGATGTTGTAAGAACTTGGAGCGGATCACCCGGTCCTATCGCTGTTCGATCAGGTGCACTACGTCTAGTGGCCATGTCTTGGTTCAGGCTGTGTTTCTGTCGAAAAACCACCCAAAACAGAATAAAGCGAAAGAAAGAAGTTTTTTTTTTGTCCTTTTGTGACCCTTTTGTCACAAAAAGACAAATAAAAAACTGTAAACACATACTTTTAGTTGTATGTTAAAAACAGTAAAAGAAAAAAAGTACTTTGTTTTTCATATAAAGTAAAGATAAAATCTATGTCACGTATATTGAAAATTTTGTTTTATATATATATATATATTTATGTATGCATAGACTTCTTAATTTGGATGGTCAGATCCCTTGGCCACAGATTGTTGAATGGCCAAATGCTGGACTGGACCAGACCCCTCAACGGTTACATCAATGGTTCTATGTTTAAAACATTGAATTAAATTGGATATTTGGGCTCATCAGGCCTGAGAGGCTAGGCCTGATCCAAGTTGGATAAGAGTTTGGGCCAGGAAACGTAGGCTTTAACTCAACTTGTTGGGCTAGAAAGTTAGCCCAAACCCGGTCTGTATTCCATAATATTTATCGAGAGATCCCGGCAATTCATTTTCATATGCTTTAGTCTCATCCCCTAGAACGTGTTCCATAATATTTCCTTGGATGATCCTTTATGAGGTCATTCACACTTTTCTCCACTATGGAGAGTTGCCGACCCAAATAGATGGGACAAGGCGATGATGATGATGATGGGCAGTTAAACACAGCTAATTGTGTTTCAGACTAAAATGTTTCGATGAACACTTGACTGCTTTGTAATTTGACTCTCATATCTTTTAGAAATGAGCTTCATACATTGATGTCTGGATTATCCATCAAGCTTTGTTGCTTGCATGTTATAATGTACAAAATCTGCATTGTTGAAATGAGGGTACGTCTGTGGTCGTAACACCATACTTAAATAATATCGATTTAAATATTTTTCTGGTTATGTCAGCATAGGATCAATTAAATAGTTGCTCTCATCCTTGAAGCACCCAGTCTCCTTTCAAAGGGCATGTGCGGCACCAGATTCAAAGAACAAAACCCTCACCATTTGAAGACAACCCATTAAGAAAGTTCACGAAATTTTCAATTTAAATTAAAAAAAAAATAAAAAATTCTGACCAACTGTCTTAAAAATATTGGTTCCGTGAAACAATAAGTGCATAAAAATCTAATAACTAAAAAAAGATAAATGATTGACCAAGAACCAAGGAAAATAAATGAAATCAAGCTGTAGCAGTTCAAACTGATCTAAATGCATATATGGGGTTTGACTCTTGAGTCATGTAATGTCCCGATCACTGTCTCAAAAATATAATAATGACAATTACAAAAATAAGATAAATTATTCATGAAGAATCTAATGAATAAAGCCAAGTTAAGCAAATCAAACTGATCTAAAGGCTAGCCCAAACCCCCTAAAAGATATAACAATTATAATTACAGAAGAAAAAAAGATAAATGTTCTGAAGAGTCCAATGAATGAAATCAAGCTGTAGAAGATCAAAAATGATCTAAAGGCAAGCGTACCCAATAAATAATATGATAATGATAATTACAAAAAACAAGATAAATAATGATGAAGAGTCCTATGAATTAAATCAAACTGAGTGGATCAAACTGATCTAAAGGCAAGCCCAAACCCTCTTTAAAGGAACTACGAATTATAATTACCAAATATAAGATAAATAATTGATGAAGGATCCAAGGATGAAATCATGCTGCAGCAGATCAAACTGATCCAACCCACTCCTCTCTCTACCCCTTCCCCCCCTCAAGTCTCAGGTTGCCTGCATCTAGGATACAAGAAGCTCTGCTCCACTGGTATTGTCAAACCCAATACACACATACAGATCCAATTCAAACCCACACTACCTTCTCCGATTTTCCTGTTCTCACTGCTTTTAAATATCTCTCGTGTATAACATCAATTTCAAACCTCGAAAACAAAGATAAGGAGAAGAGAAATGGTATTGTGCTTAACACCAGATACCAGTCCGTAGGAGACAATGCAATTATGCAAAAGAAGATCATTAGGTTCTGTTTCTCTTGTTCTTATTCTTTTATATGTGGGTCTGTTGCAAATTGTAAGTTTGACCAAAACTTCATAGCAAGATAATAGTCTGAGAAGAAGAAAATGGTATTGCGCTTAACACCAAATACCAACCCATGGGAGACTGAGGAAAAGGGAGATCATTATGTTCTGTTTCTATTGTTTTAATTCTTTTTATGTGATTTGTCTGTTCCAAATAAAAACTTTCACCAAAACTTCAAATATCAAATAGGTTTTAGTTTGGTGTTATTAATATATGCATGAAAGCATGCAGCTTATTATTCAGAAAGTGAATAATCACCCAAATAAATTGATATTGAACCTATTTAGTCTTAATAATAACACATATAAAGTAGTTAAATTTTCAGAACTTCTTTCACACGTGGCTAGTGCACACATGCACAAGTGTACCTAAGAAATCAAAATAAACTCACATAATCTCTTTTTTCACCACCACCATCACCACCATCATCATCATCATCATCATCATTATTACTAGTTTGAAATAAAATTAACAGTTAATCCTATGTTAACATTTGGAGATTCCTATTCCATGTCAATAGAAAAATACAGACATGGATACATGTGAGCATGCAATGTTAAAAGTAAATGGTTCTCTCACTGATGATCTAGGAGCCCATGTTGAAGATCTTTCAAACAAATTTATTTGTTATCTTTTAGCACATTCCACTATTCAACCGATAATTACAGCCTGTAATTGTTATATATATATATATATATATATATATATATATATATATATATATATATATTATAAATGTTTTTATATTTTGTGTGTTTTCGACTTGCCACAAATATTTCATTGGTATCATCTGGTTAGGAACATGAACATTCTATAAAGTGTGGACTTAAACAGGCCATTGCTGCAGGTTTCAAAGCCTGGTTCAGTAAAAGTTGAGAAGCTTATGAACATTGAACGTTTCTCGCACGTAATGCATATCAGCTCTACGGTGAGTCTCTCTAAATGGGCAAATGCAAAACTTGCACCTAGCACCAAAATTTTGAAATATGAGTCTAATTTATCATTTTTTTTATGGGTTTAATTTATCATATTGGTGATCTGAAAATCCTCAATACATATAGGTGGTACAGTGTATGATGAACAATTTGCCTGATATGCAGAGAAAAAATATATTTCAATGGCAGTTGTTTCAATAATTGAATGCATTGATAATCCATTGGCATCTGTAAAACTTAATACAAGACATGACAGTTATTGCTGGGAAAGGGGGCCAGGGGGATATAGCATTGTTGGGGTGGTCCCCTTTGTAATTTTTTGGGCTTGACTCTCTGTTTCTGATTAAGTACATGTTTTGAAGTAGTCTGTCTTAATCCTTAATAATAGGGGTGGCAATGGGCCGGGCTTGAGCTGGGCTAGGGTAAACCCAAGCCCGGCCCGAGCCCGTGGCAGGCTTATGACCCTAAGCCCAAGCCTGGCCCATCATAAACTTTGAAAACCCTATCCCGGGCCGGCCTGACCGATTTATTTACAAATTGTTTATTGATTTGCAACAATTAGCTATATATTCATAAAATAGAAACATTGATATACTGCAAATATCTCATAAAAGTTACTATTTCCAGGAAAGTGGAGTTTAAAAATCGACAATCTATAACTCTGAGGGTTTTTTTTTTCTAAAAAATATTAAAAGTGAAGCTCAATATACATATCATATATAAAAGCCCAACGAGCCTAGGAGCTTAAGCCCAAGCCCGGCTTGTTTAAATTCCGGGCTTAAAGTGCTACCCCAAACCCGTCCCGTGGGATTTATATCAAGCCCAAACCCTCCTTAAATTGAGCCGGGCCTACTGGGATGGGCTACACAGCCCATTTCCTCCCCTATTTAATAAAGATCTCTCGCAAAGACAGAACACAAATATAATGATTTGTCATGTATATGTACCTGTTGCATTTCATATGTTTTTTGAAGGGCAAAATCCTTTCCAAATTCACTAGATTTCTTATCAAGTGGGTGTGTTGGTTAAGTATTTAGTTGAAAAAAAATATAGACCAGGGTTCTAATCTGCTTGCCAGCAGTTTAGGGTTAGGCTTGTAGCTTAACTGGAAGGTGCACTGTGACACTACCTCGAGGTTGCTGGTTCAATCAAAGATTAACTACCCAAAAAAAGCTCATAGCCGAGGAGAACATATATAGGCATACCATTTGATGCTTTAGGCTTGGTTATGATGTTTTGGCTCTTCATTAATTTGAGTTCTTTTTTAGTCTATCCATTCCAATTTTGACTGTAGGACATTTTTATGTTGAATCTACAAATTAAATCCACTATTTATTTTCAAAGCGCATGCCATATGGTCTTTAGTATGGTATAACTGCTTGTTGAATTTTATCTGTTTTCTGAATGGCATAATTCAGTTCAATTCCTCAGACTTCTTATTAAGTGGATATAGCCTAGAGCTGAAGTGAACATATGTTGGCATACGATCTAATGCTTTAGGCTTACTTATGATGCTTTGCTTATTTGTTTTTTTTTTTTAACATTATTATTGAGTTTTTTTGGCTTTTTTGTCAATTTTAATGTTGACCTCAGCAGTGGAATTTCTTACCAATATTCTTACGCTGATTTCACTCCATATCTTGAAAGTCTGCGCTGCCAATCTTATGTCAGACCCCATAAGGAAAAACTTTTTTTTTTTAACATTTATTTTCTTATAGTAGGTATTAGGTAAATGTACTTCAATTTATATAAATAAACTAGTTGGTGGCACATGCTATGCACACGCAGAGAAAATGCGTGATATTCCGCCTTCTCTTATAATTGTAAAGAAGACAACGCTTATTTTAAGAGACCATACCCCCATTCAAAATTTTCAACAACTATTTGTCATTACCTCATGCACTTCACATTTTTGAAACATAAGAGCATTTTGGTCGTTATAAAAAATGGTACTGATTGTGATATCATGCATTCTCTCATTGTAATAGTAAAGATCTTCCGCAACATATTTGCATGCTTTTATGAGCTAGTATTTCTCAAGTAATAATATATATCCCTAAGATCCACAATAATCTATATATATGTAGGAAAAGGTGTCCAATCTCCGTGGGAGGACGGTGGGCGTCCTCCAAATTGATAAGAGAGGGCCACGTGTTCTCTAATTAACGGGAATTCTAACTCAAGTTAGAAAAGAAAAAGAAAACTTACCAAAAACTTCTTCCCGCATACCAAAAACCAAGAATTCTGCCTGATCTTTCTCTTCTGTTTCTGTCTCAAGAAATGCAGGACTCTACTGAAAAGGTTTATTTATCTCTATCTCATTTCCCTTTTCTAGCATATTTTTTTTTGTCTTTCTATCTCATATCCCTTTCCCCCACAAGATATGAATCGAACAACACTGGATGCCCAGACAATGGAATCGAAATTCCCGAAATGAAATTCCAAAATAATAATTGGGCTTTAATGCCTTCACATCTGAATCGCTAGTTGCCAGTTTAAAGATGTGGAGTGAGATGCTTGAAAATTGAAAGGTACCTTTATTAGCAACCCGAGCACCGAAGGAAGAATATAAGGTTGATAATGAAGGTACCCAAACTAACGTTCTCACATTTTGGGATTAGTCTTACAGTGCCAAGATGACTTTCAGTAGCTCAATTTTTCAATAAAATAAAAAAAAATATTTCTCCAGGTTGGGATTAGTCTTGAGGTGATATTACTGTCATCTTGATTTATGTTGTGGTACAATCATCGCTGAAATGTGTGTTCCTGTAAAATAATACCGTGCAACCAATTTTGCCTTTATAATCAACTTACAGGTTAAAAAGAACAGATGGTTATAAACATGATGAGATTTACCGATGAGATCCGAAGAAGGAGGTTGATGAAGATTCCTTATTCAATTTTTTTAGGAAAAGAAAAACACCCGATTATTAAATTTAAAAGTAGGGGCAATAAAACTGCGGTTTTCATGGTTAGCAATAAAACCTCTGATTTGCTGGTTAACCTTACTTAACGAAGACAGGACACGTGGCACTTACTCCTTTTGGAGGACACCCACCGTCCTCCTATGGAGGATGGAACCGGCTCCCATATATATATATCACTTATAATTAACTGTATGTATTCATCCTGCTGGGTTTTCTAGAATCAACATTCCTGATACATAATGTTCAGATCTGACTTTCTGACACTTGTATGCATAACCATGTCAAGATTGTTTGTAATGCCAATTGGTTTAAATTTGATTAAATTTCGATCTTGTATTTTAGTTTATATTTTTATAAGGTTCTTTTGCAAAAGGAATATACACAACCTAGATATTCACTTTGGAAGTGTTAGCCCACTATAGCGCATATGTTCATGTTTCAACATTTTTATCATATGACTAATTCACCATCATCACTGCCTCGCCCCATCAACCACCTTTGCAGGTTACAGGAGAGTTACTTAATCATTTCACATGCTGGGATGCTTTGCGTGCTACGTTGCCTGGTGGAACAGTAAGCGGAGCGCCAAAGGTTCGGTTTCTTAACCCCTTGCACATTTCATTAGTAATATTTCCTGATTGTTTCTTTTTAAAAATTATTAATGAGAAAGAGGTTGCTGATCAATTTGTTTTCTGACTGTGAACATACTCAAAGCTCTTGATATTTTGAGGGATGATGCCATGGTACTATGGTGATAAGGGTATTCTATTCATTTTGGATTGGAGCCAGTGATGGATGCCAACAAATGCTATAGTTTTATTGATTAATGGGGTGTCACCTGCTTCAGTACATGGGACGCTCACTCGTGCACTTGTTTTGCCACGGGAACACATCCTTAACCAGTCCAAGTTGCAAATCATCATGTGAGTTAACCTAAAATTGGTGCTCATCAAAGGATTCAACCATTCTACCCAGACAATTTAATATAGACCATTGTTCGTATCTATTGTAGCGTCCTATTGAAGTGCTTTGGTTGGATGGTAATGATGGGTGGATTTTTTGGGCTAAGTGAAGTTCGCCTGATGTCTAACCACTTGGATGAGGTGGATTGATCGAGGATGTATGCCACATTGCAAAACAAGTGCACGAGTGAGCATCACATCTATGTATGCAGGTGACTAGAGTCGATCACTATTTTTGTTCTTGTAGTTTTGATCAGCAATAGGATGCATCATTTTGGCTTAATCCAATGACAGCAATTTCAGTATGAGCATGTCAAGATGATTATGACATGGTCGCATCAATCTTATGTTTGGAAATTGCCTAGATCATTGATTGACCAGGTTTACAGATTCAAAATTGAAATTCAATTTTAGAAACAACTGAGTTTTGAAAACTAACCTGATTTACATTGATGGAGACATCAAACGTTACAGAGTGTATAAAAAGCACAAAAAGTGTTCAAAGCATCGCGGCATTTCAAAGCACTTCAGAAGGACCGTGAAGACCCATGTGCAAGTGTGCGCCACATGAGAAGACCCCATTCTAGGACGAGTGCACATGGGAAGAGAAAGAAGCAGAAAAGAAGCTAAAAGGGGTCAAGAAGAGGGCGCAAAAAATACACAGATCGGATTCTGCGCAATCTCATGCACACGATATCCAATCTCGTGTGCGCGAGATCAACCAGAGCTAGGAAAACAATTCTTCTAGTAGACTCATGCTCATGAGCCTAAATCCCGCACGCACGAGATTGGGCCGAAACTATGTCGGCAGGCAAATTTTGAGTAAAAAATTTCCTTGTTTTGAGTCCAGTTTTGATTGGGAGTTTCTATTTTCAATAGTTTAGGCTTAATTAGGGTTTTAAGTCCTATAAAGAGCATTGTAAAGACAATTTTACTTTTTTGATTGATGATTAAGGAAATTGAGTGAGTTTTGTGTCGGGCGAAGCCTTGAGAACTTGTGATGAGTTTTCTTTGAAGAGTGATTCTTCTTCCCCGAGTTTAGGTTTTGGTGCAAGGCCAATGACTTCACTGGTAAAATTCGAGGGATTTCCTTTATCTTCTTAATCACTATCAAGTAATATTTAGCCTTTCGATTTCTTTGATACATTTGATGGTGATACTCTTTCATAGAGTCTCTTGGCTGACATTAAACAGATCATCTCTGTTTATAAGGTACTCAACACCGTTAGATCTGTACACTCGACACTTTTTTTATCAAGACGTGCCATGTGGTACACAAGGGAATTGTCTAGATTAATCCTTTTGCAAAATATTCTCACCAGATAGCTGAACGCTTGCATTGGACATGCATCAACTCAACAGAGTCATTGGAATACACTTTTCTATACAACCAGATTCGTTTTTCTACTGTGCTTTTATATATTAGTATATCTTTCAATGTTATACCATAAAACAGAACAAAGAATTAGTGTCAGGTCTTTCCATGGTTGTCTGACATGAAGACACCTTTTTTTTTTTTTTTTTTTAAAGTTACACTAATCCGTGCATCTATGTTAAGATTTGGTACTGGTGTGCATGGCTAAAACAGTATGTACTTTGACTTCCATAAAAACCTCCACATGCCGCAGGTTTGACCAGTGTAGCGGAGAGAGATTAACATGTGCACCTAATAACAACTCTCTATTAATTATCACACTTTTATTGGGTCAACTTATCCTTGCAGATACTGTAGGCCTACTGGACATAGTATGACGGACGGTGGAAGGCAATTATTTCTCATTTTAGTTGGTCTTACTCTTAGGTGCCTGAGTTGTATACCGGTCCCTGACATGTACTGCTGGGCTGAGTCGGCTGACCATGAGGGGCATAAGGACTTTTAAAAGCACAGAGATATGCACGTCTCAAGGTCCTTGCTGCATGTGGCGCACATGCCATGTGCCGGTGTAACCTCCCACTAACTCTTTCTTATTTATCTTGATGACTATAGACAAATATGCACTTAGGCCCCACATTGTTTTGTGAAAGGAATAGGGTCATTTTCTAATAACCTCTCACAGTAATGGAGACTGTCCGCTTGAGTTATAATATCTTACTTCGCTACTAAATTCTCTTTGGCAGTCCCAAATATTTGGGTTAAGGCTACGATGATGATGATGACTAATAAATTCTCGCTGTGACCATTTTCCGGTGCAAAGCAGGTAAAGGCAATGGAGTTGATCGATCAGTTCGAAGTCACGAGACGAGGACCCTACAGTGGCGGATTCGGTGGCATTTCCTTTTTTGGTGATATGGATATCGCGCTTGCCCTCAGGATGATTGTCTTCCCAACTGGAACACGCTATGATACAATGTACTCGTACAAGGGCAAGGGCAGAAGGCGCGAGTGGGTGGCCCACCTTCAGGCTGGAGCCGGCATTGTTGCCCAAAGTAATCCCGACGATGAGCAGAGAGAATGTGAGAACAAAGCTGCTGGTCTTGCCCGTGCTATTGATCTTGCAGAATCCACTTTCATCCAGCAATGACAGGGAGTTTATACAGTAGTATGATAATTCAATTTTGTATCTCGAAAGCTCAAAAATAAAATTGAGAGTCAAAATGGGAACTAGTTTCGTTAATCAACTTTCTTCCATTCTTCTTTTGGTGGCGAATACAGGAAAAAAGTGGGAATTGTTACGGATATAAGGGAGGATGAATGGGTTCTGACCGCCGTATTATAGATAAGAGCCTCAAAGGCTCTCACAACACATTTTTACCTATCCATGTCATCATAGTGAGAGCTCATATATTGTAATGGAGTGGCTAACAAATCACTAATACAGAATTTGAACTGTCCGATTTATACACTCTAATATAGAGAGGAGCTGATTCATCCAACAGACTCGGAGGAGACCCACACAAACAGTGGGATCAAGCATGGGCATTAAAACTTATGACCTGTTGCTTCCTCAAGGGAAGAGGATACGAGTTGAGCTATCCCTCAACTGGTGACTCCTTTTGGTAATTACATGGGATAATTATGTTTTTCAATAAATATGTTTATTTACAACCTAAGTTTCTTCCCTCAACATAGGTTTCACGTTCTTAAACTGTTTGAGGCGTTGACTGCTTTGAATAAGATGATAGAGATCATATCCATCCCCATCATTGACACAATGGATCTTGAGATCATGCTATATATTGATTCCACGTGATCCACATCCTGAAAAGTGATATGAGAATCACATTTGATGTATGCTCCATGTTCATGTTCATTTTTTGGGATGTGAGCCACATGGATTCAAAATTTGACCGTTTGATGTTAGGCCATGATCTCAAGATCTATTTTGTTGATGACTGGGACAAAAAATGCTTTCCATCGTTTGATTAAAGCAGCCAACAGTTTAAGCATCTGTAACCCTAGTTGAGAAGGAACAATGTTGGCTTGGAAACTAGGTAACAAACTCGGTATTAGTATTGGATATTGGTCCTTGGAGGATTGATACAAATCAGCCGATATTGATATGGATCGGCCCTTTTTTAAAAAGAAAAAAAAAAGGAAAATACAAGTATCGGTTGATATCGATACCGAGTTGGATACTTGATATGAATCGGCACCGATACGTATCGGTTTGCCGAAAAATCGGTACATATTAGTATCAGCCAATATTTGATACCATAGTTGGAAACAAAGAACCTTTTTTCAATATTATTTTTTTGGGTGAAGGCCTTTTATAGAAGAATATTTTTATATATAAAATTATGGCCCATGGACCACACATGATTATAGCTAATTTTAGGACAAAAATTTCATTGTAGTCATGGAGTTGGTATTAGGTGCCTAAACTGGCCCAACCCGGATTGCAATGGGCTAGGTATAGCCAAAAGTAGGTAAGCTCGATATATAAATGGGATTGCCCAGCCCGATCGAATTTGTAAGCCTGGCCAGATATGAGTTAAATCCCACAGCCCGATTAAACATTGATCCGTTTAAGCCTAGCCTAAACCCGGCCGAAATTGGTCAAATGAGTCTTTTATATAAAAATTGCCTGTTTGACCTGTGGCCCAGTCTGACGGGAATAGGCTAAAGAAAGTAGGCACCAATCAGAAATGTGCTGTTCCGGCCCAACCCGATTAGTAATTAAGCTTAGTATGGGCTAACTCCTAGAGGCCAGATTATAATCATCTCATTTAAGGCCTGGCCAGTACCCGACCCGGCCCTTCCCATTGAGAGCCCTACTGCACAGCTGACAAGACGTCAGCTCATTGTCTTAGGATGTCTGCAATGAGCCATCGGCTCACCGACTCATTACAGACAATTTTTTGCGCAGTATATAAGCTAAAGAGCACCTCGACGTTTCTTATCCAAAATTTCAGTGATGGCGTCGCTCACAGTCGGAGCTATTCCAATGGCTCTTCAATCCCTCACACTCTCCTCTAGTGTTTCTTTTTCACGCACACCAACCTTTGGCACGCCACTCTCTTCTCCCATTTCTCTTTCCACCTCATCGGCCTCTCCTCAGACGACTCTGCTTGGTAAAACCCAACTATTCTCTCTTTAAATTCCTTTATTTCTGCCCTAAATTTTCTTCTTCTTCAGTGTATTGTGGTAGAGGAGATAGGAAAACCGCAAAAGGAAAACGTTTCAACCATTCGTTCGGTAACGTAAGTTCGTTTCTCTTGTTTCCTTAATTAAACTCATTATCTGAATTCAGTTTTTTGTTTACTTTTATTGTTTTGGGATTTGAATTCTGTGTATTAGGCGAGACCTCGGAACAAGAAGAAGGGAAGAGGTCCTCCTAGAGTTCCCGTGCCTCCTTCGCCACCTAAAAAAGACCGTTTCGATGACGGAGAGATCGTTAAGATTGATATCGACGAGTCTCTGTTTACTGATTAAGGAATGGTTCGGTTTTCTGAACCTGAATTGTTCTTTCTGTTGCTACATTGAATCTGTAATTGCTAGTTTCATATTTGTGTGAATCTTTCCTATTGTAGCAGATTGAGCAGAGCAATTTCCCTTCTGAAATTTCTCTCGAGTGCTGGGTTTTGATGTTTTTGAGTGCTATTAGTTTATCTCATCATTGAAAAGTTTGTTGGCGCAATTACATTGTTTGGATGATTCTGTAGTTTGCTAAAATTTGCTCATTTGTTTGTTAAGCTACTTGTATTGTGCTTGGCTGTTTTTGTTTATATATATATATATATATATATAATCTTTTAAGTAAATATTTTGTATTATTATGTCTTTTAATTAAAATTAAAGTGGTTAATTGTTTACTGCTTAATACATCCTGAATATTATTCTTGGAATTTTTTTTTATCATTTAGGTGCATAGTCACAAAGCTGGGGTTCAGCAAGAATTCGGGAAGGTTTAAATTCAGAAAGCTTTGTCAAAGTTCAGTAAGTTTGATGAAAACATCGGAGAAAAATAAAAAATGAAATAAGAATGTGAAGTATGAAAAAATATTAAAAAATCATGATTTATTGATGAAGTCCCGAGTTGCTCACGAATTAACATTATTTTGCAAAACCTTAAAATCGCGAATTATTCGCAAATGTTCTAAAAATTGGACTAATTTACTGATATGTTTAGGTGAGCAGTCAAACAACTTTGAGTGGTGAATTAGCCACAACAACATCAAATGAATAAACATTAGTACAAATAGGAAGTGTTTGTGGCTAATAGCATAATTCTACTCCGTGTGCAATAGACATTTCAGGGTCCCTGACTTTCAAATCTTTATGAATTTGGGGATGTCGTGGTTAAGGATGACACTTCCTATGGATCGACAAGTCATGTAGCCCTTTGGTTCCATTGGCATATACATTGAACTCCATGGTTACCGTGCTCATATGTTTGTGATTGCTAGTACATTTACTTCAAGAAAACCCAGGTACAGTGGATAAACAAGATCTGTAAGTAAGATAGAAAAAATATCCAAAAGTATGATTTACTATACATATTGATTTTATATTCTAGAGAAAGCAAGATGGCAAAAGCCCCAATTGATTTGTGTATGCTTCCTTAACCTAAAAGGGATAATCATGCATACTTTGGAGTGGTAACTCTACGACCTTGACACTAACTACAGGGGTTTGTAGTGAACAGTGTGGATAGTAACAGTGGAGATGTCGTATCCTACAATGAGAAGGGAGATTGCTAAACTAGTTACTTTTATTTGCTTAGGTTTGGTACTTAGAAAACAGTCTTCTTGTTAAAATTTTCTCACAGTAGTCCCTTCCACGGGAAGGAATATTATCATGGAAAAGAGGGAAATTTAAAGTTCAGTACACGATCTAGGTCTTCTTTCATCCAAAAGGAAATAAACTTGTGGTCCCATGTGAAGTAAGAGTAGCAGTTTCTATGCATCGAAATGAGCCAGTGGAAACAGTTAAAGAAAACACCTTTTCTTATTTCCAGCTAGAACACCAAATGGTTCGGATCTTACATGGTGAACAATATTCAAAAGAACTCCCAACTATAGTAACACTTGTTTCCAGATGTGCAAGTAGTTGAATCCAATATACATTGCTTCCAATTTTTTCTGTTACTGCTTTTGTACATGTTTTGCGTTGTGGAAAGAGAATCCTTTCTGCTCTATCCCCTTTACTCTTCTTCCTTCAGTTCCCAGTTTTTTGAACGATAATCATATTACATTAGGATTTAGGCTTTTGATAGCTTTAATTTTTAGAGTACTCTAAGCGAGATAATGTTTTGTTCAAAATATTAAGGCTAGTGGGAAATTGGACAGCTTGACAGATGAAGCTAACGGAAAATCCCATATATAGGTTTTTTTGGAGAACTTCCATCAGTTAATTGATAGAGGAAGTTCTTGAGTAAAAATAAATCTGGTGATGCCCTTCACTTGTCATTTGAATCATCTGATATATGATTGATCAGTTGCTGCAATTTATAAAACGAAACGATATAAATTGGTCACCATGGGGGTAAGTGTAATATGCTTTAGTAGGTATCATATAACTTTCTGGTTTATACTCAAAGCTGCTGGAATCTGCTGCAATTTATTTAGTGTTTGGTGTGTGAGCTGTTTCAAAGGCCTTCGTTCAACTCACATCGTACGTGTTAAATGCGGGTGCAGAGGGTTTAGTTTTCAATGGCCTTGAATTTTTCTTTCTGGTTCTGCTATCTGGATATTGCCGGTTACTCTAGTCATTTGTTGACCTTTTGTATTCCGTTGGATTACTGAATGTTTCCATTAACTGCAAGAGCAGAATGTAAGATGTCACCTTCTTTTTGTTTGCAGGAGTAGGAGTCAATGTAAGATGTCACCTTCTTTTTGTTTGTAGAAAAGGAAGGGTGTTGATGGATCTGAATTATCCCTTGTTTAGTGTTTGGACGCTAACTCAAACACTTTGTTTACCCTTCCTACCTTGAAAGAGGTTTTATGTAGTTCCTTGGCACATTCATTAAGTGGCTTCCAAATCGCTGTGTGGGCCTAATTAGTGCTTAGACTGTTGGTACAAGTTGGGAATCCCAGGCATCATGTGCAAGTGCAAGGTGAACCCTAATAGCAGGAATCTTCAACCTAGTGTTTTGATCCTACTTCTTAATCTCGCTCCCGCTTCCTATCATAAAATAGCTTACTTTCAAGCTTTTGACATTGCTTACTCTCCCAACCAACTACGCACTCCTGCTGGTTCCAGTAACTAAGAGGTGGACATAAAAAGGGCCTCTGACATGGTCGGACAGGAATGCTTGGAAGATTTCCCTTTTAGGATGGGGTTTAGGGAATGGTGGAGGATGGCCGTATGGATGCTATTTGATGGCTTGGTTCTCCACAAGTTCATTCGGGTTAAGCATCCCTTTCCTTTTAGCATTATGACCAAAGCACAAGTCGCCTAATATCCAAGGCTAATGCAGCGAGATTGATAGAAATATTTATGGCAGGCTTGATTGGTAATCAAGAAAGCACAGATACTCCATTTTTGGTAGCGCACCCGTATCATATCCGTATTGGATACCGATAGTTGAGGGATACGGCTGCAGCTGTATATTGGGCATTTCCTGAAAAAAAAAATTAGAAAAAAAAAGAAATTAGACTGCGAGTTTGAGATTTAGGATTTGTCGGAAAAGAAGAAGAAACCAAAGGAGCCTACCAGACCTACCTATTTGAAATCAGTCTCTATAAGTTTTCTTTATTTCTTTTTCGTTTTCTTTATTTTTTTTTCTTACGCTTATTATAATTAAAATATACATAAAAGTATATAAAACATAATTTTTAAAGACACGTACCCCCGTATCGTATCCTGATTTTTTTTATAATTGTCGTATTGTACCCGTGTTTGTGCTTCTTAGCTGGTAATAGGATTTTTCTATCTCCAATTCATAGGATATATATTTACAGAGCATCAGCTGGGAAGCTGCTAAATTTAAAAATCAAGCTTTGGATGTTATAAGATGTATGGGGTTAGAAGGTGAATATGGGAAAATTTACAGATCTGGCTCATCTGAGTATCAATGTGGAAAGTAATCAACAATGTTATTGAAGGCGCGCCTAGGCCCTAGGCGCACCCTCTGCGCCTGTGCATCACATTTTAGGCACAGGTGCAGAGAGGCGCGCCTCTATGTGTGTGTGTGTGTGTGTATCCTTTTCCCTTTAAAGGGGAAAAAAGGAAATTAAAAGAGTAATAAGTTACTCAATTTATATATACCTAAGTTATATGAGTGTAATAAGTTACTCAATTCTTAGTTCATTAGTTCTCAAACCTGCAAGCTCAAAGTTGCCTCACCTTGCACCTTCTACTGAGCTACAGTTCAAATCCCTACTTGTTAGTTGTTACTTGGTAGTTCATTAGTTCGTTCTTAGTTGTTTTAAAGATCAAGCTTTGGATGTTATGAGGCAGTTTGGGAACGCAATTATGGGAAACTCTACAGATTTGGGTGTCAACATGGAAACTAATCGACTAAAATCTGCTCAAATCATGTGTTGTAATAGTGGGCGATTATGTTCCTAGCTACCTTGCTCCCATTGTTCGTGGGAAAGGCTCTTAGTGCACGATGGGGGTTGATTGTCAAAAAATGTGGAAGAAAATTTTGGTTATCTAAGAGTAAGCTTTTTCCTTAAGCAGCCACACAACATTGACCAAGGTGGTACTACCTTGCTTGCCGATTAGTCTATATCCCTGTTCACATGTTCCGATAGATGATAAACCGCATTGAGATGCTCCCAAAAGTTTCCGTGGAACGATCTTGCGAAGAAAGGAAGACTTGCTTGTTTTCTGTTCAAAAGAAATGGGAGGACTGGGTGTTTGTAGCCTCAAGACTATGATCATGGCACTCCCAGTGAAATAGCTCAAGAGATGTGGGGATGACAGGGTGGCACTATGATATGGATGTTTAAATTAAAATGTGGGGCAGACAAATGAAAATGTGGATTCAATTGGTGGATGATCGTATATTCGTATGATGTGTGGATTGGTGATTCTCCTTTGAAAGATAGATTTTCGATTATCTTATGTAAATGATATGAATGAGATTATCAATGTTAGTATTATCTGGGATATACATGTTTGCAAAAATATGAATGTTGAGGAAGAGTTGAGTCTGATTGGGCTGCTCCATGTTTTAAATAATTGTCGTAGAAATGTAGCCAATCGGGATCTCAGGATTTGGATTCCACATTCCAAAGGTATTTTTTCTGTGAAATCTTTCTATTCGAATCTTCATCAGCAGTCAAGGTAGAATCTGAATTAGGTAAAGATCTGGAAGAAAAAGATTCCTTCCAAAATCAATTTTTTTTGATAGAATGTTCGTTGGGGTAGAATCCGTACTATAGATCAGCTCAATCGAAGGGGGATGAATTTAAGAAATAGATGTGTTATGTACCTTCAGGGAGAAGAATCCGCAAATCATCTTCTCATTCATTGTTGGATTACTAAAAAAGTTTGGAATGTGGTCCTCCAACAATTTGGAGTTTTATGGGTGTTTCCGAAATCATGTGTTGATGTCTTAGCTCCTTGGATTGGGGTCGGATTTGAAGGAATTAAGGGGGAATTCTGGAATTTTATGGATCTTGCGGTTATGTGGTCTCTTTGGACTGAGAGAAATAGTCGAATTTTTTATAGAAAAAGAAAGCATGTGTCTATGATTCTTAAGGATGTTCGAGATTTGGCTTTAAATTGGATCAAGATTGGATGTCGTTCAACGCATGATGAAGATGTAGACTTTATTCATGAATGGGATAGCATGTGCATGTGGTCATTTTCCTCTTGTGTATGGTTGCATTTTCTTGTAAATTTGGCATATCCGTTGACTTGGGGGTGAGGTTTTTTCGAGTGATGGGTAGCTTTTTTTAGGTTTGCTAGCATCTTGCTAGCTTTTTCTTGTTTGTGTTATTTTTTCAATATAATAAAGGTTACTGGTTATCGATCAAAAAAAAAAAAATTATTCATATGAAATCTGGAGTGTGGGAAGACATCCAAAGGGATGCGTTAATTCGAGTTGACCATTCAATTACGGTGAAAAAATGGTACTGAATGTATTTTTGGGAGGATGGGTCGTGCGGGAAGACCCCATTTATGAATCTCTATGCCATTACATATTGGATTTGTTGCAAGCAAAGACTGACCGGTGCAATAATTTTCTGAAAGAAGAGAATGAGACAGTGGGTGATTTATTCCCCTTAGGTGAATCTCAGGATGAAGACGTGGCACATCATACGTTGAGATGATGATGTTCTTGGGGTATCTCATGTGTCTTGTGTTAGTGGCCATAGGATCTGCCGATCTGGGCAGTTTGCTCATGAGAGCCAGTCTGGCGACTCTCACCTTCAATTTTCTGGAAATAGTTATGATCATACCCAAATCTGCATAGAGTGACGGTTACGCTTGACAAAATTTTCACCTTGGATTCTTTTCCTAACAGATGCCCTCTCTGCTGGACAGCTCTGGAGGAAGTGGATCATCTTTTTGTTCATTGCTCCTGGGCAAGGTTAAAAAATTGTGGGACGCCATGCTCAATCACCTGAACATCATGCTCAATAGAAAATATCAAACCTCTCCCAAGAAATCATGCCAATCACCGAGTTTTCCCCCATTTTATTCTCGTCAGCCGATCTTGCTCTATTGATAATTTCAATATTTTTATTCAAATTCTAGGTGACATCGGAGCTGGCTCACTCATGCTAGCAACTTAGAGCTACAAGTCAAAATGAGGTTTACTAACTCTTCCATAGGTATTTTGTTCATATATCCGTAAAGCTATTGAATTTGAGCAAACTCTGATATCATGAAATAAAATTTGTCACCTCCCAAAGGTAGCATTGCCAAGCGGGTGATCCCTGTGTTGTTTATCTCGCTAGCTTTTTGCCATGGTACTCAATTCTATTTGTGAGAGCTCCTGGCTACCTTTTTCTATGAAAAAGGTAAGGTAGGACCTCTAACCGAAAAAGCATTCAAAATCAAATTCAAATCTAATAAATAAAGTGCTGATAAGAAGAGAGAACAAGTCCCTTGGAGAGATTGGAAGAGTTCCACTATTGTTGGGGCTTGATGATGACCGGAGCTTTTGCGGAATGTTTGATAAGGAAGAATTTGGCGAGTGAGGTGCGGTTAAAGGGCTGATCCCTGGGAGGGTGGGTTTTGGTGAGGGATCAAGGCTGGCCAGGACTATGATTAACTAGATTCACTGTGATCAGGAGTCTAGTGCTGACCAATCCACTGAATAGTTTCAAAAGTGTTAACCTCCTGGTGACTGATAGGTCCATTAATTGGATCGCTCTTGGGTGTGTGAGAACTGAGAAGTGTGTTAGTTCCTAGCCAGAGTTGTGTGCGCTATGGTCAGAATATGGATAATTTTGAGTAACAAATATATTTTATGTGGGAAAGCTAGCAGCCTAAATTAGATTGCTGCTCTGAAAGAGTTTTTGTGAGCGAGGAGATGAAATTCATTGCTCCAGGAAAGAGGTATTCAAGGTTTACTGCCCAGCCACTCACTAGGCACTCCACTCTGCTTTGGTTTTCTTATGTCCTTTCTTTTTTTATTTGGTCTCATCAAAATCTTTTATTTCTGATAAAAATAAAAACACTACTTTTTTTATAATTGTAAGTTATGGGGGATAGAACAGATTATTAGACTATTAGTGTTGCGTCCAAGTTAAAATAATCACACGCAGGGCTATCCTATGTTAATTATCTTGAACAATTTTCTTGGCATCATGATTAGTGTCATTTCAAGTTCTACTTGAAATGACGGTAATCATGATTTGGGGTAAATTGTTCATCATGAATAGTATTGGATAGCTTACATTTTATATATTGGAGCACCTTCAATCTACTTGTTTTGATTCGTGCTTGGCTGCATTAATCGAGAATATACTGACTTCAACCAGCAGGCGATCCATCTTTTTTCCTTCCTAATAAAAAAAAAAGAATCTGGCATATTAATTGAATGTATATATCATTGAATTTAGACTTTATATTCCTGATTTATGAGGTCAAGGCACCACTAAACCAGATGGTAAGCCAGTGAATAATGTGAGAAATGGTAAGCTCTACTTAAACCACAATAAGTTTATCAGTTTGTTTTTCTGTAAAGCCTTGATCGCATGATGATGGCCCACGTTTCCTTGCAAGCTTTTGCCTCCAACCCGTAGCTAAGGTACATTGGCTCAATTTTGTTTCGGGACTCTCAATTTTATTAGAAAAGAATGGGGAGGTGGAAAGAAGTTAGGAGCCATGAGATCTAACTTCAGGAAGGGAAGAGCCAAAAAAATAAAATAAAAGCAGTAAATTAATTTGTAACTATGAAATTGATTGGTTTCCTACTTTCCTCTGGAAAGTGCAAAGTAAGCAGTTTAGAACACTAGCATGTGAGTAAACTCATACATTATTTCTTCCTCGTACCTTTAGATTCACTCACCGAAGCTTTGAGTTCACCTACCCTGAAATCCCATTGACTGCTTCAAATCAGACGATGGAGGTCATTTTTCATTCCATTCTTTCACATGATGGCCGTTGAGATCATGGGCGTTCTGTCAAACAATCAATTTTTTTATTTTTCATTGGGCACACACCCCAAAAGAGTGACCTTAAAATCAGGTTGGAGATTGAAGAGTTACAAGTGAGGTTAAGGTCATTGTTTTGGGATGCATGCCCAAGGAAATAAAAAAATTGACTGTTTGTCTGATGGTAGATCTCAAGATCCATCGTGCGAATGATTGAGACGAAAAATGATCTCCATTGTTTGATTTAAAGTATTCAATATGTTTCAGCGTCGGTAAACTCAAAGATTCAGTGCGTAAATTTAAAGGTACTCATTTCTTTAATCTATGCTCTGATTATTTGACTCACCGCGCCATACCTAAGAGAACTCAAAAAATCTTTGGTAACGATTGATTATCATAACGAAATATGGAAACTTTGACTCCGCCCTTGATTACAATTGTGCATTTTTGAAAATAACTAGTGCCAGATGAATTCCATTGCATCAGCATAGCGAAGACAATATTTTAGCAGCGACTTGAGAAAACCAACTTTAATTTTCACCACACAGGTGGCAGCCTGATTATCTCATATTCTAATACAATTATTCACAAATTTTAACTTGCAAATAATCCGTTGGAATAAGTGGTGCGAGATACCCTTGATCCAAATTAGAATCCTTCTCAAAGGTGAAAATATTTGTGGCAAAAGTATTCTCCTCCTATTGGTAAAAATTTAAACAGCATTATCAAATCATTATTGCCTAAATACCCTATAAGCTCACTAATAAATAACAACTACAGCGGATCAAAGAGGTTGAATGAAGGGCAAAGCTAGAAAAGAAAAGAAAAAAAGAAAACATGGAATAACCGTACAGTATAAAAAGACGAGCAAAAAGGCATCAAAGCTGCAAATGAATATGAAATGAGAGAAGGAATGGAGGAAGCAAAAAGGGGAGGGTGCTCTTTGAAAAATGAAAAATTTCCCTTAGTAAAAGAGCATAATTTTTCGTGCTCTTTTAAAAATATATTTTTTATGTTTCAAAGAAGAGCCCTCCTTTTATCTTCTTCCAATCCTTTGCTCTCCCCATATTTATTGGCAATAACAAGGAGCAGTTGCTGCTCTTTTCTACTCTCCCAAAGAGCAATGCCAAAGGCAGCCTTAGGATCCACTAAGGCCATCTAAGAAGATCCCACTCCCCAAGTAAGAGATGCATTCTTTATCATCATCTTGATTACAACTCTTCTCTAGAAGAGCTGCAATATCTGTTGTTTTACCACTAGGTGGTCCAACATTACGGTATCTATCAGATCATCTATAATGTCAACCAACACCAAATCAGCAAAAGTGACAAGTTAGAATTCAAAACAAATAGGACTAAAGATTCCTCTTTTCTACTTCGCATTTTCATAAACAGCAATTTTGATTAACATACAAATTGGACAAATTTAATCATCCGCTCATGATCATTTAACAAATGAAATTATTTTAAGCTATTCCTCACGTTAAAAAACACAAAAAAACATATCTTTGCTATAAGCTATTCATTCATAACCCAAAAGAAAGTTATGATCACAGGAAAGTAAATCATTATAATTTATTACTACACACACCATTGCGTGTTGGAACCTAGTAATGATCTAATATTCATTATTAGTGCCTATAAGATCTAAAATTAGTATACCAGACAGGGAGCAATTCTAGTTCGGCTGGGAATTGTTAGAAGGTAGGCAAAAATACAACAGCTGGAAGGAAATAGCATATTAGAGATATAAGAGGGGGGGGGGGGGAAATACCTTATATGCAACAGAGGTAGATCAAAACTAGAACTTTCATAATGAAAAACACAGTGAAGCAATTACAAAGCAAGACACATTTATAAGCAAGTCATTTACTTTGGGCAAGATTCAGAATAAAAGCTCACATCTAATCTTGCCTAGAGTCTGTTCTTTCAAATGCCAACTCTTTCATCCTTAAAAGCACATTCAAGATGACATGATAGGATACATAGATCATTTTCAGTGCGAGAGTCAGCACAGCAAACCAACTAAAGGTCAGGATCCTTATTCTCGTCCAATCTGTAATAGATGCAGTATGAGCACTTCTTGGAGACTAAGTTCCGGCTGCAACTGGCTATTGAATCCTCTATTACCATTCCCAACGTGCAAATGGTTTGTCCCGTTGGCAAGGCACAGGGGATGACCCGTCTTCATTGTCTTTTGGAAGAGTTTTGGGTGTTGCTCGATGAAATAGGGTCAATGCCATTCATACATTTCAGACGTTTCTCAAACACAATCTTTAGAAGATGCATCATGTTATTCTCTGTTAAGCCTAAATATTTACTCTCTTTCCCATTTCTGCACAAAGGATCTTTAGAAGCTAATTGTGGTTCCATGACAAGTAACTTGGGGACCCCATCAGACCTTTCTGATATTCCAGTCAAGCTCTCTCTTTTCCTTTATAGTCAACTTACTGCATTTGGAAAGGTCACAAAAGTATCCTGTATTGACAGAATTAACTGTTAGTTATAGCGGCTCTTGAAATAAAGATATTAGCCCAATGTAATATAAAGCAGCAAAATGTAGAACTTAGACAAAAGAGGAACAAGATTTAGAATCTAACAATCTAGCTCACCAAACAAGGAATGACAAAAAAGAAGTCATATACACAATAGAAAGTGAGGCAAAATGGCGGAATAAAAGAAAAATAAACAACGAACATTTTTTTCATCAATAAGAAAAAAGACCATGTTAAAGAATTAAATTAAATCAAATAAGGTGAGTAATTAAATTATTTAAGGGAATTTTCTATCAATTTGGTGGGTCATCAGCAATGACCCTTCACAGATTATATGTTCACAGATAGTTTAGACTCTAGTAGCTATAACTTCCTCAATGTCTGCCATTAAAAAATATGGCTTCTCGGTTCTTGCTACAAAAACATAAAAGACTTAAAACCCAACATTGTTCAATCTTCTCAAACACATTTATTCAATTCAGATATATAGAGTACCCAATATATTTTACCAATTCTAAAAGTAAAATAAAAACAAACCCAAAAACTTGAAAATTGAATTGCATGGATAATGAAACCACATTTTTCTTCATGAATCGAAAATGGGTTTGTTTCCATTGGTGTGCATGAATCAATCATGGCACTAGCTTGCGTTCTCGTAAGTCAAATTTATTGAAAACATTGTCCATACAATGTAATAATAAACTCAAGAAATGTAAAATAAATAACACAGTAAACCAACCTCAACTAGTAAACAGAAAATTGTTCAAAACTCATCAATAGCAAGACTTCAACAATTAGATGCATAAGCAAATAAAGATAACAAAAAATCTTTAAAAAAAGTATTTTTATTATCTCAAAAAACAAACAAGGAAACACACATTAGAAGCAGAAGCCATTTCCAAGATGCAACCACAATATAGCAGGGCTTCCATAGCTAACTCTAAAGTTCAAATGCTGATTTTAAAGAAGACAAGAAGTCAGCTCTGTTTTAAAGTTTACATGTACTCCTCTAGGGATAATAAAGAGCGTTTTAAGCACCCAATATACAATTATTTTTAGGATAATAAAGGAACCTAATAACCTGTTTGACTCGACCAGAGTCTTGATTGATTCACGTAATCTCAGTGGTTAACTACCTTACTAACAAACTCCATTTCTTTAGTGTGCGAGATGAAACCTATGACCAACCAAAAATCAGAACATTTTGGATTTGACTGATTAAGATATCCAAACCAGCCAATCACGAATGAGTCGTGGAGGATCAAACCCTACGATTCCATATTAGAATGATAATAATATAAATAAAAAAACAAAAGGAAAATAGCATGGATAATTTCAAAAGAGATCAAACTATAATGCTTGCAGATGCCCTGGCCAATCACAAATTAGTTTCTTTTATTATTTTATTTTAGAAAGTAAGAGTTGTTTCTTTTATTAAAAATATGATTAGTTTCCTTATTGTTTAGGACTTTATTGTTTTAGAAGAATTAGGATATTTATTTTATTTGAATTAAGAATTAGAGTTATACTAGGATTTCCAATTTTATGCATTGGTTAGCCTATTTAAAGGCTTGTAAACACTTTTATTATAAGTTTTTGGTTAATGAAAACTGCTTATGCAAAATTAAGAGTTCTAAACTTTCTTGAGGGTGCGATTCTCTCAAAACGGAGAGCGATTCTTTGATTCCCACTTGCGGTTTGGTGTGAGGCCAACTCTTCTTTCATCTCTATCTTCTTTAGATCTACGATTTGCATAAATTGCGTAATCTTAATTATTTTATTGATCTCATAAAAGCCCTAAATCAATATTTTGTTCATCATTAATTTTATTAGCCTTTTATTTTCGTTTGGTATCGAGAGAACCCGCTTGCGAGTTCGTTCGACGCCCTAAAACTATCGGAGATCTAGCCGTTCATAAGAACCCTAGTCTTCTAGATCCGGGATAGGGAACGTACATGAAAGTAACACTATTTTGGGCCGAAATTAAATCACCTAATTGAATTTCTAGAATTTTCGTGATAATTTGTTATGAGAAATTGTTATTTTAATTGATTAAATTAATTTTAATCCTAATCTCAGCCCTAACATTGCATTTAGTAAGTTCCCGCATCAATTGTTCAGTTTATACATTATATTGGATTAGCTATTGAATCATCCCAAACCCATAAAAGCTTCTAGAGTGGTTCGACGAGACTTTAGACATCCTGGCAAGGCTCTTCACTTGAATGAAATTAAGTTAATTTCTTGTAATACACATGAAAGAACTCTATACCCCACTCAGCCTCACCACATAGCTATGAAAATTGGTGCCTAACATAGTTGTTTGCATGAATTCATCCTAAAGAGACGTATCTACTATGATTTTATTTATCAAAACCCATGGGTTTCTATCATTGAGGGAATTCTTCAACCGAGAGAATTTATTGTTTGAGAGAATTTATGGTTTGATTTACAAGTTCATATTTTCATCAAGGGGTTTCTATCATTGAGCCAATTCTTCAACCAAGAGAATTTATTGCTTGAGAGAATTTATGGTTTGATTTACAAGTACATGTTTTCAATAAACATTCATACTAATAAACTAAAACACATCTAAATGTGCTCAATCCAATTCAAAACTACGTATTCTTCCAACCTAAGTATGCGAGTAATAATCAGCAGTAGTGAAACATCTTCTCGCCTGTTAAAAGTACGAACAACCATCCATTATAGAGAGCATAGATCAAACGGTTCCGAACTCCCAATGAGTGTATTGTTGGGTCCACTTCAGTTCAACATATGAGCTACAATTTGATGGCTTGGATTGCTGAAAAGCACATGCTACATGGCTCAAAATTGTGGCACACACCTCTGTCTAAAAATAGGAGGTTACGGCCATTAATCCTATTCATATAGGCTGCGCCCGGAATAGTTTCCGGTCGATATCAGACATCCCAACTCACCATAGCACAAGGCACAAAAAATTGACAGAGCTTATTAAAAAACAAAAATGATCTTAAATAATGGAGTATAAAAAGATCACCTGGAGTATAATAAGATCAACACTTGAAACAATTAAAATATCAAATATGTTACTACAAAGCAAGAAAACACTATTTATAAGATGTACGGGCGAGATAACACTATTTATTGAACCCCTCCATGATCATGCTTTTTGCATACACAAAATACCTACAGAGAACATCACCTATTTCCTATCAATTTGAAACATCCCAACTCATCATGGCAAAACAAAGCAATACAAATAAAATTCTAATAAGTTGTGTCATCAAGAAAGAACAATTTATATGGTCTGTGTGATAAAAACGACTGATTGGGTAAAACCATACCGCACTCCATTGTTTGTATTTGTCCACCAACAAATGTATGATAGGGAGTAAAACTGTCCACGGTGCATTTTGTTCCATGCATATAGGCCAAACCTTCTCAACGGCATGATTCAAATATCGTACTATTTCTGAAGAAGAAAAAAAAGTCGAAAAAAATAAAGGGCAGAGAAAACATGCAATTCCTATTTAGGATCTAATCAAACATCCTTTAATATCTTCCTACTCAAGAGAAAACAAATGATAGCAGATCTTCTGTCAATTCTAGAATGAAAGAACTCAGAGTGAAAATAAAAGTCATTTAGACAAACAGATAGAAATTTACCTTTCTATCATTTGCTTGTTTTCTTTCTTCAAACTGCAATCTTCTCCTCAACTCTTTTAAGTGTAATGCTCATTAACCTTTAGAAGAGTAGTAATAGCTCATATTGATAATAAAGAACTCAATTATCGCTAAGGGAAATGAATAAAGTGAAATCGCATAATAGCTTAAATTTAAGAGGATTCACGGTACCATTTAACGCTCGCAATGAAAACCTACTATTCAATGCATGGAGTAAAGCAAGGAAGTTCCAAATTGACACCTTCTGATACTTCCTACATATCATAACAAAAAGATAAAGAACAGAGTAAACTCTTCATCTTGTCTCTTAATCAAATTATAATAGCATGTTTAACACTTGGCTTGCTCATTTATATGCCGTATAAATTTAAAAAGAGTTATTTTTAGATGCACCCACGAATGCAGGTGGTTATGCGATCAATCTATCTTGAGTAAGCCTTCTTGTATACGTGGTCCAAACAATTCATGAGATTGAAGGTATCCGAAACAAAAAATTGGAGAAATCAGAAAGAGCCAAGCAAGTCTGAATGATTTGCAAACATTAAAAAAAACTCCTTGCACAACCTGTTTTATGCTCCAATCAAAGAAGCTATGTTGATGGGGTGCTAAAAGAGTTGCAACCACTCGAGAAACAACAGGGGAAATATAGAAGAAAAGAAACCAGCAAGAAGCTACCAGTGATCCCTTACCAATTAGGGTTTCAGGCTCGTACGACAGACCCTCAAAGAGAAGAATAGTTATAACAGGAGATTATAAAAAAGAGTTTGCTAACTTAAATGGGAGTTTTTTTGGTAACTTGCACATAATCTTTGCCTTATGCGATTGAACCAAACCATTCTCTTCAAAGTTTGAAGAGGAATCAATGAATGGGAATTTTGTCTCCTTGCTTTCTCTTAATTTAGTTAACATTACCTATGCTATGCTTGGCTGCTAGAGAACGCACCAACAGTTCAAACACTATTGTATTGTGAATGGAAAACAAAATTCAATTCAGATAAGTAATCGTGATTATTCAAACTATAGATACCTTGTATTATTTGTCTCCATCTACTCCCCAAAGCAAGTGGGACTAATGAATCCCTTGTTGCCGGGTTCAACAATTTTTTTTATATCAAGAGATGTGAGCTTTCTCATCCCTTCCTTTGGCTCCTGGTGGATGTTTGTTTCTCTTATTCTCCTTACTAGGTAATAATAAAATAGCATTACATTTGCTTGCTCACAAATCCAATGTAGCCATGAATAAATCAGTTCAGAAGATGTCAGAGATAACTGAGGAAGATGGTGACGAGACCCATTGCAGCATTGATCCGGAGGTTCAAAAGGATAGAATCAGACGGATCATCGACTACCATAAATCTCTGTACTTGTCTACTTCGTCTACCTCTTCTGCTGCTTCAATCTCCTCAATTTCTTCCTCTAGCAAAAGTAACAATTTGCTAGAGCTGATGAAGAGAGGAAGCACTTCTCTGCAGAGATTATTTGACATGGAGCATACATCTCTGGCCACACATTTTACAGAGTACAGTTGTTCTCCGGTAACCAAGCCTATACTTCTATGGGGTAGTGATACTGACGATGGCATTCAAGAGCCGTCAATGTGGGAGGCTGTAAAAACATCAAATCCTAATAACACTCATTGTGGATCAGATGATCTAGGTGGGTTTGGGTCAGAAAGCGGTGTCGAGGAGGGGGATCTGCGTCAAGCAAAGAGGAAGATGCAAAACAAGCAGAGATTGACCAGAACGAAGTCATTTAGGACGTTTCCCAGATTCAATTTGAGGAGATGCAGAGGCTTTAAATTTCGATCAAGATTGAAACAATTGAGGATCATGATATGTGGGAGAAAATTTTGATATTGCTTTTATGATTCCAAAGGTCTGCGGCCTAAGCAATATTTTGTATTTGTTGCCCATAACTAGTCAGAAATTGATCAAACTATTAAAAATTAGCGATTGCACATTATTGCAAAACAATCAGACATATTTCCTCACACAAATTGAAAATAGCAAACCTTATCATTTCCTTGTATGGGGATTGCAGATTAAAATAAGTTTATTATTTACACATGGAAAAAAAATAATCCATAACTATCAATGAGCTTACTTAGGCACTGTACAATGGCATACAAAGAATACAGCGGTCTGAGATTATCCGACCGATGATGCTTCCTTCTTCAATCGCCAACTTATTGCTTTGTTTGTTCCATAAGTGAATCCCGTAAGTGTCTCCACTTAGCTGAAGCAGTTTATTGGCTACCCATTTTGATGTGGCCGGATTATCCGGCCGCCGGAAAAACCCACCTATCCTACTCCAATCCACCGGATAAAAAGCCATTGGCGGAAGGACACTGAAGTTGTAGTTTGGTCTTTTAGCGACCCTTGCAACCACCCTCGAAACCAAATAAGGCCCGTTATGCCCCCATTTGCTCCCGTTAAAAGTGAGCGAAAATTCTTGTATAAATTTATACAGAAGCGGGTGCTTCTTATCGAAAACGAGAACAGCGTTGTTCAGCCGGCTCCAGTGACCAGTTTCCGAATCTACAGTTTGTGCTCCGATCGAATTCCTCAAATCCGAAAACTTCTTCAAAATTATGAAGTCGGCGTCCACGTAAACGCCCCCAAATTTGTATAGAACTGCTAGTCTAATTAGATTGGATAAATTCTGAGCTAATGGAATCTCACCAGGGTCGACTTCCCCCTTCTTCAACTCTTTGAACCAGGGTTCAGCAGGTGTGTTATAAAACAGAAACGGCAAGTCCGGCGTAACGGCGGCTACTCTATAACCCACATCGGTCAGCGGCTTTAAGACCCAGTCTCCCTGTTTGGAATCCATGGTTCCAGATAAAATCATCAAGCATCCCAAAGGATGGGCTTTGAAGAGGGTCTCCATACACAGAAGCTCTCGATGGCCGAACGATCTCACAGGCGAAATCCATGTCATAAAAAAACGAACCTCACACCTTTCATCAAAGAACTCCTTAGCTCTATGGGCGAATTTCTGCGCCAACTGAGTCGAATGCAATATCTTGAATTTGAGTAGGTTTCCTTTGAACCATTGGATCCTTACTTCGGCCGTAACGTTGATTGGAGGGAGAAGGGGATCTATATAAGCCTCTGGAATCTCTTCTTTAACTGAAAGAAGCAGAATTGGAGACGGATTTGATATGAATTTGGGAGTTTTTCTGGATCCCAAGGCGACTAAATGGAAGGTGATGTTGGAGAAGACGCTGACCACAAAGAGGAGAAGAAAGAAGAGAGCAGCGAGAGGGAGTGTGGAGTACAGGGGAGATTTGATGGGAGAGAGTCGTCGGAAGTTGAACTTCATGTTGTTGGGAAATTTCTCGAGGTGGGTTGGATGGAGAGAGAGTGGGGTGTGAAGTAGCAGAAACCAGAGCTCGAAAGGAGCTTTCATGGCGGATGGGTCGAGAGGAACTCTTTGGGGGTTTATTGAGTTTATTCTTTTGTTTTATTGCAATTTCGCATCAATTGTTCCGGCGTTGAATATTTCAAAAGATCGAATTGATAGATTGTGCGGCCGTCTGTGATGCATGTGAGAGATAGAGAGAGAGAGAGAGAGAGAGAATTTGTGTTTTGGGAAAGTATTTGTGTTTGGAAATGGAAGATTCTAAGATAGAGATGGGAGGGGAAAGATTTTTTTGCCCGCGAAATACGTAAGCAGAGAGCGGAAATGGGTAGCTGTATTCGCAACTGAATATTCTTTTGGCGCAATTAATCGCTCCACTGTTAACAATGTTGACTGCTTTTAATCTGATGATAGAAAGCCTTTTTAGTTTCAATATTTTACATAATAAATCTTGAGATCATGACCTATCTATCAGATGATAAACTGTTGATTCCACATAGAATACCTGTAATTATGGTATATTATGAGAATTGTTCTTCCATCACTTTTTGGATATCTATTAGAGGTGTAATAAAATCTTAGAGTATGATGTAGATACATTTATGTACCGTAATGAACTGATTCAAGGCAGTCTCAACGGTTAAACCTATCTTAGCTCTAAAAGAATCTTTAGTTGCGAATACAACTTCCCCTTGGAAATGTAGGGCGCCAATCGCCTCCGATCTCATTACGCTGTCTTAAATTTCTAGTCGTCCGATTTTAATTTAATTTTTTTTTTTTTTTCTTTTTGACGCCAAACTTTTTTATTCATCAGCTTCTCCACAAAGAATTAGTGTTAGATAAGCAGCTCGAGTACATTTAACTAAGTACTCGGGTCATTTTATTTGGGATGGATGCATGCATGTGGAATCATTAGCCAGTCATTTCAAATGCATTTGATAACTATATATTGTAAGATGGTGATGTTTTCTCAATACAACTTTTCACCACTAAATTTTTATATCGAGTAATATATATGATATGATTGAGATATAGTATTTTGTCCAAGATCGGTGGCCTGTCCCCAATTTAGAGTGGGATCTGGTTGGCTACCATAAACTAGCTCCTAAACAGACACTCACCACCTAACTTTTTAAGTCATTTGTAGCACATGTTTATTGATTCTACAGCTAGGGGTGCAAATGAGTCGGGTTTGAGATAGGTTTAAGATCAATTAGAACCTAACATGCTAACCAGTCCCTTGTTTGAGCCTGATCTATTAACCTCTAAACTTTAGTCCCTTGATTTGAGTCTGGTCTATTAACCTCCAAACCTTGATTTAAGCTTGAACCCGACTTATTGAAATTACCCAGACAGATTTTCAACTCAACCTAACCTAATAGGTCAAGTTTTTTAACCCCGACTTGCAGCAGGTTGGTTCGATCCGTAAAACTTCTCAGCTTGAGCCAACCGGTTTGCGTGCAGCTGAAAAATATGCCCAATTGAGGATCCAAGTCATGAGTCTTAAAATTTTAAAATATAAACCTTCCGTTAAATAGGGAGAATGGTTAATATTATATTGGGTCATGTCAAATTTGGACCGTTGATTGATTACCTACCCTCACTTGATGGATGAGGTAATGTTGTGAGGCTAGTGATCGTCTTGAGCCCCGATTTTCTCCCAACCATCCTGGTCTATGATGTCCATCATTGGATCTTTGTGCACTATTATATCCATACATATATCAAATGAGTCTATCAACCTTATTATATAGATTGTTCGGATTTGTCTGTTAATGTTTAAAGAGAAACAATCCTCTTTAATTATATAATATAATAGTTGGGAGTTAATTTTAATGTCTAATCATATAAGTTAACCTAATTAATTGTATATAATGAAAATTTATTCCTCCATTCACATAGCCATTATGAAACACCGTGGCCACATGTAATAACAAAATAAAGTTCTAAGATCAAATAATTTGAAACGGCTCATGAGCATTATATTTAGGCAGGTGGTCATATGATAAAATCATTTGGACAATTTAGAATGGCCAAAAATATTTGTCATGTGGCCCAAAAAGTGGGGCGGTTTGGGGAAATCATTTAACAATTAATGTCAAATTCCGGGGTGCGAGAAGGGGTGAATGGTATATAGACCTAACTTTTAATTTTTTATGTATAAAGTGTGACTAGTCTTTAGACTTGAACCTACATTTTCATCCTTGACTGGCCAAGCCAAGCCTTTGTACCACTGCACCAAGCAATGTGCCTTGGCGGAGGAGTCTGTGACCCATCTCTTCCTCCAGTGTTGAGTGGCTTTTAAAGTTTGGGGAGTGATCCTTAAGTCTTTCGATATGAGTTAGGCATCTCTTGCACCATTTCGCAAACATTTTTAGTTTGGTTTAACATTAAGTTGGAGGGCCAGTTGGAGGCGTTTTGGAGAGTTGGTTTCTTTGCGGTGATTTGGAGTCTATGGCTTAAAAGGAATAATCGCATATCAACTAAAAGCAGCGGCCAATTGGCATGATCTTGAAGGGTGTCAATGACCTGATGTGCCATTGGGTGGTCCTGGACAAAGACGGCGCAGAGGGGGCCAATTACTCATGGGACCCGAGGTAAGTCCCTGGCTCTCTCCCGGCCCTTTGGCTACTGTAGTGTCCTTGTTTTGTTTATATTATTTTGGGTCTCTTGTGCGGATCCACTTTCTTTCGGATCAGTCATTTTGTCTCTTTGTATTATTTCAGCTGCTCACTAATTTTAATATATTGGATGAACATTTACTAATATAAAAAAAATAAAAGCTAAACTCATTGGAGAGTTGGTTTATTTGCGATGATTTAGAGTCTGTGGCTTGAAAGGAACGATCATGTATTCAATTAGAAACGGCGGCCAATTGACATGATCTTAAAGAGGGCCAAAGACCTGATATGTCATTGGGTGGTCCTAGATAAGGACGGTGCAGAGGGGGCCCACATTACTCATGGGACCCAGGTAGATCCCTGTCCCCTCCCGTCCCTTCGACTGTCATCGTGTCCTTATTTTGTTTATATTATTTTAGGTCTCGTGTGGATCCGCTTTCGAGCCAGTCATTTTCTGTCTATATATTACTCCGGCTGCTCGGTGATTTTAATATATTGGATGAACATTTGCCGATAAAAAGAAAAAAAAGTTAAAACTCATTGAACCTTCAACGAGTTTTAAACTTTTGGTTGGTCAACCATCTAAAATTCCGAAAGTTTGGCTTTTATACGCAACGTACTACCGCATAAAACCCACTGCCTGTGTTGTGAACTTTAAGAATCAGTGGAGAAAAATAAAAAAAAATTTCCCTTTCTTGCAAAGGAAAACTAGTCTCTTTTTAACCAACACATAAAAGCAACCTCTTTCCATCACTCTAGCCCAAAATCTAGGGACAATGGTCAGGCCCAACTGGTTGAACTAGTTATCCAAACTGTTGGATAGAAGGGAAATCTTGAATACACATAAATCTCTCAAAAGTAAAAACTATGAAAGTCAACGTACGTAATCTTTTAAAAGTAAAAACCATGAAAGTCTAGATTCCCTTCTATCCAATGGTTTGAAAACTAGTTGAGCCCGACCTCTCGTTCAACCGGTTTGACCTGACCATTGCCCCTCTGAGTAAAATGGAAATAGACACCAATACGTTACTTCTGGATAAATGATAGCATTTATGTAAAAATGATAATATAGTGCATAACACTACTGTAGTGTAAGGTGGACCCTATCTCTGCTGCTACTGATAGTACCTCTTGGATGGGCATGGCCAATACCAGCCATATGATCAATCATTTACTTCTGAAGGGTTAGTAAATGAATAGGCGGTGGTCCGATGATAAGTTAAAGATCATCAAATCTGTAAGGTGTATCGTTGATCAAATGGTCTAGATCCTTGACCACATATAAGATGGTGTTTCATAAGGATTATAAAGCTTAAACCGGTTTTTAACCACTGAATTTTTTCAATAGTTGACTTTCACAGTTTTTTAGGAGCTCTGAAATGGGAATAAAAGGATCTTGAGCCCAATTAATCCTTCTTTTTTACGTTTAATGGGAGAGGAAAATGGTTGTAAATGGCTTTTAACTTTTTCTCACTAGATTATAAGAAATCGGATGGTTAGTTAACTTTGATTCTACATTTTGGATTTTGGAGTCAAAGTTAGAAATCTAAATTTGGTGGATTATTTAATCTAAGTCAAATAGTCAATATTTAAGAACGCCAGCCTCCACGCCCCACGTCTACTTCTAAAATCTGGAAGCTATATGGAAAAGTTATGGTGCGGTCTATACTACCAGTCCCATGGAAATTCCACGAGATCTTTCAGATCAAACAGCTGTGGAGGCATATAAAACCCTAGAAAGGCACTAACAGGATGTGTTGAACGGAACGGTTCTGATCAATCGCTTCCCTTGGTATTGTCAATGAAGTTACTTATGACAACGGAGTCCATCAATCAGAAGATTAAGATTATATGTGTGGATGCGGTGTTTGATCAACCAATCAGATGAACGTTATGTTACTGATGAGGCCTATGAGTGGGACAAAGCATAGAGTAAGGTAACATTCTGCATCACATACTAACATTGCTATAATCTCCATGAGTCCAGGAGTTGTCCCATATACAAATAACAAATTTAAAAACAGTTAGGCTCATTGATGGCATCTTAACCAATTACAGCATCTGCTTTTATGGCCAACAGGGGAAACCCATATCTCTGATCAACACCCAAATCAACCCTCCATACATTTATTGTGTATTTTTTAGTGGGCATTCTGGTCAAACATGGAAAAGTATCCATATTTTGGACCACGCCTATAATAGCTATAGCGAAAGCTTGGGAAGTCGCCGTCCAAATGAGCTGTGCTCGGTACACGTGTACCTGAAAGGTCCTTCATGTGTAAATTATGCCACCAAACCACTCTCCTCTTTTTTTTTTTTTTGATAATTCCAAATTAAACCACTCTCCTCTTAGCACCCGCACAGAGTTTGAGATACTGAAAATACCTGAAAGCTAGCGTATTTGGCCAGGTTAGTGTCGGAGGTTGCCCGTGTACCTAACATAAAGGTACGCGGCTCGTATACCTTATAAAAATTCATGTCTATGCAGCCAGATTTTTTATTCTATTTATTTATTTATTTTTTTTTTGATACGGGCCTATGCAACCAGATTTGATTGCATTTCTTCAACTCTATCTAAACTTTATCTTGACAAAAAATTGCACGTGGTCTTGAAGTTTAAAACTCCTAGGGGCGGCTATCTTTTGTTTTCAGCCGTTGAATTTAACCCAGGAAATAAATCTCTGATTACTTCTTTGTTTGCTTATTCAGTTCAAGAAGCTAAGCTTCCTTATTGGTTGATTGTACAATCAATATATGTAAGAATAGTTTATTTAAAAACAATGACATTATATAATTTTATTTTATTTTTGATAGAGACATTATATAATTTCATATTGTGACAATTTAACTCTCAATTAGAATAGAATTTTATATTATCAAAGAGTCAATTTAACTCCCAATTAGAATAGAGTTGAGCTTAATCCATCATAAATATATTAATTTAATTAGTGGTACTTTTATTTGCAATCCAAGATTCTTTCTTTTTAACTCAGGTTTTATGTTCTTAAATCATTGACCGCTTTAAATTAGACGATGGAGATCATTTTTCAACCCAATCTTCGACATAGTAGATGTTGAGGTCATGGGGCTACTATCAGATGGTCAGATTTTGATGCGTGAAATCAAAATCTGACTGTTTGATGGTATGACTATGAGACCATGATCTATTTCTCAAAGATTAAGTCCTAAAATGATCTTCAAGCATGATTCAAAGCAATCAACCATTTGAAAACGTGAAATCAGTGTTAGAGAAGGAAGAATCTTGAATTGAAAAAAAGGGTACCCTTTAATTTTTATTAAAGTAGGTGGGAGATGGGGATAATACGATAAGTGCATGAAGTGACCACTAATAACTCATTTAGTCAATTAATTTTTCTTGAAGTACATCATAAGGCTTCAATTAAAAGTGGTCATGAACCTCGAGCTCTTTCCTAGGGTTGAACCCTAGAGAAGAGTCCGTTGGGGGTCCACATGACATCGAAACATGTGTTGGATTTCCATTGGAACATAGGAATGCTTAAACAAACCATATTTGAAATAATTTTTGTAAAAAAATTGAGTATTGTTTGCTCATTGGTGGTCAATAGTTTTATAAATGAACAGTGATATTAGATATTATATTAGTTTGCCATTCAATTTCGTGAATATTGATTATAAAGACATAACCCTAGAACATGTAGGGTGTGAGGAGTGAGGTGTCATGTGACACTCGAATAATACCATCAGATGGTGGAGATTGTCTTTTGTCCCAATTTTTTACAATGGATCTTTATATCAAGGGTGTACCATTAGGTGGTCAGGTTTTGATTTCACATGACACACATCCCAAAAAAGTGATATTAAAATCAAGTTTGAGTGTGATGAGTGCCACATGAAGAAATGGACATTTTTAGGAATATGCGCCTCATGAAATGAAAATAGACTGTCTGATGGTATGCTCATGATCTCATGATCCATATGTGAATGATTGGGACGAAAAACGATTTCCATCATCAGATTAAAAGCAATTAGCTTGTTTTCAGTGTGGGCGTCCTCAAAGATTCAGTGGGTCTACTAATTTGAAGTTTATGATCAATAGAACTCTGGTACATAAAATTGGAATAAAACATCATACTTGTCATGTGATCTATTAAAGTCAATTGTTGAATTATATAATAGCTTTTGATTCCATTTAATCAAATGATGAAAATTATATTTTGTTCTAATCTTTTGCAATTAATATCATTAAATTATGATCTTTCAATCAAACAGCTTAAATAGTGTTTTTACATAATAGAGGCCATCAAACTTGCAAGCCTTTCTTTTAAATTCGGGGCAGTCCAATGCAATTACTTGAAAAGCTTATGCAAGTAATGGCTCCCTGCGTCTAAACTGGACCATTATATTTTCCAAGATACTTTTCAAGATTTATGTACAACAAGCCTTCTTATTCAAAAATAATATCTGTGCAGCTCCACCGTCAGTGTTGTCAATATCTAATTTTAAATGATATGCACAAAATATAGTTTGTAATAAGCGTCATGCATTATCTTCTCTCTTTAATTCTATATATATTATATATACTAGCTTTATTAAATCAAAATAATTTTATATAATTTATTTTAATATTATCAACCTTCCACTTGGCTATAGGCCCAAGACTCATAAATGTTTATATTTGTCAGGATCAAAATACCCTTAAGTCTTTAACCCACTTCATCTACCCTTAAATCACCCTAAGTGACCCGTTATTTCGTATTTAATATTTTAGTACTGTTCATAAGGCTGGTGTTCCTATCACATCACTTTATGTTAAAGCCGCCTCACTTAAATAACAGAAAATTATGATGACTCCTTTAAATTAGATGATGGAGATTATTTTTAAACCTAATATTTCACAAAATAGGTCTTGAAATCATGGGCCTATTATTAAACAATTATATATTGATTACACATTGCACACATCCCAAATAGTGAATGTAAATCACATTTAACGATATGTTGTGATCACGATCACTTTTTGGGATGTATGCAACATAAAATTAACATTTGACCGTATGATGATAGGCCTATGATCTCAAAATTAATTGTGTAGAAGGTTAAGACAAAAATGATATCCATCTTTGAATTTACAATAGTCAATAAATTTTTGAGGAAGGAGACAAATCAGTGCAACAATTCAAAAGCGAGCAAAGGAAAATAATAGTTGGACGAGGATACTGTTAGATATTTAAAAGTTTATTGAATTTGTCTTTTTTCGATAAGTGTGTCTTTTCAATTGAGGTGTCTTTTCTTAAGGGGAGTGTCTTTTCAATTGAGGTGTCTTTCTAAAGTAGTGTCTTTTCAAAAGAGGTGTCTTTCCAAAGTGGTGTATCTTTTTAAAATGAAGGGTCTTTCTAAAGTGGTATGTCTTTTTCGAAGGGATACGTGTGTCTTTTCAATTAAGGTGCCTTTTCCCAAGAGGAGTGTCTTTTCAATTGAGGTGTCTTTCCAAAGTGATGACTTTTCAAAAGAGGTGTCTTTCCAAAGTGGTGTGTTTTTTCAAAATGAATGGTCTTTCTAAAGTGATATGTCTTTTTCGAAGGGATACATGTAACATCTTTTCATAGGAAAATGGTGCATTAACACATCATTTGATTTCTATTTAAGGAACCTAAAATCAATATTTTACACACCACAAAAAGAGTCTTCTTTCTTCTCTCTTGTTATGACTTTAAAGGTCTTGATCAGCACGTTCTTTCAATATTTGGTGTTCGGATAGCGTAATCGGATTCGCTAAATCCTTCACAAGAATATACAGCCGGTTCATTATATCTTAGAACCAGTTTGCAGTAACATGTTGGTGACCACTCTGTCGAAGTGGTGGGGGCAAATATTGGTTTAAAGACGGCGATATTTCTCGTGCCTCGAACTGGTTCCATGTATTATTTCGGATCAACATTTCAATATTTCAACAATTTTAAACCAATATTTATGTTAGCAAGTTTGAATTTTAGAGAAATGGCTAAAGACAATTTTAGGAGATGATGATAATGCGATGGGAATACAATGCACTCCTCGAATTCAAAAAAGTATGCTTACTTTTAATATCCTTTGAAAATTTGATTTTGAGGCTGATTTAATGTCACTTGTCGACATATTATCGGCATCGTTTGATGGCTGACCGCTAGAATGGCTGACTGGATCATCACAAGCGATGAAACTTAACGAAGGCATAATTTTTCTTGTAAGACTGTTCTCTTGGAAAAAGTAGTCTTCTTCTTAATTTATCAGATTTTATTGCATTTGGTCCTCTTGATTTAATACGGTTAAATATTTAGACATTGTAGCACTATTTAACTAATAGTTCCAAGTATTATATTATGTTTTGGATGAATCTAAAGTACTCATGATTCTTTCCTGTGCATTCGATTTCTTCACTAGATTTAAACTGCATGTTGAAAATTTCATCCTGCATAATATTAAATTTCTACAAGCATTTGAAGTGTTTAGAGTTCCAATCTATTTGATAAATAGATTCTTAATCAAATTGTTCAGTCATGTATCGCCTTATGAGAAACTTGTTGATAGAACTCCACATGATTTTACTTTGTGCTCTTTTGGACGTTCATATTCCCGTATTTAGGGCCATATAATTAAGTTAAAGTTGTTCGGTCCAAACAGTGTCTTCGTAGGATACTCTCTTCACCATCAAGGATATCGATGTCTTGACATCAATATTGTGTGTATCTACTTGTCCCTATGAAGTTATCTTCACCTGTGTGCTTGTATCCACTTAACCACTCACACTTGGTTCCACTGACCACAAATTTTTATATGATAGTATTGTGTGTTTGTGAGAGTTTGAAATCATATTTTAATTTTTATGGATGCCTTCATTATGAAGGAGACGATTCACTTTAATTTGACATTATTTCGGGTGGGAATGTCACTTGTTTCAAGGAGACAAATTAACTAGTTAGATCGGCATGGGGAACATGTATGATACAGTGCTTCCAAATCATTTTATTTGACTATATAAAAGAGACATCTAGTTTCTATTATAACTTCTTAATTCAGTTACAGGTGTTTCTTTAATCCAAGGGCTTTGAATTAATTTGGGCGCCAATTTTATTTCTTCTTTATTTATCTATTCCTCACTAACGACGAATGCTGCTCTAACCCTTTTATGGGAATCAGTAATGTGTGAGTATGTAGTGTATACAACACACATCCACACATACATGTGTTAGGTGCGTGTGGGCACATCACACAAACTTGTGCACATGGTGTAAGTCACGTATAAGAGATACTTTATTATTATCATTTTTATATAATGTGTGTGTACATGATTGTGTACTTGTACATACTTGTTATAAAATTGTTTCATTTCAATGATGAAGATTGACAATTCAAGTGACAGAGAAAATGATTGAGTGGGCTAAGTTCATATTATCATGATTTATGGAACACTTTTAGTTTTTCATTACTATTCCTGGGGGGTTTTCTCATGGGGGAGTCAATTCATTAAAATATTTATTTATTTATTTATTTTTTCAAAAGTGACATAATTTTACTTTTTGCCAAGATGAACTTTGGCACTCATGCATTAAATGTGATTATGTTTGTAAAACTTTATTGCAATGATTTATAATCCTTTAACACAATTGTTTGATCATCAAGTAGCCACAAAATGATCGATTTAGTGGACATAGATATATGTCCTATGATTGATCAGTTGATTAAGCCTCAATCATATAGGACTTGAGTGCCCTTAATCGAGTGGGTATGGCTTAGAATCGTTATCAATGATTTGACCATAAACTTTTGGCAACATCGACTTGTTATGAAAAGATTGCTAGGATCATGTAGCGATGATCAAATGATTCTGGTTGAATATCTTTGAAAGGTAATGAGTTTGAATTTGATATTCTAAATCATTTGAAGATGATATTTCTCTAACGAAGGGATGACTGATTGAAAATCTAAATCAAATGATTTTACATTAATAAAAAGAGTCATGATCTTACAAGAGATGTTAAGATGCAACTATAAATCTGACTTAGTATGTTGCTTGTATGGAATATAGGTAGATAAATGAAGTGACTTAAGGGTCAATTGGTAGATGTATCAATAAAGATTAAGTCATAACTTCTAAATTTTCTATGAAACTTGTTTTCTTGTTAATTCATAAGAAAACAAATGATTTATGGATCCAGACGAAAATATCTGAAGAAGCGCTTTATGTGTTGATAATTGTAATTATAAGTAATTATGGAAAGTATTAATCTATAAAAATCGAGATGAATTTAAAGTTATTTACCCAAACAGTCACTTACGATGGGAACCCTACCTAATATTTGTTTGGTCAATGTTTAGGTTCAAAGGAAAGAACAAGTCGTAAATCCATGACGGACAAATGAGCACTACATTGATGAAGATTAAATTCTCATAAACATCCCAGGAAGGGTAGTGTTTTGCTTGTAATGGATAAGGGGAGGTTGAGCATTACTCTTAATAGACGCTATAACACAATATGTTTAGATGTTAAAGTTACAAGGACATCTCATATAGGCCTACCTATATAAGTGTGAGGGTGGAGCCGCTTTCAATGAGACATGACTTTATCTCATAAACACTTATGAAAATCAGGGTACTAGCATATGGCCTAAATGTGCTAACTAATTTATTAAACATTAAATATATAAAATATGTGTGTGAAATAATTCTGATTTGTCGAATATGATCATTAGTTTAAGACTTAGTTTCACTAAAGATCTTGACAAACTTTGAGTTATTTCCACTAAAGTGAAAATTCAAGTTTATAAGACATTTTCATTTATGCACATATTTTTGGCTTTGCTCTGATTTCAAAATTTTAAATAGTAGGGGATTGTTGAATATTTAAACATTTAAATAGTGGGGGATTGTTAGATATTTAAAAGTTTATTAAACTTGTCTTTTCCCAAGAGGTGTGTCTTTTCAATTGGGGTGTCTTTTCTCAAGAGGTGTGTCTTTTCAATTGAAGTGTCCTTCCAAAGTGGTGTCTTTTCAAAAGAGTTGTCTTTCAAAAGTGGTGTATCTTTTCAAAATGAAGGGTCTTTCGAATGTGGTGTGTCTTTTCCGAAGGGATGCATGTAGCACCTTTTTATAGGAAAATAGTGCATTAACACACCATTTGATTTTTATTTAAAGAACCTAACATCATTGTTTTACACACCACAGAAAGAGTCTTCTTTCTTCTCTCTTGTTATGACTTTAAAGGTCTTGATCAGCGCATTCTTGCAATATTTGGTGTTCGGATAGCGTAATCGGATTCGCCAAATCCTTCACAAGAATGCACAGCCGATTCGTTGTATCCTGAAACCAGTTTGCTAGTAACCTGTTGGTGACCATTTTGTTGAAGTGGTGGGAGCAAATATTAGTTTAAAGATAGCGATATTTCTCGTACCTCGAACCGATTCCATGTATTATTTTGAATCAACATTTTAATTTTTCCAACATATACCACATTGGGGGAATCGTAGGCGACCAATGGAGCAGCCTCCAAAAGGAATTTTCATGTTTTAAGATTCCAAACTCTTGCCGCCATGTTTCTTCACACTCACATGAGAATTGAGAAATTTTTTCACTCTACTGTCCAACCGTGCAAAGCAAGGCTCAAAAATTCGGCCAAAATGACCGAAATTTTGGCCAAAATTTCGGTCGAAATTTTACCCGAAATTTTGATCCTTGGTGTAAAGTAAATAAAGCGGTGTCGAAAGCATAGAGACAAATACCATTTTCAGTCATTTTTCGGTGGGGCTCCTTTCAGATTAATTTCTATACCTTTCGGAAAAAATTAGAATTAAAAAAAATATATATTACTAAAAGATATACTAAATTACTAATGTATTTAAAATAAAATAATTTTAAATATATAAAAAAAATTACCAAAATTTTCTAAATTTCGCCGAAGATTACTGAAATTTTCGTTAGTCCCCCTTTTCGGCAAAATTCGTAAAGGAAAAAATGCTCCCAGGAGTAAAAATATCCCTACACCAATTAATATGAGCATGACACAATACCTTTTTTGTGAAGTGTTGGGTGGCATTGGGCTACTTTGCTAATTAGAACTAAACTTTTAAAATATTTTAAAAGTTATATTCTTTTTCAATCATCATTTTTGACTTTTTAAAAAGTCTTTTTAAAGTCTATTTCTTTTCTTTTTTTTTCTTCTTTTTTTTGATAACCTCTCACTTTTTTTAAGAAAGTGTCAGACTTACTTTTTCAAATAAATTTTACTCAAAAAAGTCCAGTAGCGAAGTTATAGCACATCAGCAGCGAAATGTTGGCACCCCTATAGCGAGACGCTCTTCGTTAAAACAAAAATTAAAAAAAAGGGTGTCGCCGCCTCGTTTCAGGAGCACTGACGTTTCATTTTTAGGCCGTTTCGTTTTAGCGAGGTGTCACGGTGTCCGCACCCCTAAAATAAGGTGGCGCCCTTAAAACGAGGTGTCGACACCCTAATACCAGGGTGCCAACGCCTCGCTATCGGGGTGTCGGCGCCTCATTTACGGGATGCCGACACTTCGCTGCCGAGGTGCTAACGGTTCGCTTTCAGACGGCGATGTTTTTTAAATAAAATATACTTGAAAAAGTAAGTCCGACACTTTTTTGAAAAAATGAAGAGAAAAAAGAGAAAAAAAAAAAAACTTTAAAAAGCCAATAACCTTAATTATTAAAGTGAGTCCCATGCCACCCATTACTTTACAAAAGGACGCTACATGTCACACCTATATCAATTGCCATAAAAATATCTTTACGCCTGAGCACATATCCCCGGTCCTCTATATATATAAGGTCATATATATATATATATATATATATATATATATATATATATATATATATATATATGAAAACTTTAAAATAATTAACAAAATTATCTACAGGATATTTTTGGTACTATGACACATATATTGGGTTTATATCACACAGAGAGGAAGATATAACCTGACATGAGCCGATATTGACCGATACCAATATTTGATTGGTTAATTTGACTTAACATGTGGTCCTATATTGAATCGATCGTATCGGAGGGCACCTACACCGCCTGATTAGATATGGTTTACATCTAAAGCCATGGGCTCTTCACATTGGATGGACATAGAGATGCTCTGATCTGTATAAGGAGAGAGAGAGAGAGAGAGAGAGAGAGAGGGGGGGGGGGCGGCCCTTAAATACATTAAAAAAAAAAAAAAAAGGTACTTAAATTTCGCTAGGTTTAGCCGGAATATATATCAGATATGTATCAGATGGGACTCGGCAGATACGATCTTATGTATTTGTTTCAAATACCCGTTAGTACAAAGTACCATAATGCTTATGGGTTCGATGGTTCGGATTTAAGTTGGGCACATGATTTAATACTATTAAAGCATCATCTTCTGATCATTGTGAGGCGTTTGGTGTTTCTAGAAGTGAGTAAAGGCATTTTTGGAAGCGACTAAAATTGCGGTGCAATGTGGGTTCAACAAGCTAATCTTTGAAGGAGATTCCTCAAGGATTATAAACACTGTGGCTTGCTCCTAGCGGGATTTGTATGATTTATCTTTTTTGTTTGACGATATTAAACAATGGGTCTTCATGTTGGAATACTCATCTTCCTCTCTTATCAGGAGATTAAGTAACTCGGTAGCTGATGTTCTAACTAAAAAAGGATTGTGATGAAATTTAGATGGAGGATGCTCCTCCTCAAATATATGATTATATTATAAGTGACGTTCATTAGTTTTTTTAATCAAAGGTTTCTATTATAAAATAAAATAATAAGGAAAATAGTCAAATTCAAGAGATCGGTGAAGGCCTTCGATTGGTAAATTGAATCCCTTCCTTTCAAATACCTTAGCATTCCATTTGGTACTGGGATGTGGGATCCCCCAAAAGAACCTGTGGTTTTCCATTATTGAAAAGATGAAAAGAAAGCTAGCGGGATGGTAAGGAACCTTCTTTCAAAAGCCGGTGAAGTGAAACTTTTCCACTCTTCCTTTCAATGACATGTATTTAGGCCCGGTCCAATTTAAAGAGGGTTCAGAGTTGGAATAAAGCTTGCGGGGTGGGCTTGCGCGAGCACTTCAATCCTGGAATTTAAATGGCTGGGCTTTGGTGAGCCCCTAAGCCTGTTGGGCTCTCATAGGTGATATGTATATTGAGCCACTAATAGAAATACTGATATATTGAGCTTTAACAATAATATATATATATATATATATATATATATATATATATATATATATATATATATATATATATATATATATTTAAATCTTTATAGAATTATAGGTTTTTCTTTTTAAATTCTAAACTTTCTTGGAAATAGATCTTATCTTCTTATTAAGAAATTTTAATATATCAGTATTTCTATTTTTATGAATATAGAATTAATTATTGTCAATAAATAGCTAATTGATAAATTATATTGAGCCACTAATAATATTAAAAAAAAACCTTAAAGAATTATAGATTTTCGTTTTTAAACTCTACACTTTCTTCGAAATAGATCTTATCTTCTTATTAAAAAATTATGATATATCAATATTTCTATTTTTATGAATATGGAGTTAATTTTTGTCAATGAATAAGCAATTGATAAATAAATGGGCCGGGCCAGGGTTGTGATCTGAAAGTTCATGACTGGACATACTTAGGCCTCATTTAGGTGTTTCCTGATTTTTCCCAGAACAGCTCAGATTCTTGGACACTTAGAATCCTGACAGATTCTTAGCAGACTCAGATTCCTGATTTTTCCCATATGCACTCAGAATCCTTTGGTTTTAAATTCCTCTCAGAAAATCCTTAGAATCGATTCAATCAATGATTATGCTAGACTGTAGAAATGTGATCTAATTATCGGTTTATGTGTTGTAGTCGGATTGGCCATTACTTTTAAAATGAGCCATTAATACCCATTTACAGGGTTAAAATGATGATTGTGCTATGACCATATAGATATTATTCATTCATCGGGTTATATGTTGTAATCAGATTTGATTGAAATTTTACGTATTGCTAATCCATATGATGACAAACATAGTTCACGGATTTGTTTTTTCAAATAAGATTTCATGAAAGGTAATTATCAAAACATCACATACACATAGCAAATTTAATACAAATTGACGAAAATAATAATTTCAATCGGTTCTTGGTCCACCAATCTTGATCGGTAAAATTAAATCGCAAGTACACGAATTTTAACGATGTTAGAAATCAATTTATCCCATCAATTAAAATCAACCTTGTTAGGTGTAGGTCTGGTATCAAAATTGAATCAATCCATTGGCCCATCGTTTAGAGCACCTGACCCGACTTATTAATCGAACTCATTTGATGAAGTTGGGGTGCGTTCGGGTGACGATTAAAAGAGCCGAACCTTATTAGACTTTTGGAACTAGCCCATATGCAACCGGTTTACTAATCCGGCTGAGCCAACCCATTTAATATCGGGTCTACATATCTTAGCCCATACTTGGCCTATTGTGGGCCCATTGAGACCAATTGGTCCCCTTTGTCCATTAACATGTAATGGACAAAAGCTCCAAGCACCATGTTCTGTGATCTGTTGGTACACTTAATATTAATTTTTCACTTTTAAATTCTATATCCTTACTACTATATTTGTAAATATAGTTCCTGTCACTTTTCTATATGCCTAAAATACCCCTAACTAAAAAGTGCATCTATAGGGCTGTCAACGGGGCGGATTTTTCAATCGGCCTGTTTTTTTAAAAGAAAAAAATTTGGGCTCGAACCCGGCCTGATAGCTAATCGGGCCGGTCCTTACACTTTGAAGCCAAAACCTGGACCCATTTCTTATCCGGGCCCGTTTAATAAATACCTAAAAAAATTGGGCCCGAACCCGGCCCGTTGACTGCCCTATGCATCGATATCTCATTGCCGCAATCCCTAAAACCGAAAAGAGAGTTATGTTTCCATTAAACCTAAAACAGAGTTTTGTTTCCATTAAACTAGGACCTTGTTTCCGTTAAACCTTACACCAAGTATACAATGCATTCAAACCTCACATCATATGTCACGTGGCACTTGATTTCAAGATAGTGTCTTTTTTGGGATCGTGTGCAATGTCGCATGTCATCTATTAAAAAAAAATTAATTTTTTTTGTAGTTTAAACTTCAACTAAAGTTTGGATACTGCCTCACACATCATAGCACATTGAATTTTTTATCGTTTGACCACATTTTGGGTCGTTGAAGTCCACTCCTTTTCAACAGTTTTTATTCACTAAATGCGGTGGCTGTAACATAAAGTAGTGTCTCGGTAACACCAACGAAAATATTATCAAGCTGATTTAATTTCATTGGTTGACTCAATTTAATCTTGAGTTTTAAATGATATTAATGTTGATGCAACTTCACAAGTTTAAATAGTTGATGATGGAGATTATTTTTCACCCCATTAATGATATCAAATGGACCTCTTGAATGATTATCCCGTGGGAGACATTATTTGCACTCGGAAACTTGGTCCTTGGACCAAGTTTAAACAAAGACCTACAAGTTTGGCAACCTCTGCTATATGAAAACTCCATCTAAATCATTTGATTTGGAGCCCATCATTTAAAGTTATAAAGTGCAAAAGATTAGCACGAAATATAATCTTCATCATGTGATTAAATATGGTTAAAAACTATTAATTGATTCAATGGTTGACAACAATAGATCATATGATAAATATTATGTTTTGCTCCAATATTATCCACTAAGGATCTATAGATCATTAACTTTAAATCATACAGCCCAAATTGCGTTTTCACATGTCACATGTCCCTAAAATACAAAGTCTTTCTTTAACTTCGGTTCAATGGCAACATTTAACTTATGGACAGAAAATTATCATAACTATTTTATATGAAAATGAAGACAAGCCCCCCGATTCAGCTGCGGCCAAAGGAACTGGTGAAGCAGGGAGGAAGTAGGTAAAATCTAACCGTATTGATCTTTATGTATGGGAAATTTTAGGTTTTTGAGAGCAGGTTTATTAGATGTTTTTGTGCAGTTCTTGCCTTGGTAGATTTGGTTTTGGCTTAGCTTTATATGCTCGATCTATGTTTGGATTTTAGATTTTTCCTCGAGTCGATTTTTGGTTGATTAAGTTTTGTTTATGCATTTCTTAAATATTTGTTTCTAGATATGAAGATTTATGCATTTATACATATCTAGGGTTTGAGTCTTCCATTACATCAATATCTACTTGTAGTTTAATGATGTTTTTTGAATATTTAAGTTTTAGGTTTAATGGAAGCAGAACTCTGTTTTAGGTTTTAACGGAAACAAGGTCCTAGTTTAATGGAAACATAACTCTGTTTTAGAATTTAGGTTTAATGGAAACAGAACTCTCTTTTAGGTTTTAGGGACTGCGGCAATAAGATATCGATGCATAGGGCTGTCAACGGGCCGGTTTTCAGTTCGGGCCCGGCCCGGATGGGCCGGGTTCAAGCCTAATTTTTTTAGGCATTTATTAAACGGGCCGGGCCGGATAAGAAACGGGTCCGATTCGGGCTTCGAAGTGTAAAGCCCGACCGGTCCCTATTAGTTGAGGTCCTTTTAAAGAAAAAAAACTTAATGTTTTTTTTAAAAAATATTAGGAACCCGGCCTGGATAGCTAATCGGGCCTGTTTCAGGTTACAATATTTCAAAATCGGGCCTGGTCCGGCCTGATTAGTTATCGGGCCGGGTTCGAGCCCAAATTATTTCTTTTAAAAAAATGAGCCGATTGAACAACTTGGTCCAAACCATTGATAGCACTATCAATGTCTTTTTTAGTTAGGGATATTTAAGGCATATAGAAAAGTAGCATAAATTATATTTACTTTTATATAGTTGTAAGGATATAGAATCATTTTTTATCAAGTGCTTCCTAATTTCAAAATCACAATCTAGAGATTAAAGGTGTCATTGGGATGAGAAAAAAATTCTCTCATTTGATTCAAAGCCGGTAATCAATTCCTTTGAATGAAAGGCTAAAATTGATTTTAGAGATTTGCATGGAATGCTTGGTAGCCGTCTAAAAATTGGTTTCAGAGATTGGTAGGCTTGGTTTCTGTTTCGCACATTTAGGGGCTGATAGAGACGATAATATACCTTTCGCACACACCAACTTTTCTTTGTACTGATTATATAAGATGTAAAACTAATACACAGTTAACGGACCTTTTAGGCTGTGCTTGATATTACACTAGAGAGTAGAAAAGAACAGCAACTCTTCATCATTGCAATAAAATGTGAGGAGCTATTTGAAATAGGAAAATTGCCTTCTTTAAAAGAGCATGATTTTTTACGATCTTTTAAAGAGAGATATTTTTCATGTTTCAAAGAGTAATCTCTCATTTTTTATTTTCCGCCGATCCTTCTCTCTCTCCTTTTATTCATTTGCAACCATGGAATCAAAAATCGGCTGATACTTGTATTTTCTTTTCTTTTTTCTTTAAAATAATAATAGGTCCAATAGCGTAGCGCCGTAACCACGTACAAGAGTGTGGGGGGCTGAAGCCCCCATTTAGCTCTAGAATTTGTATTAGATGTTCTTCTTATACAACTATCTTTTAATATAAACTCCAAAATTTATGGTGAATAAGCCTCCAAATAAAACTTAACATAAGTATTAACATGTATAGATCATTACTAGCTCTTACCAATAGAAAATCCTGGCTACGCCCCTGAATAGGCTGATACCTATTGATATAGGCATACATATCGGCCGAGTTGGATCAGTCCTCCAAGAATTTATACCCGATACCGAGTCCGATTTGGACACCTTATTTGCAACAACAAAGAGCTGCAGCTGGTAGCTGGTATTTTCTACTCTTCTATTGAGGAATGCCAAACACAGCCTTAGCCCTGAGACATTACTCATAAATTTATTCTTTTTATAGTGGATTTATATAACATGTTAAATGAATACAGAATTTAAAGCTGGTGGATTTATATAACATGTTAAACAATTACACAATTAAAAGCATAAAATCTTTAATTTTGTACACGTGGAAATATTTTCACTTAGTGCATCCAAACTATGTGATGACACTTCAACGGCAATCTTTGTACAAATATATCGGCTCTAAGGGGGCGTTCTTTGCACCCTTTTTCTGTGAAGATCACACGCTCTTTAACAGAAAAAAAATCGTTGACTACCTTGAATTGGACGATGAAGATTGTTTTTTGTCCAAATCTTCTATACAATAGATCTTGAGATCATGGAACACCTATCAGATGGTCACTTATTCATTCCACATGGTACGCATCCCCAAAAGTTATCGTATGATAGGTACACCCATAGTTATGGTCACTTTTGGGGATATGTGCCATATGGAATCAACATGTGACCGTCGACCGTCTGATAGGTGCAATATGATCTCAAGATCTATTCTATGAAAGATTGGGACAAAAAACGATCCCTATCGTTTGTTTCAAGGTAGCCAAGGTGTTTTTCTTTGAAAGAGCATGTGCTCTTCATAAGAAAAATGGGTGCAAATAACGTCACGCTATCTATTATTTTCTTTTTAACTGCTAATATTAAATCTCATTGAATGGATGGTATGCATCGTTTTATAGGTCTAATTCTTTAATTGGGATGTGCTTCATTAATGATGGATACCCACTTGGACTGTTTAGATTGATCAAAGACATCTGTGTGGCTCCAGGGATAGGGTGTCATCGCAACTTGCTCAAGGACGATCAAGAACCACTCAAAAATTTTGAGCATGATCCAAAACATGTCCATTGTTGAAAATGTTGTCAAAGATGCCCAAAATCAATGCTCCAAATTGAGTGGGCATTACCCCATCAAATGAAAAGTAAAAAAGTCTTAATATTATTTATTTTGATATGTCATATGTGGGTGTTGTTTTAGGGTTGAATCACGCGTTTGGAAAATACACAAGTCCTTATTTTTTGGACTGTGTTATACAGTGGACAAGTTTTTATAGACTATTTTACAGGCAACTTATGTGGAGCGACGTGACTGGTTGCCTGCACACAGTGGAACTCTAGCCAGTCACGTCGTGCCACATAAACTGTCCGTAAAATTATCCCAAGTTTATAATATTTTTTTCTTTAAAACTGTCTGAAGTGAGATAACAGTGTTTATCCTAATTTTTCCAGTGCGGCTTTCATGCTCTATCAAACCTCTAAATCATCGATTCTCACGCTCTTCTCTTATGCACTTCTCGAGCAGCTTCAGGTTCCATTGAAACCTGGAACGATACAAAATTTTGCATGGATTCATGGATTTTAATATTTAATATGGCTTATTAATGCTGAGGACTCAACAACCTCAACAGTTAATTATCAAAAACATAAAAAACAATCTAAACAGTTAATTATCAATATATTTCATCTCTCAATTCTCTCGTGTACTCTCAGAATATGCAAAGTGGAGGGATCCCAAACGAATTGGGCCAACTCACCAACTTGGAAATGCTCATCCTCGATAGGAATACTTTTTTCTAGTACAATTCCTTCTTCCATATTCATACTCACCCAACTCTATGAGTTCTGTGTTACCGATTGCCCGATCACCGGTTGCCTTCCTAGAGACATAGGCCTCACTCTTCCAAACTTCATCAAATTGTTTATTAGTGGAAATCAAATGAGCAGCCCGATTCCAATTTCCCTTTCAAATGCAACTTATCTCGTGCAACTCGACTTTTCCTACAATTATTTTACCGGATCAGTTCCCAACAATCTAGGGAATTTAAAGAACCTTGTCAATCCAAATTTGGGGGTTAACGAACATGTTACAAGTAGAGTTGATGAGATGAGTTTCCTGTCTTCTTTGACAAATTGCTCTGTTCTTCAAAGATTGCAGTTGAATTCCAATAGTCTCACTGGCAAATTGCCCCATTCAATTGCTAATTTCTCAACAACATTACAATATCTATCAATGGGCAACCAATCAATTATGCGGAAAGATCCCTACGGGGGTGGAGAACCTCATTGGTCTTATAAACTGAAACTTTCTCAAAACTCTTTCTCAGGTGTTATACCATCAGGGATCGGAAGGCTTAGTAATTTGAACATCATTAACTTGTCGGAAAATAGACTCTCTGGGCAAATTTCGACCTCCATCGGCAACATGACTTCATTAATTGAGCTCCATTTGGACAGAAATCAGTTATCAGGAACCATACCTTTGAGTCTAAGCCAATGCACCCATCTTCAGGTATTGAATTTTTCTTAAAACAATCTTAGTGGCGCCATCCCTAAACAATTGTTAGGGATTTCCTCCCTATCACTTTATTTAAACTTATCGGGGAATTCGTTGGCGGGCCCCTACCTTCAGAAGTTGGAAATTTGAAAAATCTAGGAAAAATAGACATTTCAGATAACAAGTTGTCTGGTGAAATTCCAAGCACTCTGTGGAGCTGTCTGAGCTTAGAACTTCTTAACATGGCGGGGAACTCTTTTCAAGGTTCGATTCTTTTGTCTTTAGGTGATTTAAGAGCTCTTAAAGAGTTGGATCTTTCGCAGAATAATTTGTCTAGGCTCATCCCTGAATTTCTAGGGGACCTTACTTCTCTACAATATTTGAATCCATCTTTCAATCATTTTGAGGGCGAAGTACCCAAAAACAGGGCATTTAGCAATGAGAGTGCAATTTTCCTCTTTTGAAACGATAAGCTTTGTGGAGGAATCTCCCAATTGCATTTGCCTTCATGTGCCATCTTCGAAGCCTCTAACAAAAAGAAAACACCTTTTCATCTCAAGATAATGATTCCAGCATTCATTGGGGGGTTGATTGTCACGTCCCAAAATCTGATACATGATTTATTTCGGCACATGAACGCATTCAATAATCAAAATTTAAATAAAGGAAATATAACGGTCCATTTTCATTAATAAAATTTAAAGTTATATTTATTTCCAATTACAACGTTCAACAACTCCTAACCAAGGCTAAACTAACAAGTCTTCTAGGGTCTTTTCCTGAAATGCAGCTTCTGAGCCACGAGGTCCGATTTTTGAAATTTAAATAACAACGTGGGTGAGATAAAACTCAACAAGTAACCCAATAAATAATATAACTCTTACATCAATTTTATCAGTTTCAAATTGAGAACTTCATATTAAATAAGAAAGATCATCAGCTATACCATCTAATGCTTCAATATAAAGAAGAAAAATAAAAATAACTTAGTTTACAATTATACTATATATATTGTACAATTGTTAAATAATAGCACCGATCCAAGTGTAATTCCATTAATATCATTATTCATCATTCATCTTGGATACCAGTCACAAAGGAGGGTTCCATGTTTTCATCAATCCCATTGTCAACTGTGCCGATCCAGTTTGACGGGTTTACTTTATATTACGGAAGTACACAAATGGATCCGTTCATCCAATACTACCATGCGGCCACATGAGGATCTTAATCAAATATCATATCATCATTTTTAAAGTTCTTCATATCAATTTCATTTAAAAAAAAATATCCAATATACTTTATGAACTCTCATTCTAAAACAATATGATATTTCAATGTAATGAGATCATATAAGAGATAAATCGAATATACAATACTTACGACATTTATATTTTTTTAACATAATTCAAAATGAAACAATCATAATTGGACAAGACAGGTATAGAATTATCTATACTATCATTCTTCATATCAATTTCGCTTGGAAAAACTTATCCAATATGTTTTATCAATTCTTATTCTAAAAGAGTATGATATTTCAATATAATGAGATCATATGAGAGATAAATCGAATACAATACTTACAACATTTATGTTTTTCTAACATGATTCAAAATAAAATAATCATAATTGGACAAGACGGGTCTAGAATTATCCATACTATCATTAACCATTCAAACATCTATTTATAATATTATAGTATATACTATGTAAAATAAAAGCATCATTAACTAATAAGATACGTGTTTAAAACATGCTATAGGATAGACTACTTTCCTCAATCACCGGATTCAAGGGTCCTGTGAGGGAGGTGTGAAGTTTCACGGTTTCGAAGGTTACCTGACACAAGGGGAAGGTGGTAAACAAGAACATTGTCGATGATGCGATAGGGAGAGCAAACTAAGATAGGGTCATCAAAGTTTAGGTTGGAATTGATTGAGTTATTTCAACCCCTATTTTAGAAACATTCAATTACTTTACTTAAAACAAAAAATCCTTAAAAACAGAAATTAAAATCTGATTTATTAAAATCCTTAATTTAAAACAGCTTTGATTTATAGTTCTGTTTTAAACCCTTAAATAAAATCTAATTTAATATTAAACAGAAATTCTGATTTATAATAATAATTTTTCAATCCCAGAACCTAATTGAGTAGAATTATATAAATTCAACATAAAACCATAGTTAAAAATATAATTAAGGTTATAAAATCATAATATAAAAATACCAGTTTTACAAGATCAAAGTATAAAATATTAGATTATAAAATCCAGATATAAAATTATCAAACTACAAAACCAGAATATAAATACTAAATTAGAACTACAGTATAAATTAGATTATAAGAATATAACACTAGAGATTTAAAGTGTAAAATCAGAGTTTAAAAATATTAAAATCAGAATATAACCCAGAATTAAAACCAGAATTTGCAATGCAATTACAGAATATAAGGCTAAAATAAAAACCCTAAAATACAACCAGTATTACAATATAAACCAAACCAGAGATTTAATATATAATCAGTATTAGAATACAACTAGGATTCAATATAAAATCAGAGTTACGATACAAATCAGAACTGATTTATAAAATCAGAATATAAAAATGTAAAAATCAGAATAAAATCGGAAGTTCCTGTTTTAAAATAAGTTGAGAAATTAATTATAAAACCAGAAATAAAATATAAAAATCAAAATTAAACCAAAATATAAAAATAATCTACAAAACTGGAATATAGGAATAGACTATATAATTCTAGAGTTTAAAGAACCAACATTTTGAATTACAAAACTAGATTTTAGAAAAATGAAATACAAAAATATATAAAGAAGAGCATACCTTAAAGAAGAAAAGCTTTAAGGAAGAGAGCTTTAAAGAAGAATTTGATGTGAAAGAGAGGAGGAAGAGGGCTCTATATATAGGCTCGGGTGGGTGACCATTCAGATTTGTGTTTAAATGTCGAGTAAAGAGAGGCATTATCGAATTGAAGAAGAAGAAGAGAAACGGCTCGGTTGTTATGCGTGAGTTTTGGTTTTGGGATTAAGTTGTAATAGGAAAGTTTAAGGTATATAACATATATAGGTTAGTGTGTGTGTGTGTGTGTGTATGCTTATGGGTCGAATCGGGTCGGGTCGAATAAGAGTTTGGGTCGTCACATTGATTCTCTTACGTTGTTCCTTTGCAATCTTTTTATGGAGAAAAAATCAAGAAAACATCCCCCACATTTTCTTTGGAGGAGAAATTCAAAAGGGTTGCCTATGCAGAGCTTTTAAAAGCGAGAAATGGTTTCTCTACTAGCAATTTGATGGGAGTAGGAAGCTTCGGTTCAGTTTACAAAGGGACTTTAGAAGGCAATGAAACAATGCTTTCCGTGAAGGTACTTGACCTTCAACAACGAGGGGCCATAAAGAGTTTTATGGCAGAATGCTAAGCTCTAAGAAATATCAGGGGGGGATTAGAAAAAGATCCTTAGAACTGAAATGTTTTAGCTTATTATACAAGTACCCAACGTTTTAGAGGAAAAGGGTTTTATGAATTTTTTTACTTCTAATTTCCAAAAGATCATAATTTCATGCTCAAGTATAAAGTTTAAAGGTAATGTTTTCAAAGCTCTAGTGTTCGAGTTCATGCCCAATGGAAGTCTAGAGAAATGGTTACACCCAGACAACGTTGGGCAGGGAGATCAATTGAGGAAGCTGAAATTTAGGAAGAGATTGGACATAGCGGTGGATGCAGCATCTGCATTGGAATATCTTCATCATCGATGTCAAAGACAGATCATCCATTGCGATCTCAAGCCAAGCAATGTGCTTCTTGATCATGAGATGACATCGCATAGTTTGGTTTTGCAAGGATCCTACATGTAGCCGGGGACAGTTCTTCTATGAACCAAAGTAGTACAGGTGGGCGAAAGGGATCTATTGGCTACATTGCTCCAGGTAACCAATTGTCCATTTCATATTCTGCTATGAATTAGTGAAGCTGAAGACCATATTGGTCATCTACCTATATATTTAGGGTACCTCTATTCACGCCCTTCCGACTACTGGTGGGCGCCTACACTAAAAATTGTTGACCTTGTTGAATCCGATAATGGTGATCATTTTTCACTCTAATCTTCCACACAATGGATCGTGAGACACTGAGTGTTGTTAGATATTTAAAAGTTTATTAAACTAGTATTTTCCTAAGAGGTGTGTCTTTTCAATTGAGGTGTCTTTCCAAAGTGATGTGTCTTTTGAAAATGAAGGTCTTTCCAAAGTGGTGTGTCTTTTCAAATGAAGGGTCATTTCAAAGTGGTGTGTCTTTTCCGAAGGGATGCGTGTTGCACCTTTTTATAGGAAAATGGTGCATTAATACACCATTTGATTTCTATTTAAGGAATCTAAAATCATTGTTAAATGATTTAGATCTTCAAATCTAAATCTATTATCTTTCCTAATATAATTCAACTAAAATCATTTGACCATCTTCAAATGATTCTACCAATCTTCTAGCGACAACTAGATTTTGCCAAAAAGATTATGGCCATATGATCATTGCTAAAGATTCCACCCATTTGATCATGCCCATCCAATCAAATCCAATCAATGGCCATGAAAAAGTCTTAAAATTTAAGCCTTGATCATGGTTACCCATTGACTACATAATTGCATCTAACAAGTCATGATAAACCTAAGATCAATACCCTAATGATTTGGCTTACTCAAACACAACCGTTCAGGCATGCCTAAGCAATCACCAACAGATGATAGGATTGCTAATCATAGTTGCACGATCATGAACGCGTGTAATATAATGGGTATCAAAGCCCTTCTCAAAAATAACATTAGGTCCGTATAAATCCAAACTCAAACGATAATTACCTATGAGAAGGTCAAGATCACAAGAACTTATGATCTCATAGTGGGGTATTAAAACTCTCAATATGGCTCTATAATGATATACCCATAATAATAATAATAATAAATAAAATAAATAAATAACTTTTAGTGATGGGAGGAGCATCAAAGCATAAAAAATCAATCCACTATCATTGTTGGCCGCATTTGATTCCACAAATTCAGATCGGTGAGACACTCTCATGTGAAGGTTCGTAATTTTTGAAGAAGTCGACGTATGGAAATCTAGGTGTCTCGTCACTAGAAACAATCTTAAAAATCACAGCCATTGCATTAGACACCTCATTGCCCCATGGTGGCCTCCTGGTGACCATCTCGATAACCATGCATCCCAGAGACCAAATATATGAAGTTGTATCTAACCCTCCATTTCTTAATACTTCTGGTGCCATCCACAATGGAGACCCGAAAATTGATGCAAACAAATTGACAGTTTTAGGAGAACTCAACCGTCTAGCACACCCAAGAGCACATTCTTGCATTTGAGATCACAATGCACGATCCCCTGTTTGTGGATATATCTGAGTCCGTGGAGGATCTCTCTAGTGTAAGAACGGATGACGGGCTCGTTGAATGCCCCACCGACTTTTCGACGATGTCAGATAAACTCCCTCCAGCCATGTAATCCATGAATAGGTCAAATTTCTGATCGGTCGAGTTGTGTCCAAGGCATTTGACGAGATAGGATGAATTGAGGGCTGGCAGGATTTCAGCCTCCTTCTTGAGCGACATTGATTTGACATCAGAGGGAGCAGATTTCATGACAAAGAGTTCACCGGTGGATTTTTTCATTGCCATGTTGACACTGCCAAAGGCCCCAGATCCAACAACATTTCCCTTAACCCATTCCTTTGGGTGAAGAGAATTTGAATATTTTCCCTCAATTTCCTGTTTTTTCTTTTCAAAGATCGAGAAGATCGGAGGGTGGCTTGTTAATAGGATGTTGAATCTAATTGCATATGGGTTTCAAGGTTTTTATAGCAAATTTGAATGGGTTTCAAGGTTTTCAAAGGCAAAGGAAACCCATATTGCTTTTTAAAATGCTTTCATGTGTCATCGGATTCGAAACCTCTAACTGGTTGTGTCTTGTTGCCATGGATAGTTGTTGCAAGAAACCCGCTCCTACTTAACCAGCGTTCCAATGAATCTGGTCCTCGCTTTGTCTCCACAAAAACTATAGTTAAAGCTTGTTTTCCATTTGCTCTTTGATTACGAAGAAGATTCATAAGGTGGCGTTGTTTTTCCATCTCTTGAACAAATTCAACTCTTTGAGAAATTAGGTCAGTACTTGAACCAACATTTCCAACAGTTAGGAAAATATAGTTTGAAAGAAAATATGAAGCCAATTGCTGCGTAGAACCCAACAATAAGAATAGAACTTTGAAGAACAATATTATTTAGCACAAGATCAAACCCTTAACTTTCGACGTTTAAGCCATATGGTGCCATGTGGTAGTCCTTACTGATCTATGCTGTCCAATGGGCAGAATATCTTATGATTTTGTGCAGCTCCAAAATCAAAAATATGCTCGGTAGAGGATTCATATTATTTGACTTGATTGCTCATATATATCAATGTTATTTGTTTCAATTGATCTTCTTTCTTGCCTCCGTCAAATGATCTACACGCCATCTCCAAACTAACCATGATAGCATGATGAAGGAAATATCATTTTATAAATATTGGTTTAAAATATTGGAAAAGTGTAAAATGCTAACCCAAAATAATACAGGGAACCGGTCCGAGGCATGAGAAATATCGTTGTCTTTAAACCAATATTTGCTCTCACCACTTCGACAAAGTGGTCACCAATAGGTTACCGGCAAATTGGTTCCAGGATACAATGAACCAGCTGTGTATTCTTGTGAATGATTTGATGAATCCGTTCATGCTATCCGAACACCAAATAATGCAAGAACGCTCTGATAAAAACCTTTAAAGATATAACAAAAGAGAAGAAAGAATACTTTTTGTGGCCTTTAAGAAAGGGAATTATGATCTCACAAGAGATGTTAAGGAACAATTATAAATCTCATTAAGTTTATTGCTTATATCAAAATAGGTAGAGAAATGAAGTGACTTAACGGTCCATTGGTAGACGTACCAACAAAGATTGAGTCAAAACTTCTGAGTTCTCTATGAAACTTGTTTCCTTATCAATGAACAAGAAAACAAATGATAAATGATTACAGGCAGAAATGTCTGAAGAAACACTTTATGTGTTGATAATTGTAATTATAAGCAATTATGGAAAGTATTAGTCTAAATGAAGAATCGGGATGGGTTTAAAGTCATTTACCCAAACAGTCACTTACGATGAGAACCCTACCTAATATTTGTTTCGTCAATGTTTAGGTTCAAAGGGAAGAACAAGTCGTAAATTCGTGGCGGACAAAGGGGCATACATTGATGAGAATTAAATTCTCATAAACATCTCAGGAAGGGTAGTGTTTTACCTATAATGGATAAGGGGAGGTTTAGCATTGCTCTTAATAGACGCTATAATACAATGTGTTGAGATGTTAAAGTTATAAAGGCATCTCTTATAGGTCTACCTATATAACTGTGAGGTTGGAGCCGCTTTCAATGAGACATGACTTTATCTCATAAACACTTATAAAAATCAGGGTACTAGCATATGGCCTAAATGTGCTAACCAATTTATTGAACACTAAATATATGAAATATATGTGTGGAATAGTTCCTATTTGTCATATAAGATTGTTAGTTCAAGACTTAGTTTCACTAAAAATTTTGGCAAACTTTGAATTATTTTCATTAAAGTGAAAATTCAAGTTTATAAGACATTTTCATTTATGCATATATTTTAAGCTTTGCTCTGATTTCAAAATTTTAAATAGTGGGAGATTGTTGGATATTTAAACTTTTAAATAGTAAGGGATTGTTAGATATTTAAAAATTTATTAAACTTGTATTTTCCCAAAAGGTGTGCCTTTTCAAGTGAGGTATCTTTCCAAAGTAATGTGTCTTTTGAAAATGAAGGGTCTTTCCAAAGTGGTGTGTCTTTTCAAAATGAAAGGTCATTCCAAAGTGGTGTGTCTTTTCCGAAGGGATGCGTGTTACACCTTTTCATAAGAAAATAGTGTATTAACACACCACTTAATTTATATTTAAGGAATCTAAAATCATTGTTTTAGACACCACAAAAAGTATTCTTTCTTTTCTTTTGTTATATCTTTAAAGGTCTTTATCAGAGCATTCTTGCATTATTTGATGTTCGGATAGCATGAATGGATTCATCAAATCATTCACTAAAATACACAACCGTTTCGTTGTATCATGGAACCAATTTGCCGATAATTTGTTGGTGACCACTTTGTCGAAGTGGTGGGGAAAAATATTGGTTTAAAGACAATGATATTTCTTGTGCCTCGAACCGGTTCCCTGTATTATTTCGGGTTAACATTTTACACTTTTCCAACAAGTCTGCTATCAGATGGTTAAGTTTTTGGCACCGATCCCAAAAGATAGCCCTAAAATCAGGCGCCTACCGGTAATCTGGTAGGCACGAATAGAGGCACCCATATATTTATTAAAAGATTATTTTAAAAGTGTGTCTGTAGTTCTAAATTTTCTCTTAACATCAAATTATATATTTTATTGCAGAATATGGCATGGGTGGTGAGGCGTCTACACATGGAGATGTTTATAGTTATGGGTTCGTCTTGTTAGAGATGTTCACTGGAAAGAGACCTACAGATGACATATTTAAGGAGGGTTTTAACCTTCATAACTTAGCTAAAATCGCTATGCTCGATCGAGTCTTGGAGATCGTTGATCCAATAATGTTCGAAGAAGAGGAAATGGCAAATATTGATGCAAGATTCAAAATAAAGGAGTGCTCGGCTTTGGTCCTTGGTATGGGTATCTCTGGTTCGGCAGAGATGGCAAGAGAGCGATTGGAGCTGAGCGAGATTGTGAGCAAGATGCATAGTATTAGAGACTTGTATCTGAGGGGAAATGGGATCCATGGTGGAATAGCTAGGCTCCAATTTGGCGAAGGTACCAGTCATAACTGAGTACATTTAATTACTGAGATAGTTGGCATTCAGTACCCGACCCGTCCTCTCACACATGTGGTGCTGTATTGCACACCATGCGCGGCTCAGAGTTTGAAATGGGCAGCAAGTTTAAGAGTGGGGAAATCTAAAGGTCAATTAACGCACAGCCTGGATGTGGGATGGTTGTGTATGATGTTATTCTTACGTAGCTTATTAAATATATCGGCTGATATGTATCGAGTTAGGCCAGGCTCAATTCAATATGGGTATAACTATCGGTCTATATCGGCTGATAATTATACCACATATCAGCTGATATCGATATGCACTTGATATGAATCGGACATAATATCAAAAGTGCCCTTTGTGCACATTTGTCTGTTATTTACATCTTCTAATATTTTATGATATAAAAAAAAAATCCTTTAATAGTGGCTAGTTCGGCTCATATTTAAGACCATGGGTACTAAACGATAAATGTAAGGATTGACGGGTGCTAGTGCTAGTGCCACAGCACCTTCTCTCTTAGCCACCGAATCTAGTGAATTTTTTGGCACATATTTTATGAGTCTTGAAATCTCTGTATATCTCTTTCAAAGGATCCAATGACTAAAAGGCATTAATTACAATCCCAATGAAGCCTTTGACCATAGTCAATGCAAAAACCAATGAAGGATTTTCTTGAAGGGAGGGCACCCAATGATCGATAAAGGAAAATCATAAAGGTAGGAGAGATTTGTTGAGGACTAAGTGTTGGCGGCTAACGCGATGCGACGTGACTGACTGCACCAACCTGCATTAATTGAGCTCCACTGTACTTACAGTTAATTGCATCGCGCCACATCAGTCACATGCATTTTGTATGTATAAAATCTGTCCTCTATATAACACTGTTCGATCGATAAATGTTGATAGTTGTTTCACTAAACTTACTTTTATAGAATAATGATAGAATAGGAAAAAAATTTACAATTCTAACACTACTAGTTGCCACTCACACTTGGGCTGGGCTTGGGCTTGTGCTTGGGCCTGTAGCACAATAGAAGGTTGACAATATTATAACCTTAAGGCCGTGGGTTCGAATCCAGCTTACCTATCCAAAAAATAATAATAATAAATACACCTATGCTGCATAGTAAAGTAAAATATGTAGACTATTTGGGCTGCACAATTGGCTCGAATCCAACTTACAGTACAAGTTAAATAAGTGGACACATGACTGAATGGACAAAACTTAGGGGATGCAAACCGGTGGGTAATCATGAAAGCTATCAAGGACCTGATGGTCGATTGGGTGTCACTCGTCAAGGACGGCAAGGAGGGATTCAATTCTGCTTGACTTGAGTCATATTTTTACTGATTGTAGTCTTTTTTTGGTTTTTGTTTTTTTTGTTACGATTTATTTTTTTTCTTTTTGATTTTAGTTGAGTATCTCACTAAGTCTTTATGTTTTTATCCTCTTTTAATATATTGCCGTTTACCAATTTAAAAAAAAAAAAAAAAAAAAAAAAAAAAAAAACTTATGACTACGCAGTGTACTGAACATAAATGGACAATCTGAAAATCCTATACACGACCATATAATCGTTTAAAAAATGCTCACTAATGCTGCTTACAAACAGGTAACATGATTAGAGTTAGTAGCTTATTCACTATATCAAAAAGGCATTTCATGACATCATGATCACAATATTCGAAAATCAGATTTACCAGCACATCACTTTTATGATTTTTGTTTAACATTACAACAACCAAGTGACAGGCAAACTCCAAGCACTTTCTACAACACATTTAGGCCACATTTAGGCTCTGACCACTTTACATAAATGGAAAACATGAAAGCTCCCACTTAAGCGATGATTGTGGAATGAAACTTTAATCACTGTTAGTATGCCATGTGTATGTTGATTACTTTTAGGCTGCATTTGCGAACGCGGATTTGGATAATGAATAAAAAACAGTTACTCATTGTTATTATAGGTACGGTTGGACTTGATACCCAATCTGAGCCGAGTATTTTTAAGTTTCATCAAATTGATTGGATTGAGCATGAGACAACCGAATTAAACTGAATTGAATCGGGCTGAACCGGTGGTAAATGGACCGGATTGAACCGGTTCTAGACCAAACTAGATGTGAACTGACTCAACCCAACCTTAAGTAGTTATTGCAATGACTAGAAAACTAGTCGTTACAGTCATCGTTGGGCTGATATAGTGCACCTAGGTGTAACCAGAAAAGTGCTGGTTGCACCCATTTTTGATTTTTTTTTTGGAACTTAAACTGAAGTAAACCGAACCGAACTGAACACTAAAATATTTGGTTTCGGTTCAGGAACGGTTTATGTGTTAGAGGAATTCGGTATACCGAAATCGAATTTTTCGCTGTTCGATTCGGTTTGAGTTTCTTAAAGGGTGCAACCAGGAAATTGCTGGTTGCGCCCATTTTCGATTTTTTTTTTTTCCTGAACCCAAACCAAACCGAACACCAAAAAATCCGATTTCAGTTCAGGAACAATTTATGTGTTGGAGGAATTCGGTGTACCGAAACCAATATATTTCGGTTCGATTTCGATTTGTGGTGTACCGAATCAAAAATCGAAAAAATCGGATTCGGTTCGGTTTGATATACCGAACTTGCATCCCTACTTATATAGAATATATGAAGGAAACCAATGACATATAAATTCTTTTTATAAAAAAAATAAATAGTCCAATGAAGTATCTATAAATCCTTAGGCCAAATTTTGAGGTAATGCTTAAACATCAAAACGAAAGATTTGCAAATCCAAATATTTCAAATTCTAAATTTGAAATGCTTGAATTTAAAATCCCCAAATGCAGCCTTACAACATTGTGATGTCTTATGCTACATCTTATGAAAATTACGGATATTAAAGCATTGGAATCATCAAATCATAGCACTATGATATGAATCAGCAAGTAAATATGAACAAAACTCTATAAGGACCGACTCTCCTAATTCTCACTTAACCACCAAAATAGTATTTAAATGATCTTACACTATCAATGATTTAAGACAATGATCAAAATAGCGGTTTCATTTTCGGATTCAAGCATGACCGAAACTGAAATTTTGAACCGAAATTTCATCCAAAATGTTGGATTTTGGCTGATAATTTTCCCTCCATATATATATTTGGACCGAAATTTCGGAGTTGAAATGATTCCATCGCTAACTTCAATTATCGGCCGAAATTTTTGAACCATAATTTAAGATGTGGGTGATCCAAACCACCAAAGTGATAGATCATACATTGAAGTGAAACATGTTCAAAAATGATATTTTAGGTATATTTAAACCATCCAATCTGGTGAACTATAATATCACCGATTATTTTTTATTTTAAAGATTGGTATTAAAGTTCATCAGTTGAATGATTCATATTTACTTACCGTCATGTTTCATTGTGTGACATATTCTAGTGATAGATTGCAACTTGAAAATTGATCATAAAAGTGTGTGACATGGCTTAATAATAATCATAAAGTCTAATAGTAATCGCATAAGAGACTATAGCAGTATGTGTGGTTTTTCGTACGAAGAAACGGTGGCGGAAGTGACGGCCATCCACTTTAAACAGCTATTGAATGAGCAATGATTTATGCCACGTTGTTTACGCTGACTTTTCACGAGAAAAATTTATAAAGAGTAATGTTATATTGAAGACAATAAACCCCAGACAAATCTCAGATAAAGGCGCATGACTAAAGTAATTTCACCCTCCAATCTTATTGTTCGAGATTTTTCTGGGGTTTAACATATGAGATTTATAATTTTTCATTTATAAATGCTTCTGATGTCCTAATATATTATAGAAAAATTATAAATCCCAGATGTTAAACCCCCAAAAAAATGTACAACAACAAGCTTGGAGGTTGAAATTATCATTTTACCCATGTCCTGGGTTTGGGATTTGTTTGGAGTTTAACGTCTGGGATATAGCAGTACTCATATATATATATATATATATATATATATATATATATAACCTATAAAAAACGCAAAGCTAAAATAAATTCTTCCCTTTGTTTTTGAATTCTATTACTACAAGACAAAACAGACAAAAGACCACCATAATTCTCTCATTTCGATTCTATCTAATGAAACAAGCACTAAAGGTCAACAATCTCTTATGAATCTATGTATCTAATATAAAACGGACAAAAGACACTTCAGTTCAATCTAAATATAAATATTAGATTAGATTGGATAGAACCGAAGTGATTTTTGATAGAATTAAAAGGAGACGCTGTTGGTATTTACTTCCGATTTTATGTTTTCAGTTCTATCAAATACGCCAAAAACGTTCTATTGAGTTCATAAAGGCCGAAAAAACGCCCCTTTATTCCTCACTTCATCTCTTAAAAGCCCTAAAAAAAGCCCCTTTTCTGCTCCATATTTTATTAGAGAGAGAGAGAGAGAGTTCATATCTCTTATTGGTACCAATCAGATCTAGCTCTCCACCAGATCGCGGGATAGAGCCCATAAAGTCGACCGTCAAATGTTTTGGGGGGTATTTTTGTTTCAGGTAGTTTACAATTTTTTAGTTTCTAATCTTCTACTTTTGTGGATTTTTGGGTTTTTGTAATGGGAATTTTGGGTTTTTTAAGGGAGGTTTTTCTGATGATTTTTTTTTGATCGATTTTGATGGGTTTTTGACAAGGGGAGAGCAGAATAGAACCCACAAAGCTGAAAGGGTATCATTGCATCTGACTCTCCACAAGATCGTAGGATAGAGCCCATAAAGCCGAGCGTCAGATGTTTTGGCGGGTATTGTTCTTTCAGGTATTTTACAATTTTTTAGTTCCTACTTCTAAAGGGTTAGGGTTTTTTCGTGATTTTGGGATTTTCTTTTGTAGAGATATTAGGGTTTCAAATCTTTTAGGGAGAATTGATGTAGCAATTTGGGCTTTTTTTTGGGTTTCAAAAATTTTACTTTATTGTTTTTTTTTGGGTTCCTCCATATATATATATATATATATATATATATATATATATATATATATATATATATAGACTATGCTTCCTTGAAAGTAATTGGCTTCAGTAGACTGTTCAGTGTCTTGGATTTAATCTAATTTTGATTTTTATATTTGTTATTATTTGTTTGTAGGCTTTTATTAATTGGAGTGATGTGAGAAACTACTATTGTCATAACTAACACCAGGTAACTACACTCAGACACCAACAATAATATATATATATATATATATATAATATTTTTTTTCATATTTCATATTAAGATCTTATTATATTCTACCAATTTATCGAATTAGAGTGATGTGAGAAATTACTATTGTCATAACTAACACCATATAACTACACTCAGACACCAAAAAAAAATAATAATAATAAAAAATATATATATATATATATATATATATATATATATATATATATATATATATATATATATATATATATATATATATTCACATTTCATATTAAGATCTTATTATATTCTACCAATTTATCGCTAAAAATTATAGCTTCCTCAATTTATGTAATTATGTAGTTACCAGGTATAAATTAGGCATTTTATGGAACATTTATAGTATAACATCCTGCATAAGTTGCCTTGAATTCAATAACTAATGCCATAAGCGCTGGTAAAACTTTTATGGAGTTGGGAACCCAACATAACTAGAGCACACTTGGCTTCTAAATGATTTAAATACCCAAACAAAACATTATATGCAACTACTCATTGCTGTGTTCAATTGGCTAAGCTATAATTTGGAAATTTTTATGCACGTCTTCATGTTACTTCATGATTGAATGATGGATCTTGCCAAAAAAAATTGAATATAATAGCCACACCTACCACGACCCAGTTTTCAGCTTACCCGATTAAAAGATTGGGATTCAATTTTAAACTTCCCAATTTAAAAGGTAGGGCATGTAATATCCATTCATCAGATATGGGCTCCCACTAATTACACTCATCCTTTTGGAGGGATTGGACTTGCTCAACTTTTACAAGGTAGGGAAGCATTTGTTTTGGTTGCATCTATTCTTCCTTGTATTATATAATTTCTGTTCTAGCATGCACTCTCTATGCGCTTTGACCTATTTTACTATAATTCTTTTTAAATTAATGGTCTTTATATTTGAGTAAAGAAGTGGCCAAGGTGAAAGGTTTTCTTTATTGGAGAGGAACAAATATTTTCTTGTTTTATATTCAAGTGATCATATTCATTACATTGTAATCACAAAGAGGAACAATTCTATGTTGCCTATGACCAGATTATATGGTGGCAAAGCTTTAGTACTGCTGATAGATGATGATCCAAGGATGCATTCTTCACATGACGAAATTTCTGGTACCAAGGTAATTCAACTCTCATCCGATTAATGACTACCATGTTCATAATATTGCCTCATCTTGCCATTTTTTAACATAATAATGCTACGTTTGGGAAAATTTTCATGTGATTTTACAGGAAATATTGTTCATAAAATTATCTTATCTTGCCATTTGTTTATATAATATTGCTACATTTGGGAAAATGTTGATGTGATTTTACGAAAAAATAATTCTTGTACCAGACATCTTAATCTTGATTTATGTAATGTGCATATGCAGTTTTTGAATGGCTGAGATTTGAGTCGAAAAACATCTTAAAGCTGTAAAAAATGCATCTAAGAGCTGAGATTTCAGACTATATGTACTTTAATGGTTGAGAAGTGGGTCCTGTGTTTTAATGGCTGATATTTGGGTTTACATGCATTATAATTGTTGAGTTTGAGTCTCTATGCATTTCAAGATGCGTGTGAATTGAGTCTACATGCATTCTAATAGGTGTTTGAATTGGGTCTACATGCACATATGCCTTAACACAAGATTTTGTCTACCTTCACTTTAAAGGCTGAGGTTCAGGTCTATATCTATTCAATGGTTGAGATTCATCTACATGCATTCTAATAGGTGCTTGAATTGGGTCTACATGCACGTGCCATAACACAGGGTTTTGTCTACCTTCATTTTAAAGGCTAAGGTTCAAGTTTATATCCATTCAAATGGTTGAAATTCATTTACATGTATTTTAATGGCTACTGTTTTCGGTTCAAATGCATTCATCAAGTTTGGGTATCATACATTTGAATGACTTAGATTTCGTTCTACATATTATTTAATAGTTGTTGTTATACACATTTTAAGATCAAGTTTGGGTCTATGTTAAATTTAATGGCTGACATTTGGGTCCCAATCTATTTTGATTGTTGAAATATAGGTCTTCGTGCATTTTAAAGGTTTTTTTTTTTTGGATCTAAAGGCATTATAGCTTTAAGTTTGGTTCTATGTGCATTTTACTGGATGAGGTTTGAGTTTATATGCATTTTAACGTTGGGATTTTGGGTCTTAGATGTATTCTAATGAGGTTTGGGTTTATGTCCAACAATGAATGTTCATAGGCATGATTTCACGCTTATAGCTCTGCAACGCAAAGCCAAGAGATGGATTTGATTTTTGTTTTTTTTTATAAGCCAGCTGAGGTTTTTTATCATTAACTCACAATTCTCTCTTTCTCTCTCTCTCTTTATTCTTTTAATTCATAGGTTTTTTATCATTAACAAGGCAATTGCTCTGTAAATCTATGGAAAAATGCTTTCTTGGATGCATTCTAAAGACTGTCATGTTCGAGCAGGGGGACATCAATGTGGTTGCTTGTCTGTGTTGGCAAGAATGGTATGAATTATAAGCTGTTAATTTTATCCTTTTTATTGTGTTACATGATAAGGATCAAGAGTAGTCAAGTGCTTCCTGAGGCACTGCAACTTTTAATGAGCTTTTAACATGCTTTTGAGGCTTACAATTGTACATAATACTTTTTTTGCTTATGTGATCAAGTAATTGAACAGTGTGTCACTAGACTAGATGTTGTCATGTTTAATGCAATTCTTCGTGAATCTGCCAATGAGAATCCAATAGATCCTGTATCAGATACAATTGTAGTTCCATAATGAATAATTGGTATTCTTTTAGCAGTGCACTTGATATCTCTTTCTTAAAATATTGCACTTGCTGAATTTGAAACCGAACACCAATGCCAAAAAACATTTTAGATCTCTTATGAGTTGTTTAAATAAATGGCCCCACGTGCATCGCACGTGCAGGGTCCACTAGTATATATATATATACCATATAAAAAAAGGAAAGCTAGAGGACAAAATTCGGTTCTATTGGTCTTTCAGTTCTCTTGCTGCAAGACAAAACTTTAGCAAACCCTCATTATTGGTTTCCCGTTTATGTTAGCAAACTCTCATGATTTATGTTAGCAAACCCTCAAAAAGGAAAGCAAAGAGACTAAATCTCCCATTCTACCTTTGGATTCTATGGACAAAATTCTCACCTTTTGATTGTTTTGGTTTTTGGTTTCTTTAAATCCACTCACCGAATCGTTGAGTTCACCCATGCTGAAAAACATGGGCTGCGATGAATCAAATGATGGACATCATTTATCCTCCCAATCTTTCGCATGATGGATCTTGAGATCATGAGAGTACTATTAGACGATCAGTGTTTTATTTCACGTAACACACATCTTTGAAAAAGTGACCTTAACATCACGTGCACGCTCAAAATTGATATTAAGGTCACTTTTTGGGTGTGTCACATAAATTTCCACCGAAATTTCGATGACCTATGATTTTTTTTTTTTTTGAACTCAAAATTATTGGTCGATTATTTGCTAATCATCAAATTATCAGTCGAAATCTTGTGATCTAGGCCGAAATTTTGGTGCCCAAATTTTCTTTTTTTTTTTTAAAAATCCAAAATTATCGGCCTCTAATTTGAAGTTATCAGCCGAAATTTTGATCCATGACCCCAACTAAAATAAAGTGTTTATCGTTTGTGATCGAGGTGTCAAACTCAGTATCAGGTATCGGTCCATGGAGGACCGCTACGAATCCGCCAATACGTATAAGCCCTTGTGAAAAAAAAACTAAGGTCTCGACGCAAACCGATACATATCAGTTTATACGGGCTTGTATCAGCCGATACTGATACCGAGTTGGAGGACCGAGAAGTATCAGAACCGATACGTATCGGTTTCCTGAAAAAGCGATATGTATCGCCGTTATGTCTCGGTATCGCGTAGGATGTCATACCTTACAACATGGATCAAAATTTCGACCGAAACGAATCGGTTTCGAACCCCAGCGAAATGTCGAGATTTCGGCCGAAAATCTTGGAAGATATTTCAGCCGAAATCTTGTGGTCCAGGCCGAAATTTCGATGCCCAATATATTTAAAAAAAAAACCCCCAATTATCGGTCGATAATATGATGATTTAATATCAACCGATAATTTGATGATTAGCAAATCATCGGCCGATAACTTCAAATTATCTATCGATATCTGTTTTGGCTGATACGGGTCCGTATCGGCCGATAAATATCGGTTTGCGCCGAGACCTTGCGTTTTAATTTTTTTTTTAAAGGGCCAATACGTATCAGTTGATTCGTATCAGTCTTCCATGGAGCGATACTGAGTTTGCCACCTTCATCCCAAACGATAAAGATTTCATTTTAGTTGGGGTCAATGATCAAAATTTCGGCCGAAACACTTAAGTTTTGGACCCCACCGAAACAAAATCCTGAAATTTTCGGTCAAAAATCTCGGCCTTCAAATCCTTGACCTATAATTTGAAGGTATCGGTCGATAATTTGCTAATCACCAAATTATTGGCCTATATTTTGAAGGCCGATAATTTTTTGTATTAAAATAAAACAAAAGAAAGTATGAGCACCGAAACTTCGACCTGACCCACCATATTTCGGCCGAAATTTCGTTTGAGATGTTCAACCGAAATCTCAAAATTTTGATGAACATACCGGATTCGGTTTGTTGGCCAAATTATTGGCTAATATTTTGAAGGCCGATAATTTTTTGTTTTAAAACAAAATAAAAAAAAGTACGAGCACCAAAACTTTGGCCTAACCCACCACATTTCGGCCGAAATCCCAAAATTTCGGTGAACATACCGGATTCGATTTCAGTCCCGACCAAATCAAAATTTCGGTGCCCAATAATTTTTTTTTAAATGCAAAAAATATTTTTAAAATTTATATTATAACGATTCATTCTCCAAATAAATGGCTCTCACGTGCATCGCACGTGTAGGGCCCACTAGTATATATATATATATAGACTTCCACTACTCAATTCCACTTGCAAGTTAGTCTCGTCAACATCTTTTTGTTTTGCTAGTGGAAGTGGGCGGCCATGACACAATATGCTTATAAGGAGTACCTTTAAATCAACCCACCAAATCTTTGAGTTCACCCACGCTGAAACACATTGATTGTATAGAATCAAACGATGGAGATTGTTTATCGTCCCAATCATTTCACATGATGAATATTTAGATCATGGTATGCCATCAGACAGTCGATTTTTTATTTCATATGATACACACTCAAAAAAGTGACTTAAAAATCAATTTTGAAGGTGCACGTGATGCTAGGGTTACTTTTCTAAGATGTGTGGCATGTGAAATAAAATATTGACTGTTTGATGGTACGCCCGTGATCTCAAGATCCATCATGTAAAAGACTGAGAGGATAAACAACCTCCATATCTTGATTCAATGCAGTCAATATGTGTCAGCGTGAGTGAACTCAAAGATCGAGTGAGTGGATTTAAAGGTACTCATTTATAAAAGGAAAATTATCCAATAGGGTTATGACTCTGCTTTTTTACTTGAAAGGGTTTGAACTATCGCTAATTATGAAACAAGGTCGGAAACCATCTATCTTTTTTAAAAAATTACACATATACATTTTGTCACTTTTAATAGCAAAAATGCCATTCAACTCGACGTTCGGGTTGTGTTTCTGGGTCAGAGCATTAGGTCGGGTTAGTTTTTGGGTAAACTCGAGTGCCCAATCGGGTCGAGTTTGACATTTACGATTTTCATTTGGCCAATCAAAATTTTGATCCGAACAGTTGACAACCTAGTCTCAGACCCTGCTGGATAATTAGCTACAACTTGGACCCCATCATATAATTATTGTTTATATATAATATGCAGAGAAGGAATGCTCACCCATAGACCTAAAAGTCATCTCGTCTAAGCGGGATAGCCATTACTTGGCCTCCGAAGCTTATTATTTTGGAGACCTTTGCTATATGAAAGCTCGTCTAAGCGGGAATAACCCAAAAGTCATCTCGTCTGTGTCATTTGATTTGAAGGTCGAAATTTAATAATATTAACTTTAGAAGGTGAAGGGTTTTTTACATATACCCCTATCTAAGCATATTATAAGAAACTCCCTGAGTTATAGGTATTTATTCTGTAGCCCCTACTTTTGTGTTTCTGTTTCATATAATCCCCTGCCGTGAGTTTATGGACGGAAAGTCTATTTTACCCTTAATGAAACCAATATTTTAAAATATTTTACCCTTAATGAAACCAATATTTTAAAAATATCACCATTCTAAAAGGCTCTTCATTCATCTATATTTACAAGTCATGCCATTAAAGTTTATCACCATTCTAAAAGGCCCTTCATTCACCTTTATTTACAAGTCATGCCATTATAATTGACCACTATTCTAAAAGGAAAACCTTTAAATTCACCCACAAAATCTTTGAGTTCACCCACGCTGAAACACATCGACTGCATTGAATCAAACGATGGAGATTTATTATCATCCCAATATTTCATGAGATCGATCTTTAGATCATGGGTGTACCATCAGACGGCCGATTTTTTATTTCATGTGGTACACACCTCTAAAAGTGACCTTAATATCAATTTCAAGTATGCACGTGATGTTAAGGTCACTTTTTTGAGATGTGTGTCATGTGAAATAAAACACTGACCGTCTGATGGTACGATCATGATCTCAAGATCTATCATGTGAAAGATTGGGAGGATAAATGATCTCCATCGTTCGATTCAATTCAATCAATGTGTTTCAGCGTGCGTAAACTTAAAGATTCAGTGGGTGGATTTAAATGTACTCTTCTAAAAGGCCCTTCATTCACCCATCAGATTCAAAACTCATCTGATGGGTGATTCCCCTATTAAAGCATACCAACGTTTGGACGAATACTCAACCAATGGAAGATTTGTGGCAAACGATGCATATATTCTTGAAAAGAAAACTTTCAATTTACATGTTCCACTTAAAATACTCGTCCCTCAAATTTTCTATATGATTCAAGGCCCATTTTTAGGAATTGGATTACCTAACCGCGTCTGCTTTCATCCACCGAATCTTTGAGTTCACCCACGCTAAAACACATTGATTGCATTGAATAAGACGATGTAGATCGTTTAGGCATACCATTAGATGATCAGTGCTTTATTTCGTGGCACACATGTCAGAAAAGTGACCTTAACATCACGTATACGGTTAAAATTAATTTTAAGGTCATTTTTTTGGGTGTGTACCACATGAAATAAAAAATCAACCATCTGATGGTGCCGCCATGATCTCAAGATCCATTGTGTGAAAGGTTGGGACGATAAACAATATCCATCATCCGATTCAATGCAATCAACCGTCTGATGGTGCCACCATGATCTCAAGATCCATCGAGTGAATGGTTGGGGCGATAAATGACCTCAATCGTCCAATTCAATACAGTCAACAGTCTGATGGTGCCACCATGATCTCAAGATACATCGTGTAAAAGGTTGGGACGATAAATGATCTCCATCGTCCGATTCAATACAGTCAACCGTCTAATGGTGCCACCGTGATCTCAAGATCCATCGTATGAAAGGTTGGGACGATAAACAATCTCTATCGTCCGATTCAATGCAGTCAATGCTTTTCAGCGTGAGTGAACTCAAATATTTGGTGGGTAGATTTAAAACTACTTTTTTTTATAAGTGGAGGGGTGGAGAAGGTGGCAATTTAGTAATTTAATTTTAAAAAGGATAAATATGGTATTTAATCTATTCTTTAACGGCTTGTTAACCATTTAAAGTAGCTTCCGTTAAAGAGGATGCTTTATGAAAACTAAAATGCTAATTCAGGGGGTTTAAAGCAAATAGCTATAACTGAAGGGGTTATTTGTAATATCAACATAACAGAGGGGGTATTTGCAAAAAAACCCAAAGGTTAATACCAAATATAATCTTTATTATGTATTATTTATGGTCAAAAAATTTATTATCCGATTCAACAATCATGAAAATCCGACCGCACAGATTACGTTTTCACTTAATGAGATGACCCTTTACGAATGCAAGTAACGACTCCTTAAAAAACCAACTCCCACCGCCACCTCACAGCAGCCAAAGCCGAAACCAACAAAATCCGAGCGGCCAAACTAAAAACCCCTTTCCCTCCCCCGCACTCTTCCTCCTCACCTCGTCGCATCTCGAAACCAAGAGATGTCGAGCCTCTGGCGAGCCGCGACGACATCGACCCCCAACGAAACTGAACCCATCGTCGAGTTCTGGTCGCACCCTGAGCGCACCGGCTGGCTCATGAAGCAAGGCGAGTACATCAAAACGTGGCGCCGCCGCTGGTTCGTCCTCAAACAAGGCAAGCTCTTCTGGTTCAAGGAGTCCCAGATCACTCGCGCTTCTAAGCCACGTGGCGTCGTCCCCGTTGGTACTTGCCTCACCGTCAAAGGAGCCGAAGACGTCCTCAATAAGCCCTTCGCATTCGAGCTCTCCACCACCAGAGAGACCATGTACTTTATTGCTGATACCGAGAAGGAGAAGGAGGAGTGGATCAATTCGATTGGACGGTCGATCGTTCAGCACTCTAGATCTGTTACGGATTCCGAGATCGTCGATTACGATAGCAAGAGGAGCAGCGGGTGAATTGGAATTGGAAAGTTGGATTTTTAGCTTTGGATTCGATTTATATAAATTAGGTGCGTGGATCTTTATATGAATTTACTCTCTTTTTTTTACTTTGATAATGTGTTTGGATCTTTTTCTTGTGTTGTGTATAATGAGATCTTTTGGTCTTAAATTGTGGGACGACTTGATAGTAATTTTGTATAGAACTCTGTTTTTGTTGATCTTTTTACGTTTCATATTTCTGTGATCCTTTAAGGAATTTAATATTTTTTTTTTTTGGTTCTTGATGTGGATTTCTGGGATTTGTGGGTGGATTTATATTTGATGTTTAGATTGCTCGTGGAAGTTATTCAGATCTAATCTGGCTTGTGGTTTTTATTTTTTTATTCTGGTTGTTTTGGGATTGATAATGAGCAAAAATATATTAAAAAGAGTACTTAAGCACTGACAAAAACACAGAAACTAAATAAAGTCCAAAGCGCGAAGAAACAAGGAAAAAATCCCCGAGTAAAAACCAAAACACAGAGGCATAGTGACTGCTTTTGTTGCAAATTGTCAACCATGGAGTCACACTGATCCCAAATCACGTTGCTAAAGGTCTGCCCTGCCCTCACTTTCGTTATAACCTGAGACTCAATGCCTTCTTTGACAAACTTGGTTACCATTCGAATGGTTCTCTTAGTGCCCTGGAAGACTATCATTTTCCTCCAGCCAAATCGCCCACACGACGACATTGTGAGCCACAAACCCCTCAAGGCTACGCAACTCCCAACTAGCAAGCACCTTCGGTTGCAAGAGCTTGTATCCCAAGTGGGAGCTTTAAGGTGGTGGAAACGGTTGGTGCGTGCAGCTTGCTGTCTCGCCCTTTCCAAGTTGGTCAGCTAAGCCATGTGACCTGCACGAATGTGTGGTGCTCGTGGCTCCTAGGGGGGAGGGCACTGCATGAGGCTGGTTTCACAGAGCACCGAAAACCTCCTGTTGTCAACAGTGGAAGGACTACAAGCTAGTGCTCCATCAGCCGAACAATGTCTCATATAGGCACATCCAAACCACCACTTAAAAATAAAAAACCATTTGATAATTGGAAAATACAATGGTGCAAAGGGGTCCAATGGGTGGAAATCATTGATCAAGATGGTGGGAGAAAACCATGGCTCAAAGCGATGACTAGCCTCGCGGCACATCCCTTGGTGATCAAGTGTAGGTGATTAATCGACGATCCAAAATTTTGCAACCATCATTGATATCGGAGCTTCGTAGGTGATCATTTTGTCACTACTATAGAGACCTCACTTCATCAATTGACTATTAACTGCATATTGCTCTTTCTATAAGAAGTGTCGATTCATGAGGCTTGCCATTCCCGTTTGTTGTTTTGTCATCATCACCTCCTAACATAGTCCAACCATTTGGGAGTGTCATAAGACATTTCGATCTATAGCCAGATTACTATCTAGTGATCTTGTTGGGCTTGTTGTTGTTGAGATATTCAAGGTGGATAAAATAGATCTCCCCGCCTACAGATCAATGACATTGTGAAACTGTAGTCATCTCCATTGCCATCATCATTTCCGACGCCATGAACATTATCTTCATCATTAAGAGCTTGCGTGACTTGTGCTTGGGTGCATGGTTCTATAAGCCATTGCTTAAAGTCGATGCTTGAACATTGGATCACTAATGAAGTTAGTTAAGGCGGTATGGCGAGGTCATAGTGTCGCATTGGAGAGGCCATTTGCTTTTTTTAGTTTTATATATTAATCATTGATATGTTTTTTTATAGAGGACAAAGAATTCAACTAATTAATCAAGCATAAATAATCAGCAATAAATAGAGAGAAAAAATTATTATGAATAAAATTGCAACATTAGCAAGTATAAATAAAATATAAATATGAAATATCAACCAATATAGAAAGATTAAAAGATATGAAATATTCAAGTATACAACGACATACTATAGTGTCCCCCATTGCTCTATTCGTGATAGAGGTTGGAAGAAACCTATAAAAAAAGTTTAGTGATTGCGGAGGCGAAGATTTTGATCCTGCGAAAGTGCAAATTAAAAAAAATAGTCAATTGAGAGAAAGAGAAAAAGGGCTGAGATAAGTACTGCGCTGAGAAAGGGGTTGAGAGATAGACGATAGAGATTAAAATAAATAAATAGCGTACTTGTATTTTTTTTGTTGGGGACTACGTGAGACAGAGAGACATGAGTGAGAGAAACGCGGAAGAGAGTGAGAAGACGAGAAAGAGGAGATTTGGTCTCCAAACCCTAAATAACTCATATATAAGTGATAACTTATAAAATATTATAACTTACAAGTTAGTTTATAAGTAAGGTAGTTAAGGCCGTGTGGCGATGTTATGACGAAGAGTCTCACCAGGCCATGACGAGGTCATAGTGAGGCTATTTGTTTCATTTATTTATTTAGGCAGATATATAGGTCATGTGAAACTGAAACATCATTAAAGCCGTTTGAATTGATGGCCATGGTGATCTCTATCATCTTATTCAACAGAGTCAAAAGACAATCATCTAATTGAATAATTGATTGCCTCCAAATCAGATGATATAGATCACGTTCCACTTGGCACAATTCCCAAAAATCAGACAGTAAACAAACCAAAAAAATTGAAGTCTAATGTAAAGATATCAGACTAAGAATTAAAAAAAAAAAAAAAAACAGAGCAACAAATTAAAATTTGATATCAGCCATTGAAGTTAAAAAATCAGAAAAAAATAAAATTAGAAGACATACAAGTATACAACTAATATAAAAAACAGAAAAGAAAGGAAGACTGACGAGAAAAAAAAAGACAACAATGAAATAAAAAAATTATTTCATATAAATTATTTACCAGGCCAAGAAAAAAGAGAGGGCAAAAACAAGAAAAAAATAGGGAAAAAAAACAAGGGAAAAAAAAAGAAAAACAGAAAAAACACACAGGAAAAACATAAAAAAAAAACATAAAACAAAACAGGAAAAAAACATAGGAAAAGTAGAAAAAAAACACAAAAAAAAACAGAAAAAAAAAACATAAAACAAAACAGGAAAAAAACATAAAAATAAAAAAAAGATGGCGTACCTTGTCGATTTGAAGGAGCTGAATGTGTGAAGGAGCTTAAGACCCTTGGTGTTGGAGAAGCCGTGAAGGAGCTCAAGAGTGAAGACCCGTGGTGAAGGAAGAGAAGAGGAAAAAAAAAATCAAACTTACCTCACCGACAGGCGAGGGAGGGATGACTTAAAACCCTAAGGTCCCAGCCGTTTATAGTATTATAAGTTATTAACTTATATATTATAACTTATTAGGTTATAAATATAAGTAGTATGACTTATATGTAAGAACCTATAGTATATTATATAAATAGCGTATATGGCAACGCTATGGCGCCATGCCACCATAGCCTTACTTTTCTAGGAGCTCTCGCTATTGGTGCCTATATGGCGATTCCTGACGCCATTCGCCATGGCAACGCCTTGACTACCGTGTCTATAAGTATTATGACTTATAGTTTATAAAATTATAATTTATTATTATATTACTTATTATAATATAAGCTATTATATTAATTTTATAAATAGTGCTCATGGCGACGCTATGACACCATGGCATCGCTATTTCACCATTACTGCCATTTCTGTTCATATGGTGAATTCTATCACCATTCGCTATGGCGTCGCCTTAACTATCATGTCACTAATGATCACCTCAAGAGGTGGTGCTGGCAGCAGCAGAGCTGTCAACTACAAACATGCAAAAGGGTAGGGGCAAAGACCAATAAGGTATGCCGGTTTCCTTAGTACCTAATTTATTTTTGTTAACAATCATATATGAATTTTCTTTCATAGAAAGAAAAGTTGGTTTATATAAGAGAAAGAGAACCCGTTTGTTAATTTTATTATAATAGCCTGTTCAAGGAGCTTCACATATACACCAGATCATGATATATGGATCTTTTAAGATGAAGTTAAGTTCCCTAGTAGAGAAAAAAATGCATTTAATTGGCTTATATAGTCTAAGCAGGGCTTTAGAAATAGGTCTTTAGTATAACAGGGTTTTAAGAAGTAGACAACCGTGATTATCAGGTCTCGTCACTATCAATGTATAAGGTTTAAAGGGAGAAAGAAAGTAGGAGAAAGGAGCATTTCAGTTCTCTAAATGATGTATGGAGGAAAAGAGGTTCTTGTAAGGAAAGAAAGCAGACTGTATATAGCACCAAATTTGCTATATGCTGTTTATATAACACCAAATTTGCTATTTTAAAGGGAAATCATTAGGTGTTTTTATATAACACTGTAGCTTAATATATGAGGTCATATACAAACAATTAAACCAAGTAAACTGGTCTCGGTCAATCCAGGTTGCTCTTTGTAACAACCCTTGTGGAGGGGCAATCAAATGAAGGAATGACTCATGGATACTATAATAGAAATAAAAAATAATAATAGTTTAGCATCTGTTACATACACATTATATACACAAAACTCTTTCCCATATAAAAAGTTATCACCTTAGAGTTTCCATAGTGGCCTACATTTATTTTGTAAAGGAAATGAATTCTTTCTTCGAAATTGATGTATGAAGTCAGGTTAAGAAGAGAGTCGGTTTGGCTCGTTTTTTCTAAATGTTACAAAATGGGTTGTTTTAAGGTGTATTTCATATACACTTCTATTATGTAAATATGGCTTTACAACAAGCCTAGGTGAGCCAAGTCGAGCCCACTTTGCAATTGGTAATATACTTATAATTATAGAAATGTTTGGAATAGTGGGAGTATTCAGTAAAATCTACTCTCACTGGAAATGATGAATTATATGCACATTTGATAAGACTCGGTTTTTTATGATGAGGAGAATCACAAAGTGGAAAAAGCCTTGGAATTGTTTTTTTAAGCATGAAGGATAAAACCACAAGGTGGCGGTTAAAACCTCATGGCTTAGTAGATCAAGCATGAAGGGCAAAACCGCATGGTGGTGGGCAAAACCTCCTGGCTTAATGTATCAAGCATGAAAGGCAAAACTGCATAGTGGCTGGTAAAACCTCATGGCTTAATGATCTAGCGTGATGGGCAAAACTGCATGGTGGTAAAACCTCATGGCTTAATGATCTAGTATGAAGGGCAAAACAGAAGGGTGGCTGGTAAATATCATGGCCTAGCGATCAAGCATGAAGGGCAAAACCGCAGGATGGCAGGTAAAACCTCATGGCTTAATGATCAAGAATGAAGGGAAAAACCGCAGGATGACGGGTAAAAACCTCATGGCTTAATGATCTTAGTATGAAGGGCGAAATGGCAATAGAGTGGGAAAAATCTCATAACTAAATGAGATTGGGCAAAGAATCCACAAATAGGTAAACCCTCAAAATAAAGCAAATCTTATCATGAAATGTTTTTGAGACTAGCAAATATTCATAATTGTTAATTGCAGGATTAATCACCAACCGTTGCATGATTAATGAGGGCCGTTTCACCTTGAGTATTAATGGGAAAATTCAAACTATCTATACAATGGGGTTGATGGACCCATTTGATAAGTGGAAAACACAATGGTGTGAAGGGGTCCAATGGGGAAATCATTGATCAAGATGGTGGGAGAAAACCATGGCTCAAGGGAATCACTAGCCCCGCAACACATCCAGTGCCGATAGGCGATTAATCCTGCAATTAACAAGCATGTAAACACCGAGGATCAAAATTTCGGTTTCGGGCATGACCGAAACCGAAATCCGATAATTTGGCCGAAATATCGGCCGAAATTTTGATCCCCATACAAAAGTGACCGAAATTTCTGTCCAAAATTTCTTTTCGCCGAAACTGATAATTTGGACCGAAATTTCGGTCATTTCGGCCGAAATTTTGATCCTTGGTAAACACGACTACTATTTATGTGTGAATTTATCATTATTGACTAGGAATCATTGCCACATGTGACAACAAGATCACTCAGCTAACTCCGATGGCCTCAAAAGATAAACTCCAAAATTTTCGGGAGGCAATACAATGAATTAGGATATGATTGACATCTTTCTCGTTATGACCACATATTACACATCCGTTCCTCTTTAACCAACTGATCGATGTTAAGAATTCTCCTCCAAGCTGCAGTCCAACTCAAAAATAGAATTCGAGGTGGGGCATTTTTCTTCCAAATCCTTGTCCAATATTGCTTGATTAGCTGCTGCTTCGAAGGAAGGTGTACATCGATTTAAGAGTACACCATTCAAAACAACAAGCAGCTCTACAAAACAGTTATTCTTATCATCTCTTTGATTGCTGCTGTGGATCTGAATATCCTATGACTGAAAACCTCCCAAACTGCAGACAACCTCAAGAATTACACCATTCTGATTTATAGCTAACTGATAAAGAGGTTCAAACATTTAGCAAAGTGGCCCTTGACCAACCCAAATGTCTCGCCAAAACCAAATCTTGTCACCAACTCCCTATTTGGACCTTATACACTCATCAAACTTTGCAATAACCGAACAAATACTGATGGGATTGGGAAATCAAGAACGAAGAAAGAGGTGTTGGAGAGCAGTAATAAGGGGGGGATTATTATCAAATTAAAGGAAATAGAGGTTTCAAGAGGGAATTACGGGCTGCACTAAGAGGCTGGTTGATGTGTCAGAAGAGGGCTGAAAGAGGCACGAAACATGGCCGTTATTGGGCAGAAATGGGGTCAGGTCCACAGGTTTTGAAGGCCAAATTTTAGTGGAATTCAGCCATTTAGGGGCCCAGAACAGAGGTTAAAATAATGGTTTTTAAGAGCCTCCCATCACAGAATTCTGGGCAGATCATTACAAGAAAATCTGGACATTTTGGGGTCTCGGAGATTTTCTTTTCCTTCTTTAATATGGTGAGAGCCAATCTTCCACATATCAAAAGTAAGTTACCCTTCCAAATCGTCAATCTCCTCTCATATCTTTCCACAATAAGCACCCACAGTGCAGCGCAAGGCTTCCCCATACGAAGGAGTAAACCCAGGTAAGTGCTAAGCAAGGTATTCATCATGCATTCCATACTATTCACCAACCCATAACAGTAGCCTCATCTAAAGTAATCGCCAAAATTCTGGTTTTCCTCATAAATTTTGAGAGTAGTCCTGATATACCAAAGTTTTTCCTCTAATGTCCCACAAAATATGATATTGTTATCCACAAATTGTAAATAAAAAATGGTTGGGCCACTTCTAGCAATTTGGGATGGGATTGAGATTTTTGGGTGTGATTATCTGTCCTATTGTCTATCTTACTGGACTGGGCTCCAACGCTTAATTTTGTCTCACTTCTTTTACTTTTTTGTATTTTATTTGTTTTGTTTTCCTTTTTTATTGACAATCTCGCTCGACCTCTTTGATCAGCTGTAATTCATTCTCTTTAAAGAAATTATAGCTTTGCATTGATTAAAAATATTTGGGATTCACCCAACACATCAAATTAATTTAATGAGTTCAATAAAACAACTAGGTTAATTTAATTTAGCGCTCACATGCATCTATATCTCCCTATCTAGAAAAATGGATCGGATGAAGGATTCGAGTTTCCATCTAGTTTAGGGCATCAAGCAACAATTTTGGTGTCGTTTCTTGACTCCTCAAAGATTTGGGAAAATGAAGGCTCAAGCGAATAGAACAATCAAAATGGTAGATTAAAAGATTTGAACTAACAATATTTTGGGGCTTTGGGATTTTTATAAAGAAACAAATAGAATGGATATTACCCGATGAATATTAGAGAAAAGATGGAATAAGAGGATAGAGGTTCAAGGCTTCACACAAAGGATTTCCGAGGCTTCGCACTAAGGCTGTACGTCGGCTTCACACCAAGTCGCACGAGAAATGAATGAACACTCCTCAGGTTTCGAAAGATTCACTCCTTCGATCGAAAACCCTTCACAAGTCTTCTAGGGTTTGCACAAAAGCAAGCTCAAATTTTCATACAATAATCAATTTTCTATTACAAAATTATAAAGACGTTATATAGTTAGTCATAAAACAAAAGAAAACCCTGAAACAAATAACTAATAAAGGACAAGTTTGCCCCTAAAATCAATTTCCGTGAACTAAAATCAATTCCCGTCAAAATTCATACCGTTGGTCGATCCATCGAGGCCTGGGTCGATCCATCGACTATATAACTATTTGGGTTGTCCAGAGTTCCTTCTGAAATCGATATACTCCTGGACACACTCGATCGATCGACTGAGTGCTTCTTCAATCCTTTGAGTTTGTTCTCTTTAACCACTTTTCTGTTCTTCCTTTTCTTTTTGGCTCTTTTGTTCCGGTTCCTTTTCCGCTTCTGCTGTTGGACAATTTCTCGGCTCGAATCAAATGCCTTTGATCTTGATGCCCCCATCAAATAACCTCCTCACCAGGGCCATTTTGATCGAATTTCTTTTTCGAATTATTATTTAACTGTTATATAGCAATGTCTACTGCATCGGCATAATTGTTTTGTTACATTTGTTCAACTGGTTTTATTTGTTTTGCGTCTGCATCCCTCATATATCTAGTGGTTGGTCCTTTGATTGTGATCTGTTTTATTTATTTATTTTTTTGTGTGTGGGGTTTGTGTGTGTGCTCTCCCCTATTTCTTCTCTTTCTTTCTCTAAACCCTCATTTCTTCTTCTCTAATTCTTGATCTAAGCTATTGATATAACCCTAATACAAGCAATTTAAAAACCCAATCAAGGGAATGAGACCCCACTAGCTTTTTTTATATTAAGAATACTACACACATGACCAATAAACTATTGATCTAACCCTAATTAAGTTTTCCCCTATTTCTTCACTCTCTTGACCTAAACAACTGATCTAACCCTAATATCATCAGTCTAAGCCTAAATCAATAAACCCTAACTTTCCTAGGTATCAAGGCTCCAATTTGTGTTATGCGACATCAGCACAATCTCTGCTGACATAGGCAATCCATCAATTGTGACATCAGCACAATCTCTCTGGTGAATGGGGTTACTTCAAACGGTCTAGGGGCCTCAGGCAAGGTGATCCTCTATCACACTTTCTCTTTAATATGGTGGGAGAAGCACTTAATTGTTAACTCCAGAGGGGCATGCATGGATATAGAAAGATTCAGAGAATCCATCCAAAAAATGACTGAATCTCAGATGTTAATGCACTCGATGGTATATAAACTATATAATCAATGAGAAAGAACTTCTGAATATCCTCAGGTTGTGGCAGATTGCATTAGATTGCAAATATCATAAAAACCGAGAGGAAAAAAATAGTGAAATGCCTTCATAAAACTGATCGAAACTCCAAATATACATATCCAATAAGCAAGCCATCACAACCATGTTGTCAGGAACAAAAATCGATCAATTATGTGAAATATCATCTTCAGATATGCAGCAGATCCACAGATATGCTCAGACAACTGTGAAACCTATATTTCATGTGAAACATAAAAAAAACCATACAAAGTCAAAACCATTAAAGGGGATGATATATAGGAGATTCTGGTTCAAACAAGGTCTATTGCAAAGCTAGAATCTGCTCATACCAGGACCTTCAACGGTTAGTGGGACAGATGCTGACAGATGCCACTGAAGAAGCAAGGCTTTCACAGGAGATATGACCTGGAATCGAACTGATTGACAGAAGGAAAGCGGTATACCAAAGAAGGGAAGCAGATTTGTGGACCAATTACACCAATGATAGGGTAAAGAAGTATTCACAGGAAAACGTGAATCTTGGTTTTTACAATAGCACAGGAAAACATGATATTAGAGTCACCTGACCATCAATCTGGCTTTAAATCTTGAATTGGATAAGAAAAAGGAGATCCTGGGGAGGTCTTCACTCTTCAGCAGATTCGAACATGTTTGGTTGATGAATTGCTCATGTCGGCAGAGATTGTGCTGATGACAAAAACACAAGGTGGAGCCTGCAGCTCTGACACCAAGAAGGAGGTTTAGTGTTTATGGAACTACGTTTAGATGAGTGGGATTGGGTTTAGATTGATGATATTCAGGTTAGCTCAGTAATTTTGGTCAAGAGCTAGAGAAAAAGAAGAAAAGAGGGTTTAGAGAAAGAAAGAGAAGAAATAGGGGAGAGCTTAGTTAGGGAATGAGACCCCACTAGCCTTGATATTAAATGGATGAATAGTACACAAACACCCAATAACATACACACACACACAGAGGGACAAGGCGATGATGATGTTGATTGTTGAGATGGCCCTTTGGAGGCCTGAGGTTGAAACAGCCCATGTTTGAAAGATTGAAACAATACAAGCCCGAGTAGGAGGAGGAGAGACCAATAAAGGCTTGGAGGGAAGTAGAAGGCGATGACGATGATGATGTTAAATGAAATGAAAATTCTCAATTGTTATCGGATGGATGATTAATGATGGGATTGCTCCTTGGTGGTTGGTAAATTGGGTGGACCAAGCTATTCCCGCTTGCAAAAATATTTTTTGCTCACATTCATTGTGAGCAGAACCTATTGGCAGACTCTCTTACTAAACCTATAACCGAGGTGATGTCCTCATCATGAGAGAGAACTTTCCTTTGTAGCTATTTTCTGTCCCTACTTTCCATACATTCCCTGCCATATCTCCTTGTCATACTGAATTTAATGCAAACTGCAGTCTGCTTTTGGCACAATAAAGGAGAAATTTGCAGGAAATTAAAGAAATATTAGAGCTGCAGAAGAAAATGATAAAAAATATTTCCTTGCCCTGATTTCGTTTAGGGCAGCTCGCTCTACAACTACTACTGGTTGAAACCAACCAGCTAATGCTACGGGCCTAAGTAAAGGTACTCTCATTTTTATAGCACAAAGATTTTGAAGAGGCTAAGGGGCAACTACAAAAGGCATGCAGCGCTCTCTTTCTTACTCAAAACAGATGGAAACTATAAGTCTGGAGAAATACCTGTAGTAACAGCATCTAGACTTCGATAATAAAGTCAATAATAAATCCTCACAATAGACTGTTTCCTTTTTATATGTCTAAACCAGACTCCTAGTTACCGTTAGATTGCTATCTTGTGGCTATCAATTTATGTGGCCTAAAAATAACAAAGAAATTGCACTTGTTACTGAAAAGATCCTTACTTTCAGGAAGAAAAGTCCAGGTGGTGGTTTCAGGCTAAATCTGCAGCGTGAAATCTCAGTCCCACAATTTCTCGAGTCTCAGCTATCACATGATCACACTTTAATTTCACCTAATTTTCTCCTCTTTTAATCCTCCCATCCAATCACAATTAGCTACTTAATTCCCCCCTACTTATTTCCTTCAATATCAAATCATGCTTCCTTATTTAATAGGGACAAAAGATCTTACTGAATAGATCTGAGAACTCCTCTGACTTATGGTATCTTTTCTTTTCTTTTCTCACCCAATCACAAGATACCTTTCTTCCAAAGATTAAGAGATTCGCCATGTTTCGAAATTCCAAGTTAGCCAATCACAAGCCTCCCTTCTAATCTTTCTGTTTGGTATCCATAATTCCCTATTTAGTAGGATCTCCATTTTGAGTTTCTTCTCGTGTTATCAAATTAAGTGACATCCCATGATAACTTCATTTATCATGTGACATTCATCTAATTGTTTTGAAGACTTAGTGAAATTTAGCTAGAGATGACTTGTTTTTAATTTTAAAATGGAAATTTACCTTGTGTAATTTAGCTAGTGGGTGACATACAATTACGTGCTAAAAAAGCCCTATATTTATCACTATGGCCTCAGGTGGTTTTGAGACGAATGATATTTGAATCCAATATTTTTAGACCACTCCATTTGGTTAAAAAGTGAAAACTCAAGCCATCGGCTTCTCAGGTTCCAAGCCGATTTTGAGTGAAATTTAGCTAGAGGGTACACTGTAGTTTTTTCATATTTACAGGCAAGGTGATGCGTATTTTAGATCTGCCTGTTTGAATCGTGGTCGAATAAAGAGGAGACGTCAAAAGAGAAAGTGGACCCATGAATGGGTTTTTAAAAAAAGGCCCGTTAAAGACCCGTTTGATCAGAAAGAAGAAAATCCAAAATTTATTAGGGTTTCAACTTTCAATCCCGTCACTTTTATGTTTGGCCTATTTTGAAGTGTCAAATGAAGTCGGATTGATACGAAATTAGTCAAATTTGAAAGCTTATCGAAGTAGCTTTCCAACGAGCCAAAATTTGAGCAATTCCGACAAGTATTGAAGAAGTTATGGTCAGTTTTCGAAAGCTGGAAATAAAGTGACGAATTTCAAGAATCCTAATTGAATTAGGATTAGTATATTTTATTATTTTATTTTAGAAAGTAAGAATTGTTTCTTTTATTAGAAATAGAATTAGTTTCCTTATTGTTTTAGGACTTTATTGTTTTAGAAGAATTAGGATATTTCTTTTATTTGAATTAGGAATTAGAGTTATAATAGGATTTCTAATTTTATGCATTGGTTAGCCTATTTAAAGGCTTGTAAACACTTTTATTATTAGTTTTTTGATTAATGAAAATTGATTATGCAAAATTGGAAGTTTTAAACTTTCGTGAGGGTGTGATTCTCTCAAAACGGAGAGCGATTCTTCGATTCCCGCTTGCAGTTTGGTGCGAGGCCAACTCTTCTTCCATCTCTATTTTCTTTAAATCTACGATTTGCGTAAGTAGCGTAATCCTAATTATTTTATTGATCTCATAAAAGTCCTAAATCAATATTTTGTTCATCATTAATTTTATTAGCCTTTTATTTTCATTTGGTATCGAGAGCACCCGCTTGCGAGTTCGTTCGACGCCCTAAAACTATCGAAGATCTAGCTGTTCATAAGAACCCTAGTCTTCTAGATTCGCGATAGGGAACGTACACGAAAATAACACTATTTTGGGCCGAAATTAAATCACCTAATTGAATTTATAGAATTTTCGTGATAATTTATTATGAGAAATTGTTATTTTAATTGATTAAATTAATTTTAATCCTAATCTCAGCCCTAACATTGCATTTAGTAAGTTCCCGCATCACAAGGTTTGCTATAACTTTATTAAAAACACCAGGTAGTGTGATCTTAAGTATATAAGATAGATAAAATGGAATGTGTCCTTTATATTTGTTGCTTCCCTCCCATTACAATATTTTGGAGATTAGGAACAAGAAGAGTGAGGTTCGAACCTAGCGGATCTGATTTTGGGCCGTAAATAATAAATTATTAGATGAGAGATTGCTAAGGGGGAATGGAATCACCCGACTAGAGAACAGAGATTTAAAGAAATTCATTTTTATCTTTATTATTTCCTTCAATATCAAATCATGCATCCTTATTTAATAGGGACAAAAGATCTTACTGAATAGATCTGAGAACTCCTCTGACTTATGATATCTTTTCTTTTCTTTTCTCACCCAATCACAAGATACCTTTCTTCCAAAGATTAGGAGATTCACCATGTTTCAAAATTCCAAGTTAGCCAATCACAAGCCTCCCTTCTAATCTTTCTGTTTGGTATACATAATTCCCTATTTAGTAGGACCTCTACTTTGAGTTTCTTCTCGTGTTATCAAATTAAGTGACATCCCATGATAACTTCATTGATCTACATCTAATTGTTTTGAAAACTTAGTGAAATTTAGCTAGAGATGACTTGTTTTTAATTTTAAAATGGAAATTTATCCTGTGTAATTTAGCTAGTGGGTGACATACAATTACGCGCTAAAAAAGCCATATTTTGATCACTATGGCCTCGGGTGGTATTGAGATGGATGACATTTGAATCCAATATTTTTAGACCACTGCATTTGGTTAAAAAGTGAAAACTCAAAGTCATCGGTTTCTCAGGTTCCAAGCCAATTCTGAGTGAAATTTCGCTAGAGGGTACACTGTAGTTTTTTCATATTTACAGGCAAGGTTTGCTATAACTTTATTAGAAACGCCAGGTAGAGTGATCTTAAGTACATAAGATAGATAAAATAGAATGTGTCCTTTATATTTGTTGCTTCCCTCCCATTACAATATTTTGGAGATTAGGAACAAGAAGAGTGAGGTTCGTGCCTAGTGGATCTGATTTTGGGCCGTAAATAATAAATTATTAGATGAGAGATTGCTAAGGGGGGAAGGACTCACCCCTGACTAGAGAATTGAGATTTAAAGAAATTCATTTTTATCTTTATCATTATCTGCCGATTAAAAAAAAAAAAAAGCTTTATCATTATCTTTTTAAAGATTTAAAAAAGTTCAATTGGAATCCTTTTTCTAGACTCTGTAACTGGAGAATGAAGGTGAGGTGGGGTGCTTCACCTTAGATCGCAACAGAAATACCCAATGAAAATAAATTTGACAGAGCTAAGCCAAATTGGAAGTTTACCTCGTTCTCATTTAAATTATCCAAGGCTCAAACAATGAGTCAAGTTGACATGTATATCCCTCTGAACGAATTTGACTCATATTGAGATCTTGAAGCCAAAATAATAGACCATATATATATATATATATATATATATATATATATATATATATATATAATGGAAATGGTTACTTTGGAGGATGATTCTCCTAAAGTGAGGTGTAGGGCCGCCAACGGGTCAGGTGACTCAGGTCAGCCCAACCCAACCTACATTTTACCGGTCGGGGACATAAACTTTGGGTTGGGCTGACTAAGAGGTTGGGTCGGGTCGACCTGACCCAATATATATATATATATATATATATATATATATATATATATATATATATATATATATATATATATATATATATATATATATATATATATATATATATATATATATGGAAAAGGTGTCCGTTCTCCCATGGAGGACGGTCACCGTCCTCCAAGCTTCCACGTGGAGCCCTACATGGCACCAAAAATATTGTTTTGATGCCACGTGGAGCTCGAGTGCATTGCTTAGATCATCTTTAGAAAAAAAATAATTGAAAACTCATCTCCACTATGTGTTTTTTGAATTGTGAAATGTGGACCAATGAAATCTGTCAAACTTTGATTTGTGGATTTAAAAAGTTTTTTTCGAAATTTCTTTTTTTAATATTGATCTAAACCTTCCACCTGTGCTCCACGTGACACCCAAACGATGTTTTTGGTGCCACGTGGAGCTCCATGTAAATCTTGGAGGACGGTCACCGTCCTCCATTGGAGGACCTAACTGGCCCCCCCTATATATATATATATATAAATAGGGGGTTTTACCAGGTCGGTTCTGGCGTCTGATCGAGTTTTCGGGTCGGGTCGGGTTTTAGTAACATTGGCAATAATATTAAATTTATTTATTTTATTACTAAAGGAACCAACTCCTCACCTGGATCATATAACTATTAAGCATATGAATAACTTTTTACCTTTGGCGACTGAATCCTGTCAAAATATGACTTTCACAAAATTTCATGGGCCCTGACATATGTGGAAGTTAGCTTTTGACAAGAGTGATGGGATAATCTTATGATGCTGGTAACACCCCATTAATAAAAGATTGGTGTAAAGAAATACAATTTTTGCCAATAATTTTTATTTGTGCTTATCAAGGCCTCGAAGATGAGGAGGTTTGGGGACAGAGAGGAGGCGGAGGTAATGAGATGTTTTGGAAGGACTATAGAGATGAGGTAATTGAGGAGATGGAGAATGGACAAATGGTTGCAGAGATAAATTTTCATTTGTTAGGGTTCATTTTGACAAAATAGTATTAATTAGAAATTTATATTTTGTAGACTCAAAATTTGTGTCATTAAAAAAAAAAATACATAAAATAAAAATAAATAAAAAGAGAGAAAAGAGGGGATGACCCCACACAAGAAGACCCCTGTGTGGGTCTTCTTTTTCTCTTTCCCGTTCTTTTTCTTTTTCTTTTTCCTCATTGGATTGCGTGGGTCCCCTTCTAATTTTTTTTCTTCTCTTTCCCTTTTTTGGGACCCACGCAAGGAGACCTTTGCATGGGTCCCCTTCTCCTACGTTTTTCTTCTTTTTCTTCTCTTTCTCCTTCATTGTCTCTTTCCCTTTCCCTCATTGGGACCCACGCAAGGAGACCTTTACGTGGGCTTCCTTTCTCTTTTTTTTCCTGTTTCTTTCTCTCGTATTTTCTCTCTTTCTTTCTTCCTTATTTTCTCTCTTTCTCTATCTTCTTTTCTTTTGAAACCCATGCAGGTTGACCCCTGCTTGGGTCCCAAACCCACTCTTTCTCCCTACTTTTTCTCTCTTTTGTCTCTCCTTTTTTTTCTTCTTTCTTTCTCTATTACCATCTGGTCCACTCAAGGGTCAACCTGCGTGGGTCCACTTTTAAAATTTTTACTAACAAAAAAAATAATAATAGGGACCGCTTCTTTGCAGCCTGGTTTTCCTACGAATTAACAAAATTCGTCACGAATACACTATAGTTGTCAAGGCCACGCTAAAGCCTCGTCATGGCGATGGAAAACGTCATATATAACCAAATAGTCATGATGGCTAAATAACGACACCATAACGTTTCCATGGCGGAATAACATTATGGCGTCGCTATGCAAGCTATTTTATTTTTTGAATAATAACGTATATTACTTGTAAGTTATGACATTTTTATAATATATAAGTTACAAAAGTTAACTTACAAGTCACAAAACCTCAACTTATAAGTTACAAAATCCTCGACTCTCTCTCTCTCTCTATCTCTCTCATCACAACAACTACCAACACTAGTGTCGCCGAAACCTCAGTGTTGGCGACACTACTGTACGTGTACTTCATATTTCTTATTTTTTAATATTATATATTTGTAGATATTTCATATTTATTTATTTATACTTATCATATTACATATTTGTTGATGTTTCATATTTGATTTGTATTTATTGATATTTGTTTATTCCTAGAACATGAAATCCTCAATATTTGAATGAAAGTATGATTTTTTAGTAGTTGAATTTTTTTTTTCCTATATTTTTTTCTTATAAAAAAAAAGATCAAAGAATACTACTAATTAATTGATAAAATAATATTTTTTTTAAATTACAATAATAAATGGTTCGATATGGCCACGCCATGACATAGCGAGCCTCTTCGCCATGACCTTTCCACACCGCCTTAACTACGGAATACTCTAGTAATGTCTGATGACCCAGATTTCTGATGCCGCTTGAGCCTTACTCATGTCCCTCAAACCTTATTGGTTTGAGGGTAATGCGTAGGTGACAATCTTCACCACATTCGAAGAAAAAAACGGTCACATTCTTATCGATGTGTGAGACACATGAGGCCCATGCAGCTCATTTTCACTGTGGATCTCTTTTAAAGACACAGTGACCCTCAAATGATAACGTCCGATAACCACCATGGTAACTCTATAAATAGGAAGTCTCGGATCATTTCTGAAGATCCTGATTTTTCTGCCTAGAATCTTTGTCTCTCTACCATTTGCGATGATCCTTAGAGAATTTTCTCAAGGTATCTGCCACACTTAGAATTATGTGGGCCCACTCTGGGCCCATGTCTAAGTTTTCTTTAGGTCATGTTTAGGACTATATGGGCCTACAGACCCATGCCTAAGACCATTTATGCTAAGGGAATGCACTTAGGACTATGTGGCCCATTCCGGTCCCATGCCTAAGACCCTTGTGTGCATGGGTATATACTTGGGATTATATGGGCCCACTCTGGGCCCATGTCGAGGACCCTTACATATACATGGGTTGCAATTATGAACTTCAAGTTGATCCTTTAAATAAATAGGGTGGCAACTATGAATTTGTAGAAAAAATTAGATTGTTATGGGTCCGCTTAGGGTTCATTGCTAAGTATTTTTCTGGGTTTTGCCCAGGACTATGTGTGCCTATAATAGTTCCATGCCCGTGACCCTTTTTGCCAGGGATACAAATCCGGGACTATGTGGGCCTATTATAGGCCCATGCTTGTATGGGATGCACTTAGGACTATGTGGGCTCACGGGCCCATGTCTAAAACTCTTATACACGTGGGTTGCATTTATCAACATTAAGTTGACCCTCCGCATAAATTGGGTTGCAATCACAACTACCGGACTTATGCCATACTAGAAATTAGAATTTCCCTCGCAGTTCGGATCATCATTCCCTTAAATTTAGAGTTGGAATCTTAACTTTGAGAATGGAAATTCTTTCACAATTTTGGTTAAATCCAATGGTGAATTCGTTGACTGTTAGTCAAACAATTATAATATGAGGTCATAATAGGATCCAACGGTTGATTTATCATACTTTGACTAAATCTTAAGATTTGTCAGATCCAACGGATTTATCATATGTTGACCAAATCTCATGGTTTTGATTAAATCCAATGACAAATTTTCCCAATTACACTAGAATACAATCAAAATTTTCAATAAATTCCAAGGAATTCAATGATCTTGATTCAAGAGCTAGGCATATGATCCAACTAACATTTGTTTTAAATGATTAGATATGAATTCAATATTTAAATTCGTTTTCGAAACTCAAAACCAAGAATTCATACGAAGACATCCATGAACTTTTAGCCTCGCTGCTCACCTATACTCACAATCGGACGAAGCTACCTTCCGATTGAGAGGAACACACATTCCGACTACTCTTTGAAGTCCAATGGATTTCGGATGTCGAAAGTGTACTACATATACATTTATTGACCAAACGAAGATGAAATTGTTAATGATGACCTAGATTTAAGATATATTTATTTGTTTATTTCAGAGATGTAATTAAGTTTCTTTTATTCAATAGCTTTTAATTAGAAGTATTCATTTTGATGTAATTAACGGGGAATCGACTGCGATAGCCGGAAGTGTAAAGGCCGCCATTTTAATAAAACTCTCTCCTAGCAACGGGAGATTTGTTATAATTTATTTGTGGTAGATTTATATTCTACGCAAATTTGTTGTTTACATATTTCTATAATTTTGTTTTATTTTTTTATGTTTGATTGATTTTCTTCCAGGGTGCAAGTTAGTGTTGTTTTCATTAATAATAGGGAGCTTCAACTTGCAAACAAGTTTTGTACCGTGGCACATGGATTGAAAAGAAAGACAGTATTTTTGGGACCTATGCCACATGGAGCACAATCTAAGCCGTCTGATTTGAAGGCCATGATCTAAAGATCTTTGATGCCAAAGATTTGTACGAAAAACAATCTCTATCATCTAATTTAACAAAGTCAACCATTAATTGAGCCCGGGCGGGCCACATCAAAGTCAAAATACTGAACTAACATATACTGCTCTTGAGAACATAGGTAGCTATTCAGCCAATTGATGACCCTAAGAAAAGTGTGGCTGTCCTTTTTCCTGACTTTCTATCAGCCTTTGTAATCTTTAAGAATAATTCTTCCATTGACTGCCAACAGTTGTTTCTCAATGACGAGTAGTTTGATCAGATACTGTCATGTCTATTTTGTTAGGTTTCAGCAAACAAAAACTGTTTTACCATAGATTATCAGAGCCTACTGTTTAAAAAACACACAATAATTTTTATATAATGTAAAAACAGTTTATCCTTGTGAGAAGGCATTATTAAGGGCTATGTTTGTAATATTGGCCCTTATGTTTATCTCCTTCTCCTTAGTCCTGGCCAATATTACAAACATAGCCCTTAATAATGCCTTCTCCTTAGTCCTTATGCTAGGAATTCTATTGTACTATTGAGCCTTTTCAGTAGTAATCTCATTGAAGAAAAAGAATGTTGTCACAAGCATCATTAAGGGCTTTAGAGTTTAAGGTTTATATTTTAGGGGTAGTCCATATAATAACTGAAAATTCCTGTGTAGCACATTCTATTGCGACAAAAAGAAGGCAAAACAGAGAAGAAAAATTCCAAATAGCAAGGAGCAATTGTTACGTCTCCCTTGTAATTGCAATGTGGTACAAATATTTATAGAAGTTCAAGTGCTGGTTAAGAAGTGTCAACCCTGCTTTCTTTCTGTCCGTGTGTCCTGGCACCAACGAGCAGGTCCCTAATCTTGTTCATTTCCATGGAAACATCTCTCATGCTCGGTCATTTTCGTGGCAATTTTGCAGAACATAAGATACCAGCATCAATGACTAAAATCAGGCACTTCTCCATCTGACTTGTCACATAGCTACGGGTTTATCACTTTTTCTTATACCTTTATCATCATCGGCATCTTCTTGTTCTAGAAGCAGTATTGGAGCCACTATTTCCTTGACTCTTTCAGGCAGAGACATCTTAGCATATTTATGAATGGTTAACCCATCCGTAAACATCTCCTCAGTGGGTCTCTTTCTTGTAAACATCTCCAATCAAAGTATCCCATAACTGTATGCATCCCCAAGGGATGACACCTTTCCTCCCACACCATACTCTGCAGTTCATACAGCAGCGATTATCACCATGGAAGGAGGCAAGAAACCATATGCATACTTGGAAAATGAGGTTTTGTTTTTGATAAAAAAAAAAAAAGAATACTTTGACCGATCAAAAAAATATATATACTTTGAATTTAAGAGCAAGGGAACCAAATTAACAGGGTAGATGGGTGAGGTCTCTGTAATTTATTTAGAGTTTCCCAAAAGTAAATTTAATGTAAAGTATATTTACTTAGTAGCATTTGCATGGATCCTTCTTGTACTTTTTTTTTGTTGTTTAAATCATGGTTCGAAAACCCGAAAATTCGACTCGCCTCGAAATTCAATCAGGAGTTAACTCGAATAAACTTCACTCAGTCCGACTCGGTAATTTGGTAAATTTTTTAAAAATATATTTTAAAAAAGAAAAAAGAGAAAAACGTACATACAAGAAAACAGGAGAGATATTTAGTAAAATGGGATAGAACAAGGTAGCACTGTTTTACATCATTTATTAAAAAAATTTTCAAACATCATCTCCACCGCTTATTTTTGGCACTTAAAATCTGGACCATTGAATCACAGTCAAAATTTGACTTTCAACTTAAAAAATTCAATTTAAAAATAAAATAAAATTGATTTATAAAACCTGATGGAGCTCCACATGTTGTTTTGGGTGCCATGTGGAGCTCCAAATGATCTTGGAGTACGTATCTTGGGTACTCTCTGGGAATATGCACCCATTTTCCATATATATATATGGGTAGTTTACAAACTGGCTACATCATCCTAGGGAAATCTAGAGTCGGAATCTCAGCGAGTCGAATAACTCTGTTGAGTTACGTGTTGACTCGTCCAGTTTTAGAACTATGGTTTGAATAGTGGTGAAAATTTTGATGGATGTCTATGGACTACTGAGGCTAGCATAATTTAATCTCCATCTTGTAATCTCAAGTATGGGTATATGGGAAAAATGTCAACAATTTAACAAAGCAGAATTAGAAAATAAAGGAATAATCAAAATTAGTGATACCTGGAGTGACATACCCAACAGAGCCCATCGTCCAAACTGAGCTGCTCTGATTTGGAGAGGGATCACTGGTTGCTTTAGAAAGAAACCTTGCCTACCCAAAGTCCCCCACATGCGGGCTTATGTCATCGTCTAGAAGAATGTTACTTGGCATTAGATCACAATGAACGATCGGTGTTTGGCAACAGTGATGAAGGTAATCTAATGAGGAAGTCACATCAATTGCTACATTTAGTCTCTGAATAAGGTTCAAATTCCTCAAGCCATGTTGCTCATTTGGTTTTGGATGCAACCACTCCTCTAGACTCCCATTAGGCACGAACTCGTACACTAATGCTTTGAATTCATTGCCTTTAAAGTCAATACTGGAGCAAGAAGATACGATCTTGATTAAATTTCGATCTCTGATATTTCTCAAGGCATCACATTCTGCCTTAAAACTCTTGGAAGCTCCTCGTTGTTGAAGGTTGAGTACCTTTACAGCAACAATTTTTTCACCCAAATGGAGAATTCGTTTATACACTGAACCGTAGCTTCCAACACCAATCAAATTTGTGGAAGAGAACCCATCAGTTGCTTTAAGGAGCTCAGCATAAGAAACCTTAAAATACCCATCCTCCGAGGAAGAAGTTGAAGAAGATGACTTTCTCATATTTCTTATCCAAAATTTAATACCCAAGAAACATGATAATAATATAAAACTCATAACCACACTAATTACTGGGATGATTACTTTAAGAGCAACTGGCCTTCCTTCTTTCTTTGATGACTGGACTGAGCATGTGGGCAACCGTAATTTGGGGATACCCCCACATAGTCTTCTGTTCCCGAGGATTGACGTCAAACTCATGTTTCCGAAAACCCCTTCTTTTGGTACTTCACCCTCGAGATCATTGAAAGAGAAATTTATACGTTGTAGAAAAGGAAATTCTTGAAGATTTTTTAAATTACCTACTTCCAATGGGAGGGACCCAGTCAAAGAATTTTGAGGTAAGTTAAGGGAAACCGACAAGGAGGAAAGGCTAAGAAGTTGTTTTGGAATGGTAGCACTAAGGTTATTTTGAGAAAGATTCAATACCTTCATATATTGACAATTTCCAAGGCTCAAAGGTATGCTTCCTTGTAAACCACTTTCTTCCAAGTAGAGTTCATTTAGTAGAGTGATGTTACCAAGGGAGATCGGAATTTTCCCAGAAAATCTGTTTCTAGCTAAGTACAATATTTGTAAATTTCGAAGCTTCCCAATGGAAATAGGAATAGTCCCTGTGAAAAGGTTATTGTCCATTGCCAATAAAATTAAGCTTACGAGGTTCTCAATCCCTGTAGGTATGCTCCCATATATCTGGTTTGTTCCCACCGTTAGCATTTGGAGATGGGTTGAGAGATTGGCTATAGAGTTGGGTAATACTCCTCTGAGATTGTTATTATCTAGAGCTAGCAATTCTAGATTGCTGCAATTTGTCAAAGAATCAAGAAAACTCAAATCAGTATCTCCTGCAGTGCCAAGTTGGTTGATACCAATGTTTAGTTTGAGACCCTTCAAGTTGCCCAGATTTGAAGGCACCGATCCACTAAAATTATTATCGACGAAGTATAGTTCCACAAGCCTCGAAGCATTAGATAGCGAAACTGGAATGGAGCCTGTAAATTTGTTTCCTCCCACATAGAGCATTTGGAGATTAGGAAGAGTGAGGCCTAGGTCCGGTGGAAGGCTTCCATATAATTGGTTCTGCGCTACAGATAACATATATATAGATGAAAGATTGTAAAGGGATCTAGGAACCGTACCAGATAGTTTATTTTGAGAGATTTGGAGAAACTTTAAGCTTTCTATTTGGCTGAGATCGTTTGGGATGTTTCCTTCTAGATTATTCCTGCGTAGCGAAAGATGGGTGAGAGTGGAAACGTTCCCAAATGAAGGTGGAATGCTTCCTGTAAGATTGTTAGCAGCAAGACGCATAATAAGAAGCCTTGACAAGGAGCTAAGTTCGACGGGAAGCTCACCAATGGGCTCATTCCAATTCAAATCAATGGTTCTGAGTTTGAACAGTGGGTCAGATTTTTCGGGATTTCCCTTCTAAACAAATTTTGTGTCAGATTGAGTTGCCGCAACTGGGACAGACGGCCAATTTCTTGGGGAATTATTCCATGGAAACTATTGTTTGTGAGACTGATGATCTTGAGGAATGTAAGATTTCCGATGTGAGGAGATATGGAGCCCCCCAAGCTCCGCCCAGCTAGGTCCAAGACCGTAACTCGTTGAGGCCGGCGACTGCATGCGACTCCTTCCCAATTGCAGAAGTGAATGGTATCATTCCATGAGCTCAATACTCCAAGAGGATCGTCGGTTATCTGATACTTGAAGGCTAACAAAGCAATTCGATCGGCTTCGTTTCCAAAGGTGGTGGCGGAGTCCGACCATGATACATCCATGCACAGAAACAGGTCAACATGGAGAATAAATGACCAAATTGCCCTTAAACTCATCCTTGGAAACTCCATTTGCTGGTGAAACTAATGGTGTTACAGCATTTATAGTCAACCATATAGTGAAAGGGGTTTTTAACCACCACTTTTCCAGCAGCCACTCCCCTTTGTGTTTTATAGGACTAAAACGTCCCCACCACTTACAAAAGAAATGTTTTGGCATCTTCAATGACTTTTAGTGGGCAGTTGTGTCCAAAATTTAACAAAAAGTTTTAAAATGGGGGTGGAAATTTTATCAGCCTAAAAATGATGCATTTGGTGTCATGTCATGGTCAAATAGCCAAAACCCTTGTCTAAAAATTATAGCTGAAGGTCTCTTTCATAGATTAGTTGGTCCTGTCAAACATCTGGAAGGCTTATGATCTACTTTTTATTTTGTATTTGTTGATGCTAATCTAATAAAGAAAGAGCAAAACTAATATTTTTCTACGTAAGCGACATATGTGCCACTGTAGATGGTCGAAACCGTGCGATGCAAGAAAAAATTGAAACATGAAAGTCAACATAAACAGATAGAAAACAATAAAAAAGTAAAGGAAAAATTAATAACTTTTTTTTATTCCAATAAAAAAAGAGCAAAATTAACATTTTCCTAAGTAAACAACATACATGCCACTGCAGATGGTCAAAGTTCTTTTGGAATATATGCTAGAAACCGTGCAATGCAAGACAAAATAGAAACATGTTAGTCCATGTAAACAGATAGAAAAAAAAAGAGACTTAAAAGTACAAATTAAAGGAAATTTATGATTTGGGATAATCATGTGAGAAAGTTGAAGGTTGAACTAATGAAATGCATGTAACTGAAAGAAGGAAAACATGGTAGCAATAGCTTTCTGAATCTTCGTTCGATACATTTTATTTGTGTCTCATATACTCTAATCTGCCTTTGCCTTCTGATTTTTTGGCTTGATCGGCTTTTGGCAACGTTTTGGTTGATCAAATTGAAGCTTCAACAAATACAAAAATCTCATTGATCTCACCACCAAAGCCAAGTCATTTCTGATGAGATTATTCTTGAATCAAAGTTGTAGAAATTTATTATTTTTTTTAAATCTCAACTAAGATGGAAAAAAATAGATATTACATAGGAAAGCCATTACCCAGACTGGGTGTGCTAGGCTGCATTGGATGGGATATGGACCTGCTTTTTTTACGCATAGAGTGGCTGCTCTCAGGTCTCGAACTAGCCTTTTCATGTTTGAAGCGCAAACCTTTAACCATCGCACCACTGAATAACCCCTATGCCCAAATTTGCATTGAAGGGAAATAACAGTTAAAAAGCAGGTCTAATTATATATATTCCTAATCTTAAATGGAACCTTACAATGTAGGGATTCATATGTAAACATGATCTCTATTACACGAATGACCCCTTCTCATAATGAGTACATAACCCTACTTCCGTCTGGTCGGGTCCGGTCGGGTATTAAATGAACTTATAATCTTCTCTTTTTTTATAATGGATATAAAGGATGCTTTTCTGTATCAAAGAACACATTTTATACTCGTGATCGATGAGTATAGGCTTAAGTTGCAGTATAATTGTTCACAAAAACCCTCTCCCATAATCCCAAGACAGGTTGATAGGTTCTTGAGGAAAATTTTCACTTGTTCAAAACAGAGATTAGCATTGAAGCCTAAGTCGAAGTGGTGCAATGTGCCTTACAATTTTGTTCCCTTGGTAACCATAGGAGGTCAGAGACCTTGGTGTGATCCAAAGCGATGTATTGTGGGTTTGAGTCCTGGAATCAACCTCTCCAAAATGGGGAGGGGGGAGGAGCCTTGTGCACCGGATACAACCTTTTCCCTTGGGAACCGTTGTATGTATATGCATACTTGACTTTCACGGATTCCTATGAGGTGATCCACCAGTTCTTATGTCTTAGTCAATATTCATAAATATTGCATGGTCAACAAGGAAATCAAATGGAAATATGATAGGTCCCTGGGTATGAGCATCCCCTGAAATAAAAAAAAATTCAAAAAGAATGCGATGTCTTCTCCTTGGGCATTATTATAGATTGAAGAAGACATAAAAGCTTTGTTTAAGCCGCTTTGCCTACAAGATGCCAAGATGTCGTGGATTGCAGAAAGGGCGTATTTTGCACTTTCGGCCATGTAACATTAACCTTTGTGATAATGGCTCTGTAGTTTCACTTTCTGTAATAAAAGTATTAAAGAAATAACGAAAGTGTCCTTTCTGGTATGCACTTGATGAAACCACGTGTACACTTAATACCTTGATGAAACCACATCCCATTCATGTGAAAATACACTCAGTGCCCTATAATTTTTTTTTTTTTTTTTGAAAATTTACTGTTTGGACCTACATAGTTTTACCTTTTTAAAAAACGGCAGCATAATTTCAAACCTTTCATCGTAGGGCGGTTCCTAGCCATATAATTTTTAAACGACTGAAGTTTTGGGATTTTTGGTAATATTAGAAGAGAAAATTTGCAAGCACAACCACAAAATAAACACAATCACAAAATAAACAAAATGATTTTAATATAGAAAACCCTTTCATAGGTAAAAATCACGATATCTATCTCAGATCAAAGGCACAATCCACTATGAAAACAAAATTATTACAATGCTTTAATAATGAAATGTCATATCACTCTTTTCACCAACAATGATCGTGTCTCACGATCATCCTTTTTATAGTGTAAAGCGCTTTCAACCATCGTTTCTTACGATGGTCCACTCATTTCACACGAGCCAATAACAAATTTGAAACAAGCAAGATCACAGAAGCAAATGAAAAATTCTGAAGAGAAATTTTAACGTGAAGATCTTTTCCTGAAAAGCTCGCTTTCTCGAATCACAAATTTCTTTTTTAAACTGTCGGGGCACGGACGTCCGTGAATTACTCACGAATGTCTGTGACTAACATAATCGTCAGAACCGTCAAGACATGAATGTCCGTAGGATGTCCGTGAGTTTAGTCACGAACGTCCGTCCATCCGATACACTGAAACTATTTGACACTTTGGAGCACATCTAGATTTGATCGTGATTATAATAAAATATTCAACAATGACCAAAATGCCGAAGAATATAAGGGAAGGCACTGATGCATTAGAGTCAGAGGGAGGGGGTGACCAAAATACAAGAGTCATGAGATTAGCCTATTCGATAGACCCGGCCGATTAAATATGGTATCAGCCAATACTATGTCAAGTCGACCATTTGTATTTTCTGTCGATGCCATATCCCAATGATTGATAAATGTTGCATCGCTTGATCCTATATCAAATTGTATACTCCAAAAGAAAAACATTATTATTGTGAAATATCGTGTATTATTTCTTTTGGAATAATGGCTCTTGATATTATTTTTTCTATCTCATATCATTGAAGTCTGATTGATCATTATGTCATACGGCACAATGAAGTAATGAACTTTAATATTAGCCATTAAAATTGAAAACGACGGTTGATATTATAGACAACAAATTGTTTGGTTCAAATCTCCTAAAAACACTATTTTTGGGCTCGTGGTACTTTAGTCTATGATCTTTCACTTTTACGGTGCAGATCAATCTCATTTTAAACCATTATGGTGTAAGATCATTTAAACAATATTTTAGTGTTTAAATGATAGTCTCTTTTTTTTTTTTTTTTTTTTTTTTTTTGGGAAACAATGCAGAGAAGAATGGTGGGAATTTTGGTCATTTGATGATGGTTCGACTAGAAATCGCCCTGTCGTGTGAGGTTTGAAACTGGGAGGCCATTTTTGAAAATGGTAAAACTATGGGGGCCCAAATTATAAATTTGGGGGTGGTGGTGGTAAAAAAGTACCTAAGATGTGGTATCGGGTTGATGTTGCCAAGAGAGGATGGAAGGTGGGCCAAAAAATCCATTTCCAAATAATTCATTAACTCCCCAACTGAAAGAAGAATAGGACCTACAAAATGGATCTCCATGCCTAATACCTTAAGTACTTGGTTCTCTTTTATATGTAGTCTTAGCATAATAGTTTCACGTCCCATACGAAAATATTTTGATCCAGGGCTATATGTAATTATAGATGCTACATGTCATAATGCATTTTGAATAAGGACTTAAGTCTATGTTAGAAACAAAATTAGAGCGGGGACTTAAATTCAGAATCGGACAATATTGTGGTATGTGGGTCTAAGTCGTCACAGAATGGTATCAGAGTCGAGGACGACTCTTCTATAAGGTGAGGGGATTGTAATAGTTCCACATCGGATAGGAAAAAGTCTAGTCCCTAGGCTATATGTGATTACGGACGTTACATGCCATGATGCATTTTGGGTAGGGACTTAAGCTCATGCCAAAAACAAAATTAGGGCGGAAACCTAAGCCCATAACGAGACAATATTATGACATGTGGGTCTGAATTGTCATACTTAGCCTCTTATAAGCCTGGTTGAGAGATTGGCTATATATGGAGTTAGGTAACATTCCAACCAAAGACATTGGAACTCAAATCTAGAACTACTAACCAGGTGCAATTAATCCGTCAAAGAAACAAGAAAATCCAAAGCCCATTTTGGCAAATTTCACAAAGTACTTTTTAAGGTAAAATATTGGTTGAGAAGCCTTTTTCACCCAATGACTTGTCCACCACCATTAGAGCCGAAATCCGAAAATTTGATCTCATACAAAAGTGACCAAAATTTGGTCATTTCAGCTGAAATTTTGAGCCATGATAATGATCGATATTTAGCCGGAGAAGACCTCGCAAAATTCCAAGGCACTCGTCGGCTAAACCGTTTAGGGGAGAGATCGGCAATTACTGGTCTGAAGCATTGGGTAATGAAGCTGGAATGGGTCCTGTAAATTGCTTTCCTCCAATTACTGGTCCTGAAGCATTGGGTAATGAAGCTGGAATGGGTCCTGTAAATTGCTTTCCTCCGAGGCTCCAACAAGTAGTTTGTGGGTGTGAAGCTTATGTTGGGAGCAAGGTGTCAAAATCGGTATCAGATTTGGGTATCAGTTCATGGAGGACCGATACGTATTGGCCTATTTTTTACTTTATTTTTAAAAAGAAAAGAAAATAAAGGTATCGGCCGATAGTCGATACGTATCGGCTGATATGGGCCCGTATCGGCCTATACCGATACCGAGTTCAACTCGGCGAGTTGAGATACCGATACGTATTGGTCTATTTTTTATTTTATTTTAAAAAGAAAAGAAAATAGAGGTATCGGCCGATATAAGAAAATAGAGGTATCGGCCGATACGACATCGGCCGATACCAATACCGAGTTGAGATACCGAGTTTAACACTTACCCACTACTATACCCACAATCTTAGTAACTACCTACATTTAGCACTTACTCACAATTATACCCATAATCTTAGTAACTACCCACATTTACCACTTATCCAACAGTCTCTTACATTAATGATCTCCAAATTCACCAATTTCCCAATAAAATGAGGAATAATACCTGAAAAATTGTTCTCCATGGACAATAACTTTAAGTTGACAAGGTTCTCTATCCCCGTAGGAATGCTTCCTGATAACCAGTTCACTCCTATTAATAGATATAGGAGCTATGTTGAAAGATTGGCTATGGAGTTGGGTAATACTCCACTGAACAGATTGTGATTTAAAGCTAAAACTTGTAGTTAGGTGCAATTAGTCAAAGAAGTGAGAAAACTGAAGTCATTAGTTTTCCCAGTTCCAAGCCTGTTACTAGCTAAACTTAACCTCGCAAGTGTTGATAGATTGCACAAATTTTAATGGATAAAGACCGAAAAATTTGCTTCAAGGCGCGATTAGATCGCTGTCTTTAAGACAATATTTGCCCCCTATATGCAACGGGATATTGATAAATTCGTCTCCAGGATACAATGAAACCTCGGTGAAACACCGATTTGTCTCACACTACGTTGCACTGTAGTATGCGACCCAACGAAACGAAGACGCAGAATGCTTTGGTTGGCACACGAATTCTGAGGGCTCAGATGTAGGATTCAGAAATTGCAAGTTTTTAGAAGCCCTCCTCTGGCCTCTATTTATAACTTTCAGAGCACATTTTCAGGGGCGGTTGTATCTGTGATGATGCGGTCGTGCGAAATGCAAAGTACGCCTTAAAAGCGCCAATTGCGCCATTCGCACATCACACACGCGTGCGCGACGGCGAACCGCCGCTATAAGCTATGCTCCTTTTATCAAGCCAAACAATATGGAATGTAAGTTTCCATATATAAGCCATGAATATTTCTTATAAAATAGTGAGGTGGGACAAAACATTTACAACACTTTTAAACTTATCGTGAGAAAAGTTTCCCTCCAATATTAATTCAAAATTCAAGTCATTTTGACTTGAAGGTTAAATGATCAATTGTTGTCAAAAGTACCCTTTTAAAATGAAACCAATCAGATTAAGGAATCATTTAAAAAAAATATAAATATTATTAAATTAATAATAAATAAATATGATTAAAATAATAAATATTTATTTGGTAAATATCCAACATTTCTCTCCTATTTATAAAATAAATATCAATCCTCCCCTATTTTGTTAAATATTGAAAATAAAGAAACTGAGAGTCATTCTTAAATCTGATAACAAAAACTGTATATATATGTACCAAAAAAATTTGAGCATTTCTTGACTACTGTATGCATAAATAAAGGTGTCTTAAGGAATTGAACCTTCACTTAGTGATAATACATCAAAATTAATAAAGAACTTTAGTGATCTAAATTCTTGAACTAATTTTCTTGTATAATCAATCGGATATATCACACACATAAGTAATCTAACTTTCATTTTATTTTAACAGCCAACACGTTTTATGGCTTTGTGCTTATACCCCGGTATTCATGAGTTGTATTTAAGAAAAGCTTTTATCTATCTTCGAAGCGGCCACACTTCGTAACTCAAATAGGTTAATTCTATCATAAATGCCCTTGTAACTTAGACATTTTAACATTATGTTATAGACTGATTAAGAGAAATATCTCAACCTCTTCCTTTCGTTACAAGTTCCACATTATTACTTGAGATGGTTGGAGTTATAAACTCACACTTTTAATAATGTGCATTCACTACATATGATTTATTTTTCCCATTGAAATTTTAGTTTCTGGACTTCAGAAAATAGGTCGGGTTACCATCATAGGTGATGTAATCTATTAGGCTTTAAACTCATCCCTTCTGATGTTTTAATAACCACATCTCTTGCAAGACCTTTTGTAAATGGATTCGCTAAATTTGCAAAGGTCCGTATTGAATTGATAGTAATTACTCATTCACGGAGTAATTGACTAACATAACTGTGTCTTAAACTTATATGTCTAGACTTTCTATTATAAATTTTTCTATAAGCTTTAGATAGCGCAGCTTCACTATCATAGAATAAAGAGATTGATGGCATAAGCTTAGGCCAAATAAGAATTTCTAATAGTAAATTTCTTAACCACTCTGCTTCCTTGTTCTCTGCCACAAGAGCAATAAATTCTGATTCTATAGTTGCATGCGTTATGCATGTTCGTTTCTTTGATCCCCAAGAAACTGCGGCACCTCCAAGAGTAAATACCCATCCACTAGTAGACCTTGATTCATCTGTATCATTGTTCCAACTAGCATTTGTGTATCCCTCAAATACAGTAGGATAACCAACATAATGTAAAGCATAATCCTTAGTTTTATTAAGATAACTTAATACTCTACTAATTACTTTCCAATGTTCATAACTAGGATTACTAGTATATCTACTTAATTTCCCTACCGCATAAGCAACATCGAGTCTAGTGCAATGAGTAGCATACATCAAACTACCAATTACTCTAGAAAAGTCTAATTGAGATACACTTTTGCTATCGTTGGGTTTTAATTTTATACTTGGATCAAAAGGTGTTGGTGCTAATTTTCCATTATGTTTAAATTTCTTTAGCACTTTTTCTATATAGTGTGACTGAGATAAAATAATATTATCATCTTGCTTAAATAATTTTATTCAAAGAATTACATCGGCTTCACCCATGTCTTTCATATCAAATTTTGAAGCCAAAAAACTTTTTGTATTTTTAATACTTTCTAAGTTTGTACAAAAAATTAAGAGGTCATCTACGTAGAGACAAATAATTATTCCTCTATCCTTTGATATCTTACTATAAATGCATTTATCTAATTCATTAATCTTGAATCCATATAATAAAATAATACTATCAAAATTTTCATGCCACTGTTTAGGAGCCTGTTTTAGACCATATAGGGACCTAATAAGTTTATAAACTTTATTTTCATGTCCCTTCATGATAAAACCCTCTGGTTGATCCATATATATTTCCTCTTCAAGTTCACCATTTAAAAAGGCGGTTTTAACATCCATTTGATGAACTTGAAGTTTATATATAAAATCAAAATAATCAATACCATGCTTTTGTCTAAAACCTTTGGTAACAAGTCTAGCCTTAAACTTATTTATAGTGCCATTAGGATTAAGTTTTCTTTTGAATATCCACTTATAACCTATAGGTTTAGATCCCTGTGGTAAGTCTACTAATTTTCAAGTATTATTGGACATGATAAAATCTATTTCATCATTTATGACTTCTTTCCAAAATGCAGAATCAATAAACTTAACAGTTTCATCAAAAGTTTGAGGGTCTTCATCGATTTAAAAATAAACTTCAATTTCTTAGTTTTCTCATTTCTGGTTCCTTCAACAAGATACATATAGAAATCTGAACCAAAATCGGTGGCTTTCCTAAGTCTCTTACTTCTTCTAAGTTCCATCTTTTCATCTTCACTACTAGAGAGATGAAGAGATTAAGAAGATTCATCTAAGTTAGAGGATGCAAGAGGTTTAGGAATAGTAGAGAAAATATTCTCATAAAATATTGCATCTCTTGATTCAAAAATTGAATCCTTTTCACAAATATTATTATGCTCACATACTAAAAATCTGTAAATAGGACTATTAATAGAATATCCTATAAAAATGCATTCAATGACTTTAGGACTTATAATCAGGTACCCTAACTAATGCTCTACAATCTCATACTTTTAAATAGTGTAATTTTGGAGGTTTGTTCTTCCAAATTTCATATGGAGTTTTAGAAGACTTTTTAAAAGGTATCCGATTTAAAATATAACATGCAGTAAGCCATGCTTCTCCCCATAAATTTGAATTCAAACCAGAATTTGTTAACATAGAATTTACCATTTTTACTAGAGTCCGATTTTTCCTTTCGGCAATTCCATTTGATTGAGGAGAATATGGAGCGGTGACTTCATGAATAATTCCATACTTGTCACAAAAATTTGAAAATTCATGTGACATGTATTCACCTCCCCTATCCGATCGTAATGCCTTAATTTTAAAATCTAATTGATTTTTCACTAAAGCCTTATAAGAGATAAATTTACTAAATATTTCCACTTTTAATTGAAGAAGGAAAACATATGTAAATCGAGAACAATCATCAATGAAAGTGATGAAATATCTTTTCCCTCCTCTAGTAGTAATATTATTCAAACTATACAAATCAGTATGAATTAAATCTAATAATTTAGATTGTCTTTCAACATTTTTAAAAGGCTTCTTAGTCATTTTAGATTAGACACATATACTACATCTATCTTTATCATAATCTATATTTATTTTAGGAAGAAGTTCTAGTTTAATCATATTATCCATAGAACATAAATTTAAATGCCTTAATCTATTATGTCATAAATAAATTGAGTCACATATATAAACCGAAGAAGCAGATATCTCATTGATATTGAACTTAAACATTCCACAAGAGGCATACTCTTTGCCTACAAACATCACTTTCTTAGAAAGTATAACGGAATCGGATTCGATCATAATTTTAAATCCATGTTTGTTCAGAATACAAGCCGATACAAGATTTTTTCGGATTTCAGGGACATGAAGGACATCATTCAGGGTAACAGATTTTCCTGAAGTAAAGTGTAGAACAACTTTGCCTTGGCCTACCACTTTGGCAGTAGTGGAATTTCCCATAAATAATTCATGTCCATCATGAGCCTCCTCATAGGATACAAAATTATTTCTATCAGAGGTCACATGCCTAGTAGCCTAAGAATCGAGCCACCATTCATTTCCACCATCTACCATATTGACTTCGGAGATCATCGCAACGAGATTTTCTTCTCCCACAATGTTTGCCTGATTTTTATTCTTCAAGAATTCTCGATAATCATGTTTGAAATGGCCGAATTTTTTGCAATAAAAATAAGTACCATTCTTTGCTTTTTCCTTGTATTGTCCTCTCTTGAGATCCTTCTTATTCAGCTTCAGTTTGAAGTTCTTCCCTTTGTTCTTCTTCTTCGATGTGGATGCATCTTCAACAATATGAGCATTGGAGATAAGTTCAATTTTCTCCTCCTCCTTGTCACGTAGACAAGCTTCTTCTTTTATGCGAAGATGAGTCAAGAGTTCCTCCATAGTATGATCTTCCTTCGTATGTTTCAAACTCTTACGGTAATCTTTACATCTCAACGGTAATTTTACAATAATCGCAGAGACTTGAAAACCTTCGTCTATTGTGCTTCCTTCCGCCACAAGATTGTTGAAGATAATCTGCATCTGGTGCACTTGCTCCAAAATAGGTTTAGAATCATACATCTTAAAATTAAATAACTCACTTACTAGGTATGTGCGCACGCCGGCCTCTTCTACTTTGTACTTCCATTCAAGAGCCTCCCATATCTCGTTTATAATTTTATAAATTTGATAAACGTCAAAGAGAGAATCGGCAAGAGCGTTGAGAATATAGCCTTTGCATGTGTAATTGTTGCTTTTCCATTTCGTACGGATTCTACCTTCTTCAAACGTTTCATCTTCTTTTTCTAATGATGGTGAGTCCATAGTGAGAATGTATGCGACTTTCAAATTTGTGAGTAGGAAATGTACTTTTGAATGTACTTTTGATTGCAATCGTTTAAAATTAGTGCCATTAAAGCACTCGAGTTTCGTGATCTTCGTGTTTGAGAGTTCCATCATCTTTTGTGCCATAAAAATATTGTCTTAAAATTGTTGATAGATTGCACAAATTTTGACGGATAAAGACCGAAAAAATTGCTTCAAGGCGCGATTAGATCGCTATCTTTAAGACAATATTTACCCCCTATATGCAATGGGACATCGATAAATTCCCCTCTAGGATACAATAAAGCCTTGGTGAAACACCGATCTGTCACACACTACGTTGCACTGTAGTGTGCCACGATGCGGTCGTGCGAAGTGCAAAGTGCGCCTTAAAAGCGCCAATTGTGCCATTCGTACATCGTATACGCGCGCGCGTGGGCGGCAGTGAACTGCCACTATGAGCTATGTTCCTTTTATCAAACCAAACAATATGGAATATAAGTTTCCATATATAAGCCATGAATATTTCTTGTAAAATAGTGAGGTGAGACAAAACATTTAGGATTTTTTGTATATACCCCCCTGTGTTATGCTAATATTATAAGAAACCCCCTGAGTTATGGGTATTTATTCTGCAGTCCCTACTTTTGTGTTTCTGTTTCATATAACTCCCTACCATTAACTAGCCGTGAGTTTATGGACGGAAAACCTATTTTGCCCTTAATGAAACTAATATTTTAAAAATATCACCATTCTAAAAGGCCCTTCATTCATCTATATTTACAAGTCATGCCATTAAAGTTTATCATCATTTTAAAAGGCCCTTCATTCACCTTTATTTACAAGTCATGCTATTATAATTGACCACTACCTTTAAATCCACCCACAAAATCTTTGAGTTCACCCACACTGAAACACATCGACTGCATTGAATTAAACGATGGAGATTTTTTATCGTCCCAATCTTTCATAAGATCGATCTTTAGATCATGGGTGTACCATCAGACGATCGATTTTTTATTTCATGTGGTACACACCCCTAAAAGTGACCTTAATATCAATTTTAAGCATGCACATGATGTTAAGGTCACTTTTCTGAGATGTGTGCCACGTGAAATAAAACACTGACCGTCTGATGGTACGATCATGATTTCAAGATCCATCATGTGAAAGATTAGGAGGATAAATGATCTCCATTGTTCAATTCAATTCAATCAACGTGTTTCAGTGTGGGTGAATTTAAAGATTCAGTGGGTGAATTTAAAGGTACTCTTCTAAAAGGCCCTTCATTCACCCATCATATTCAAGACTCATCTGATGGGTGATTCCCCCATTAAAGCATGTGAACGTTTGGACGAATACTCAACCAATAGAGGATTTGTGACAAACGATGCAATTATTCTTGAAAAGAAAACCTTTAATCTACATGTTTCACTCAAAATACTCGTCCCTCCAATTTCCTATATGATTCAAGACCCATATTTAGGAATTGGATTGCCTAACCGCGTCTGCTTCCATCCACCAAATCTTTGAGTTCACCAACGCTAAGATACATTGATTGCATTGAATAAGACGATGGAGATCGTTTAGGCATACCATTAGACGATCAGTGTTTTATTTCGTGGCACACATCTCAGAAAAGTGACCTTAACATCACGTATACGGTTATAATTAATTTTAAGGTCATTTTTTTGAGTGTATACCACATGAAATAAAAAATCAACCATCTGATGGTGCCACCATGATCTCAAGATCCATCGTGTGAAAGGTTGGGATGATAAACAATATCCATCGTCCGAGATTCAATGCAATCAACAGTTTGATGGTGCCATCATGATCTCAAGATCCATCGTGTGAATGGTTGGGGCGATAACCGACCTCCATCGTCCAATTCAATACAGTCAACAGTCTGATGGTGCCACCATGATCTCAAGATACATCGTGTGAAAGGTTGGGACGATAAATGATCTCCATCGTCCGATTCAATGCAGGCAACCGTCTAATGGTGCCACCGTGATCTCAAGATCCATCATGTGAAAGGTTGGGACGATAAACGATCTCCATCGTCCGATTCAATGCAGTCAATGCTTTTCAGTGTGGGTGAACTGAAATATTTGGTGGGTGGACACTGTGATCTCAAGATCCACTGTGTGAAAGGTTGGGACGATAAACGATCTCCATCGTCCGATTCAATGCAGTCAATGTTTTTTAGCATGGGTGAACTCAAATATTTGGTGGATGGATTTAAAACTACTCTTTTTTGTAAGTGGAGTGGATTTAAAATTACTCTTACCATGTATAGAGGGTGGCAATTTAGTAATTTAATTAAAAAAAGGGTAAATATGGTATTTAGGCTGTTCTTTAACGGCTGGTTAACCATTTAAAGTAGCATCCATTAAAGAGGGTGTTTTATGAACACCAAAATGCTAACTCAGGGGGTTTAAGCAAATAGTTATAACTGGGGGGTTATTTGTAATATTAACATAACTCAGGGGGGTATTTGCAAAAAACCAAAATATTTACAACACTTTCAAACTTATGGTGAGAAAAGTTTCCCTCCAATATTAATTCAAAATTCAAGTCATTTTGACTTGAAGTTTAAATGATCAATTATTATCAAAAGTACCCTTTTAAAATGGAATCAATTAGATTAAGGAACCATTTAAAAAAAATATAAATATTATTAAAATAATAAATATTTATTCGATAAATATTCAACCGCAAGACCACTCAATCTTTCCAAATTCTTAAGCACTACTCCACTAAAATTGCTAGAGCCGAGGTCTAGAAGAACAAGTGCGGAAGCATTGTGCAGTGAAACTGGAATGGGTCCGGTAAATTGGTTTAATCCAAGAAGAAGAGTTTTGAGATTAGTGAGTGTGAGGCCTATGTCGGGCGGAAGGTTTCCATAGTTTATTAAACGCTGCTGCAAAATAATAGACAGACGAGAGATTGTAAATAGATGGGGGGATTGTGCCACTGAGTCTATTTTCTGATACTTGAAAGAATTTTAATCTCTCGATTCGGCCAAGTTCAGATGGAATATTTCCTTCCAAACTGTTTTTGGACACAAAAAATTGGTTTGAGTGATGAAAGGTTCCCTAAGGAAGGTGGGATATTTCCTATCAGACGGTTGGCAGCAAGCCCCAGTACACCAAGCTTTGATAGTGTGGAAGGCTCTACTGGAATGTTCCCCTCGATCTCGTTCGCAATTAAATTGAGAAATGTAAGGCCTGAACAGTTGGCCAGAGTGACTGGGATTCGGCCTCCAAATGAATTATGGGTCAGATTGAGAAGGCGCAGTCGGAACAAACGACCTATTTCTAGGGGAATCTGGCCACGAAAGCTGTTGTTGCCAAGATCGTTTTCTCCAAGGAAAGTGAGGTTTGCTATGTGGGGAGATAGTGAGCCAGCCAACCTCAGCCCCCTTAGGTCCAAGATTGTGACCCTTTGATGTCGGTGACCGCAGGTGACTCCTCACCACCTGCAAAAGTGGAGACTTCGGTTCCAAGAGCTCAATGCTCTAAGAGGGCGATAGACAAACTGCTTGATGAATTGACGACTGACGTTGATTTGAGTCGTCTCCAACACCAACTGATCCAAATGATCAATGGAGGTAAAATTTGAAGGTTGGTGTTACTGTCACACTACTTTATGTTACAAGCACCTCACTTGAGCAACATAAAAATACGTTAACTGCTTTGAATTAGATGATTGAGATCATTTTTCGTCCCAATCTTCAACAAAATAGATCTTCAAATCACGTGACTACCAGCAAAACGGCCAGATGTTGATTCCATGTGGTACGCATCCCAAAAAGTGAACAGGATCATGGTATATCATTAAACATAGTTCATGTTCACTTTTTAAGACGTGTGCCATATGGAATCAACATTTGACCCTAATAGTAGGCTCATAAATGTGAAAGATTGGGATGGAAAACAATCTTCCTCATCTAAGTTAAAACAGGAGACGAATTTTTATGTTGCTTAGGTGAGGTGGCTGTAACATAAAGTCGTATGACAATAACACTAGCTAATTTGAAAGGGACAGTGTTATGTAGTGGACAATTTTCGATAGACAATGTTGCAGACAACTTACGTGGCGTGACGTGACTGGCTGCACACATAGTCGGGCCCTAGCACTACAGCCAATCACATCACGCCACGTAAGCTATCTGCAACATTGTCTATCAAACCTGTCCACTGTTTATAAGTTTCCATTTGAAAGTATTAGGTTTGAGGGTGATTGTATCTCAAAAATTGAATAGCAAACGCACTAATTAATAATTATAGGTATATTAAAACAAAGAAATGGCACTATAAATATAATATGGGAGAAAATTGTTCTCTATACTTTTTTCTTTCCATGGTTTAAACCAATGTTCTAACCAACAAGTATCAATGTGCTTGTTTTGTTCTTTAGACTAACTTTATATTTAAAGAGTAGGCTTGGGACCCGAATGACTGGTTACTCTTGTGGACACATAGCACGTGATTTATTGAGTTTTCATTCATTTGAGGGTCACGATCTAAAGATTTAGAGTCTTAAAATGTGAGACGAAAAGCATTTTTGGTCATGTATTTAAACTACTATATGACTTTAAACAACTAAAACTGTAATGAAGATGTCACATTTAGATCTACTGCTCAGAAGGATCATTGATGGTCGATTTCACTTTGAACCTCAAGTATCATCGATTATTTTGATTAATAATATTTTTCATTTAAAATGGCCATGTTAATGCCTTTGACAGATCCCAACCTCAAATCACGTTTTAGTGTGATGTATCTAGGGGTGTTATCGGGTCGGCTTTCATGCAAAACCGAAACCGAACCGATAACTATCGGTTTCTATTTTATGAAACTGAAATCGAACCGATAAGGTTCAAAACTGAAAAACCTCATTTTTCGGTCGGTTCGGTCGGTTTTCGGTTTCTAAACCTCATTTTTTAAACTTTTCTTTATTTGTAGCATTTAACCGAATCGAATCGATTTTTCGGTTTCGGCTTAGAGTTTTCAAAATTTATACAAATTGAACCGATTTATACAAACTGTTTTTGCAAACTCCTATGATTCAATTGATTTTAAGACTTTTGGTGATTAACAAACTAAAGCAGCAACAGTTGGCTTTCTACAATAAGCCTCACACACCATCAAACTCAAACATAGACATACTATAATCCATATATACACCACTATCGGTTTCTTATCGGTTCGGTTTCGGTTTTTTAACGTTAAAACCGAAACCGAACCGATAACTATTGATTTCTATTTTTTGAAACTGAAACCGAACCGATATGTCCCAAAATCAAAATCGAACCGAAATTTCGGTCGGTTTCGTCGATTTGGTCGGTTCAGTCGGTTTTTTGCACAGCCCTAAATGTATCTCATATGATTTTTCAATCATGCTTTTGGAATATGAGCCACATGGAATAATACCTCCATTCTCACCTTACTAATTACTAAGGCTCCTACACTCAAAATAATTGACTAATTTAAAGCCGACTAGAGATCGTTTTTATCCCAATTTTACACATAATGGATCTTGAGATCGTGGCATATGATCACACATTGAGTATTTATTCCATGTGGCACAAATCGGATGATACACATCACCCTCGAATCTGATTTTCAGAGCACTTTTTGGGATGCCTGCTATGGAGAATTAAAAGTTGATTATCTGATAGTACACCCATGGTCTCAAAATCAAAGAAGTCAATGATTTTAAGCATGAGAACATACCTATCCAAATCAGATTTTTGTTTTTTATCGACAACGAAATAATTTCATTAAATAAAAAAGGCAGCAAAATTACATGCTTATTACCTATTTGAGTCTGTTGATATTCCACCCATGCTTTTCTTATAGAGTAGGTATTAGGTTCTCGATTTTAGCACCATTGGAGGTGCTCAACAATCAGAAACATATTCTTTCATTTTCCTAAGGTTTTAGGAGGAAGATGGGCATGCATTGCTCTTATAAGAGCAGGCGCCGGAGTAAATGGGGCGGCGAGGAGTTGTGCTACTAAATATAAAAGCAATTTCTCATTGGAGCCAAATTGCAAAAGAGCGAATATTTTTAGTGTTATTGAAGGTATTTTTGATATATTTTATATGGAAAGGTTATACTTTATCTTAGATATGAACTTTAATTATATATTAGGGTTATATTGAAGGAAACTCAATTCATGTATTAATTGAGGTGAGATCTAAGAGATTTGTAACCTAATTTTTACAAATTAGTAAAAGAAACTCAGCATCACCTATGAACGTAGGCAAATTACCGAATCATGTAAATCACTACGTCAAAACGATGAAAAAACCACTTTTATAGTGTCCAAAATAGCCACTGTTGTAGCAGTAGTATAATAATCAACCGTCAAAACCAGCGGTTTATTAGATTAAGATAGTGGTTTAATTGATTAACCCTCATCAGACGCTATAAGAGATAGTGCTGAACCAAACGAGATTTTTTTTTTTTTTTACTATTCTGAAACCCCCTCTCTCCTTCTTCAAAACCCTTCTCTCCTCCTTCGAAACCCTAGCTTTCATCTCCTTCGAAACCCTAGCCTCCATCTCTCTCTTCTTCTCTCTAATGAAATCCTCTTCGAAACCCTAGCCTCCATCTCTCTCTTCTTCTCTCTAATGAAATCCTCTTCGAAACCCTAGCTTTCCAATGGTTTCCACATCCTCTTCTTCGTCTCTTCTTCTTCTTCTTCTTCCTCTTCAACCCTCACTTTTCAGTTCCTCTACTCCACACAAATTCCTGAAACGAAACCAAGTCTTCATTTCCGACAGAAACCCTAGCTTTCCTCTCAGTTTCTCAATTTTCAAAACGAGTGCTCGAAGAAGCCGATCTGGAGAGTGGCATGGTTTCGGCGACAATGAGAGTGTAATCAAGGCTGTTGGAGGTTCCGTTTTCATCGAAAATCTAAATCTTATATCTAAAGATCTAATGATGCAAACGAAGAAGGTAGAGAAATCTAAATCTTATATCTAAAGATCTAGGGGCGTTTCTCGAGATTTTGATCCAATTTTTTCTTTTATTTGTGTAGAAATTGGCTGGTATAAAGGGATTATCAGAGGAACTATGATAAGCAATTTAGATCTGTAGCTACCGTTGCCGTTACTTCGCTCATTGCCGCCTCTTCAATGGCTTTTGCCTCTTTCGGTGATCGCTACGCTCTCATTTCTTCTTCTCCGAACGAGATAATTTTCTCTTCTCTTTTGCTGTATTGGGGGTTTAATTCGAAGATATTGAAATTTCAGTTTTTTTTCTGTGTTTTTATCCCATTGGAATAATTTTTAAATGAAATCTGATGTTTCCTACGATTTTTGTGGTAAAAAACACAAATTTGGATCCTTTATATTTCTTGCGACAAATTTTTTTTTTTTTTTTTCCTGTATATTGGATTTCGGATTTGTTTTTGGTAGTATTTGATCGATTTTTTCTTTTGGCTGTATTGGCCATTAATTTGAATATCTCTTTGTTATCCATAGATATTTTTTATTTTTGCATCTGAAGGAATTTGATCTTGGATGATCATATGGTTTTCATAAAATTCGTAAGTTTTTTAAATGAAATCTTATCTTTTTACGGTTTTGCGATAAAATAATATGGATTTTGATCCTTTTATATCTTGTTTTTGAATATTCCATTTCGGAATTTTTTTTTTTTGGCTTGTAGTTTTGTTTGATTTAGTGTCTTTGTTTAAATAAGTTCTTTAATCCTTTAGCTTTTTTTTCCTTTTAGTTTCTGATGTATCGGTGGTTTAATTGGAAGATCTATTCGTCTTCTATTTTTGTCTTAGTGTCTGATCCATAGGATGATACATTGTTTACTCATGTAGAGTTGGGATTTATTTACCAACCGATCGAAGTTCAGTATGAGCACATGGATATCGGTACTGAAGTTTACGTCAGTGGCAGAGCTTTACCTACACTACTCAACTTCTCTACTAATGTGATCATCCTAATTCATATATATATATATAATTTGATAATTTTCATTAAAAATCTAATTTTCATGAATCGGACTAATTTGCCTATTACACATCATTTCCAAAGGGAGTCTTCAATTATCTCCATATTGTTCCAAGTTCAAAGAAACCTTTTACAATCCTTTAGGATGTTAGTGGAATCATCAAGCCATATAATCAGGTTATTTTAGTGGTTAATTTGGTTGTTACACATCATTCCCAAACTTTCCTATTTTTTGCTAAATTTCTTCGAATATTCCTCTTGCCGACGTATTCCCAAACTCTGATCGGTGACTATGCTTAAATTCTCCACAATCATTTCACAGCTAACTTGCAATTTCTTAAGACTTCTAATCAATAGGCACAGACACCATTCATCATTTGAGAAACTTCATTCTGGTGTAATAGATGAAACATTTAGTATTCCATTACAGTTTAAGCTTAGTTGCTATTCCATATTCTGTTTTTTTGTTGTGTCAAGGCAACTCTCCAACTTGGATGTGAGAGTTCTGCATTAAAAAAAAAGTCGTCTCACGCGTTCAATAATAATGTTTATATATATATATATGATATAGATTCCCCATTGGATGTGAGAGTGAGAATATATTTACTTGTTGAGTCATATTGTAATTAGGAAAAGAAGTTGGAAGAAATGAGATAAGTCATAAGTGTGCTTCCAGGAAGGTTGATTGGTGACACTTTCCATCAAGAGTTTTTTGGAGCCATTTTGTATTGAGGAGTTTCCAAGCAATTTGAAAAAATTATACATAGTCTTATTGGAAGTAAAACTGAGAACAATGCATTTACTTGTGAGTTGGTATTAGGTACCTGAACCGAGCTCCAACTGACTTGGCCCATGGGTCACTTTTTTTGACACGTGGCATGTGCTGTCATCAAGCGTGCTGTGTGGTTTGCAAACAATGATCTAAAGATTATGGGGTAGAAGATTGGGATAGAAAAAATATCTCCATCATGTGATTTATAGCTATCAAATTCTTTTAAATTAATGGCTACCATGTAGATCTCGAAAACAAGTCTAGCCATTCATTTTAAAGGTGTTGACTTCTTTGAATCACTTGATAAAAATGTTTGATCAGGGTCTTCAAATCACACGACACACTTAATGAAACCACATGCCACATGTCCAAAAAAGTGAGCCATGAACCAATTATTGGCACTCTCAGGTGGGGTATCTAATGCCAACTCATTACTTGTTTATGGTTGATTTGTTATTGGTTAAGTGCATGCCTAATGGTCTGGGCTCCGGCCAGAATTTACGGTGGACTGAGCTCGAATATCATCATCATTGCTTTGTCACATGTATTTGGTATCAGCTTCGTAACTTATATTTCTCTACTCATTTTCTATTAGGACTCATCTCTTGTTACTCTGTAGTCCTTCAAATTGCTTCTCATCACTTTCCTCCAAGTCTTACATTTGGCCTTCCCCTTCTCCTACTTCCTTTGTATTGGGCCTGAACTTTTTTGATAAAAATTTAAAAGTCCATGGGCCAATTTAGCCCGCCAACTTAGAGGGATGGACCTATTTCTAAATTCTCAAGGTCTAAAGCGAGATGGGCAGGCCTTGTCCCTACCCAACTTGGCCCATTTCCAACAGTAAAACAAGTGGGGAGAAGGATTGAATCAAGGAGACTTCAATCTCAAACATGTGACAATGAATATGTTATTAAGACCTACTCAATATAAGGCTACCATGTATTAAATTTGTATGCTATATAACATTTATGATGATTTATTAAGTATATTTTAGTCTTTTAATTAAGAGGACTTGATTGAAATTAATGAAACTATATGGAGTGTTAAATAATTTGTCAGCTATAATGGTAGAATTGGTATAGAAATGTTTTGTTAATTTAATAAATAAGAGGGAGGCTAAGTATTTAGCAGAGTAAAAAGGGGTCTTGTAAATGAGAATATGCACCACAGAGAGACCACACAGTCAAATTCCGTATCACGTGCCACAAATGACACGTGATCGCAAGTTACACCCATCCTTTAACAGTTCACCCAGCCCATTAGGGTTTTAAAAGAAAAAAATTATCTTTCAAACCATTTTACCCTCTAAAATTTAGGTCAAACTTCCTCATTTGCTGCCTAAATCTAGTGCATAAAAAATTTACACCTTTTCCCAACTTTTAAACCATATATAAATATACTTTTTAATCTTGTTTAGCTAGACCTGATCGAATTTGTGCAAGTTGGTGTGACACCTAATCTCGCGATGGGTACCAGCTTGTTCGAACGCATGGATCATCTATGCTTTCAAATACCTACATCTTGCTGAAATGATCCCACGCGTGAATTTTCTGTCAAGGCTGAACAAATGGTCCCACACGTGAATTTAATAATGCAAAGAATTTGGAAGTGGAATGCATGCCTCTAAGCACCAGGGAAAATGGACTTCCACTATTCTCAAGGCTGAACAAATTATTTGTTTAGCTTTGAGATCCGTGACAGTTATTTTTCAAAGAATCAAGTGAGGTGTACTTCCTTTTTAAAACAGGGCATGACTCTACAATTCTCATTATCACTATATATGATTTTTCAAAGAATCAAGTGAGATTATGTATGGAAATGAAGATGTGCGGCCTATGCTTTATTTTTCTTGTATGAGCTATGAGCTAGATGTATCTTCTTTTTGTAATGTTAACTTCTTCAACAGAATAGTTAGTTTGTAATATTTCTGCACACTATGACTGTATGGCAATGAACCTATCCATGAAATCGCTCGTGTGGGGGATTGTGACCAAAAATGCGTACTTTCTTGAAAATTGCATTTTAAAAAATGTTTTAAAAACACCGTATGAAACACCAGCTCTAACTTGAATTTTCCATCACTGATAAAAAAGTAAAAAATAAAATTTGAATTCTCCATTAAATATTTTCATTTTGGTGTGCTTGTAATTACTTTTCAGACCAACTTCAATGATAAGTTCGAGGAATTACGGAAGAAATGGGGAGACGGAATCATGGGCAATAATGCTTAACATTTTGCATGATAATATCTGTAGGCTCAGAGGCAGTGTTTGCGGATCTTGGTCACTTCTCATACACTGCTATTCAGGTACTTTTTACAAGTTTTTCCTTTTTTTTTGTTTGCTTTTCCACTTGTGAGTAATATCTCTTTTTTCCTACTGCAGATTGGTTTCACTTTTCTGGTATACCCAACATTGATTTTGGCATACATGGGTCAAGCTGCATTCTTGTCAAAGCACCATCACATTGACACAAGTTACCAAATTGGCTTTTATGTCTCTGTTCCAGGTATCTATTTTTCATTCAACATCCTAAAAAGTTGTTATGGAGGTAATGGTGCATCTTTACAAACTGAACAATGTTATAAGCATGTAGCAAGCATATGGTGGGTCTTCAGTTAAAACGTAGGGCCAAGTATTTGCCTTCATATGCATGCTACCTGCAATTACACTTTTACTAGAAAATGCTTTGGCGATAAGAAAGCTCATTTCATTTAGTATGGAGAAATAAAGAATTAAAGATTGCTAGAGTAGCAATTAGGAATTTGTAATAATTGCAGATCATTTCTATTAATTTTGATCATAGTTCGTTAGATGTCTAAACGAACCAAACCACAATTCTTTTAGCATTTCTTATCCCTTGTATCACTTCTTAATGCTTAAGGAAGCTATGATGGAGCGTGAGGAGCTGCTGATTTTTGGGAGGACTTTCCATGCAGAAACATGCTACATTGCTACTAGTCTTTGAACAACAGATGTTGCTAGCAAGAAGTATACAAGTACATTATCTATTGGAAGCTGTTTGAACTTTCTTGTTTATCCAAATGTTTCGTCTTGAGACATTCCGAATCTATGAATCATACAGGGATCACTTTCACATTAAATTAAAAGAGATGGCTTAATTTATAAATCTGATAACACAAGTGCTGAAATTGGATATGTCAAACAGAAATCTGAGCTATCACATGCAAATAATAGTACTAAGACTCATATAAGTAGGTATTTATAAGGAACATACCTGATCCTTTATCATAGAAAAGCCTTGGAAGTATAATTAAATCATAACACCATTGTTGTCAAGTCTTCGATCAATAGAGTAATGTGCTAGAAATATAATGGGTATTTTTATTTTAAACTCAAGATTCTCTCTTCTCAACTCGAGTTTGACGTGCTTAAAATCTCCAACTATATAATGAGGCTCAATCGTATAGTCTTGGGCCTCAAATACATTACTTTGTTATTTTATTTCAAAGTGATTGACCGATCCTAATTATCGATTGACCCCTATTTGATGGGTTCATTTTTGTTTCTTCATTTGGCCGGCAGGCATCTTGATTTTCCCCTATTTGATCAGTTCATTTTTATTTTTTTCTTTTGTCTTCAAGCATCTTGATTTTCCATCCCTTTTGTTTGTAATTTACCTTCGCCTTCTTGGCTAGAAAATATTAATTTTGCTTTTCTTCGTTATGGAAAATATCAAAAAAAGAAAAAAAACAACAGAAAAATAGTAATCCTACCAAATGTTTGACATTGCAAATAAAATTCCCAATAGGGCACTCTAAAATCTAAATCCACAAATAAAATTCCCATTTGCAATGTTTAACATTGCAAATGGATTCCCAATAGGGCACTCTCATACTTAATGGTTGTTTTTTCTATTAGGTGGGGGAAACTGTGACTAAACTCTGAGGGAAATAATGATTTTAGAATCCCACATGAGGGATGTCGCAAATGTCCTAAAAAGTAAACAAGGTTACAACCAACGTGTCTTAAGGTTTGTTTTTTAACTACAGTTCCGCATAATGATGTTATTTTAACTCAACCGGACCCATTGACAGCTCTCTGAGCTATAAAAACATGGGAAAATCAGTAAATTTTGAAAAAAAATTGAGAAGCTGATGGGGACATCCGATTCAAGCACCCGCCCATAACATATTGGAGGCGAAAGAAGAAACGTAACTTATCAAAAGAAGAGTAACTTTTAATCCCGTCACTTTTATGTTTGGCCTATTTTAAAGTGTCAAACGAAGTCGGATTGATACGAAATTGATCATATTTGAAAGCTTATCGAAGTAGCTTTCTAACGAGCCAAAATTTGAGCAATTCCAACAAGTATTGAAGAAGTTATAGTCAGTTTTTGGAGATTGCACATAAAGTGACGAATTTCAAGAATCCTAAGTGAATTAGGATTAGTTTCTTTTATTATTTTATTTTAGAAAGTAAGAGTTGTTTCTTTTATTAGAAATATGATTAGTTTCGTTATTGTTTAGGACTTTATTGTTTTAGAAGAATTAGGATATTTCTTTTATTTGAATTAGGAATTAGAGTTATATTAGGATTTTTAATTTTATGCATTGGCTATCCTATTTAAAGGCTTGTAAACACTTTTATTATTACTTTTTGGTTAATGAAAATTGCTTATGCAAAATTGAGAATTTTAACTTTCGTGAGGGTGTGATTCTCTCAAAACGGAGAGCGATTCTTCGATTCCCGCTTGCGATTTGGTGCGAGGCCAACTCTTCTTCCATCTCTATCTTCTTTAGATCTACGGTTTGCGTAAGTAGCGTAATCGTAATTATTTTATTGATCTCATAAAAGCCTTAAATCAATATTTTATTCATCATTAATTTTATTAGCCTTTTATTTTCGTTTGGTATCGAGAGAACCCGCTTGCGAGTTCGTTCGACGCCCTAAAACTATCGGAGATCTAGCCGTTCATAAGAACTCTAGTCTTCTAGATCCGCGATAGGGAACGTACACGAAAGTAACGCTATTTTGGGCCGAAATTAAATCACCTAATTGAATTTCTAGAATTTTTCGTGATAATTTGTTATGAGAAATTATTATTTTTTAATTGATTAAATTAATTTTAATCCTAATCTCAGCCGTAGCATTGCATTTAGTAAGTTTCCGCATCAGAAGCATTTGGAAACAAGTAATTCAAATATCTAAAATATTAAAGAGATAAATATTTTTTATAAGAATGAGAAATTTTTCGGAATAAATTTATAAAAAATGGGTTTAAAATGTAAAAATTGCGAATTTTAAAAAACTACCAGTATGTTTTAAAAAGACACCGTTTAAACGGGTTTTTGATGCTTTATGAAAAACGGGTTTTAAACGAATTGTTGTCCCCCATAGGAGCTTAGGACCATAGTGACAAATTTTGTTTTTGATAATTTTTCGGTGGGGGTCCTTTCGGTACATTTCGGATTAATTTCAATACCTTTCGGAAAAAAATTCGAGAAAGTTCGAGAGATTAAAAATATATTTAATATATTTTTTTAAAATTTCTAAAATATATACTAAATTACTAACATATTTAAAATAAAAAATAAAATAAAATTTTTAAATATTAAAAAAAAAAATTTACCAAAAATTACTGAAATTTCGCCAAAAAATATCGAAATTTTTCCGAAATTTTCGTTTGACCTGCTTTCGGTGAATTTCGTAAAATTTTGCCACAATTTAGCGAAATTTGTCACTATGGTTAGGACACCTGCAATTGGGATTCTGGGAATGTGGCTAACCTAGAAAATATTAATTTTGCTCTTTCTTTATTAAATATAACATCAACAAATAAAGTTTTAAAAATGGGTTTTAGTTGTTTGAAATTGTGAATCAAATTCCCATGGGACCGACTAGTTAGCACTCAACACAATATAATTTCTTGACAAGTCGACATAACATGATATCAACCGCATCATTGGCTAATTTCCATTTATTATTTGGACCTGTCTAAGTGAAGAAAATGCGCCCTTATCTCCTGGTTTATTTTAAATGCTCTCTTCCTTATTTAATTTAAGACTTATGTGAGACGTACTGCAAATTATAATTTTTTATCATACGATGCATATTTTGTTGAGTTTAGTCCCACTTCAGAAAATCATAATCTTGTCTATGAGATTATAAGATTCAGGACCTCTTCACTCAAAGCCAAAGCCAATGAGCATTGAGTTCGAAGTCCAAATTTATCATAGTACTAGTAAAAAGGCACGTTATGCACGTGGGCATTAGCTCATTGGTTCGCTTTGTTCGAATTCAGATTTGCAATTCGCTACATCAAGCAAACGATTCGCTATGGATAAGATGAGTTTTAAAAGTATTTATTAATTTTATAATATAAAATTACACATTTTAATATAAAGAAATGCAAATAAACACTTGGTTAACTACAAAATTTAAAAACCATAAAGTATTAGTTCAAACTCCTCTTTATCCTTTTAAAAATCTGTTTAAAAAAAATAGTTAGCTTTAATCAGTCAATTCGCTTGTCATGTTGAATTTGATCAAATTAACTGATTCGTGATACCCAATTTGCTAGGAATTATGCCACTTTCCTCGGGAAGGTCATTCGTCCATGACGCATAAAAGCCCTTCATATCAGGATTGAGAGACCTTCCCGCCCAAAAAGGTGTCTCACTGCTCTCGAGGTAAATATCTACTTATGCACTGAGGTTAATTATGTCATTTCTGCTGGGTTGATCGACACCCTCAAAGAACACTAAAGTTGGGATATGGTAAACCTTCCACTTAAGTATTATTTTTACATTAATATCACCTGAAGATGATAAAAAACTATATTCACAAAGTTCATTGAGTTGACCTTGTCTTATGAATACAATTGATCGAATGATTTATAGTTCAAATTGAATTTATTTGCATCCAATGAGTCATACTTGTGAAACATGTCGCTGATTTGTTATTTCATTTGCTATATCTTCCATTGAATTTACTACAATAGACAACTTTAGTTTCTAGAATTCACCATGAATTTGCTTTGCATGCATTTACATTATATCAATCACTCAACTAATTTTTCAGATTTTAACATGTTAGTGAAGTTATGTATGACCGTAAATATTTAGATTTCAAATCAATGTGAGATTCAAAGTAGGCCTCGTGTTCTTTATTCATATATAAATCGGATGCGATGAATTGAACTGATTGATCATTTGAGAATCTAAAACAATAATTCATCATCCATATAGAAATCAAAACAATTAAAAAAAGAAAATTAAAAAATAGCAGTGAGTCGCGATTCAAACAACAAAGTATAAAGAAAGAATACCTTAAACGAAGCAAGTGAAGGGTTGCTATTGATGCCGTTTTGAAACCCTACAGAGTTCGATGGTTAACTAAGATTTAGGGAAGAGAAAATATAAGTGCTCAAGAGTTTTATTTGTAGCAAATTAGCAAACAATTTAAGCATGGACATGAGTTTTATTTGTAATAAATTAGCAAAGATTTTCGAATGAGAGAAATTCTTGCGTGAGAGAGATTCAGCTAAAGAGTGTTGGCAAAATTTGAAGGGCAAAAATATAGGGTTGCGATGGGTGGAGAAATAAGGGTAGATGAGGGGCATTTTGTTCCTAAAGTGTGGAAACACAAAGTTGACCAAAATTAGGGGTGATTCGTGCTTTTAAGAGTAGTAAGATAAGATTACCAATAGAAAGATATTTCAATCACGGAGTTTTTTTTAAGACTTCTCTTTATAATAGTGACAGATTTTATTTTCGGCAATATTTCGGTAGGGGGTCATTTCGGATAAATTTTGAAAAAAAAATTAAAACATTTTGAGAAAATTTGGGGAAGTACAAAAAAAATACATAAATTATGTTTAATATTTATAAAAAAAATTTATTTATTTTTTAAAATAATGGAAATTAAGAGAAAATCATCGTTTCGACAAAATTTCGTTAATTTCTCTTAAATTAATGAACTTTCGACGATTTTGGAGAAAATACCGAAATTTTGCCAAACGTTTCGTCCAACTCTTGTGTCGGTAAATTTCAGAGAAATTTTGGAAATTTTTAGAGAAATTTGTCACTATGCTCTTTATAAATATTTAAATTATTAAAATTTCTTATAATTATAGTTGGATAAAACTAATAATAATATAATATAAATTTGAGTAATTTAATCGTCAAAAATGCAATATATTTTTAGCTGCAGATTAATATTATGTAATATATAATTAAAGAGATGCAGGGGTCGGGCTATAAGGTTTAACTTGTTAAGCCCTTACTTGATCCGAGAGACAATGACCTTTTAGTTTTGAGACCTTTGCCTTATCTTTTTACCTCATTTTCAAGAGTAGGCACTTTCAGTAATGATGAAGGCGCAAACAGAGGTACCCGGTACCTGGCTAATACCAACTCACTAGGTAGGCTAGCTTGATGGGTTTTAGGGCTCAATTAGTAGTGGGCCATATTTTTAGCATACCAGTTAGTAACAAGTTAGGCTGTTTCGAAACAATTGTTATTGGACCAGATTAGACCAGAACAGGAAATGTAGAATCTCATGAGCCTAACTCAACCTCACAAAAGCGGCTTTTAAGGTGAGGGGTGAGGGTTGCCCCAACTTTATATATAGTCCAAGCCTATGATACCTAGGCGATGTGGAGTTATCGGTCAATAGAAAAGGGGTTTGCGTAAACCTCCACTTTTCAGCCCAATCAATGAAACTCTCAGCCCGGCTCAAGGCGGAGTCTTGTCCGGCATGAACCATCAAACTTGACCTTTGACCCGGCGGGTCGGGCAAAAATCAAGTTGGATCGAGGTTTACCTAAACTGATATTTTATATAGAAAATCAAGGAGAATAAGGGATTTTTGAATTAGGTCTGATCGATTTTTTAGGTTCGGTTGGGCATATACCCTTGACCCAATTTTTTTGAATTTTGTCTCTAATTTTTCTGAAGTTGGTTACGATGGATATAAGAGAATTTTCGTTTTTTCACAACGGGCAATGGTTAGGCCCAACCAGTTTGAACCGGATTTCGAGTCCAACAACCTCTGCAGCCCTTGGAAATAGGAGAATTTTGACTGCGCGCTATCCTATAAAAAATGAAACCCATAAAAGTCAAGATTCTTCCATATCCAAGGCAGTAGATGTGAAAACCATGAAAGTCAAGATTCTTCCATATCCAAGGGCAGCATATGTGAAAATCATATGCTGCCCTATGATTCTTCCATATCCAAGGCAGTAGATGTGAAAACCATGAAAGTCAAGATTCTTCCATATCCAAGGGCAGCATATGTGAAAGCTAAGATTCTCCCATATCCAAGGGCAGTAGATGGGATTGAACTCGAAATCCGGTTCATCTTGGTTGGACCTGACCATTGTCCTTTTCACAAGTTATATGGTTGCATAGATTGGTGTAAAAGTCATATCCTAATAACAATTCCTTACATCTAAGGGTTCTAAAGTCAATTGAACACTACATAGGGTTTAACCTGCCACATCCCAACCCTCAAAAAGCTCCATATTTTGAAATTGAAAAATAAAACTTTATCTCTTTAACAACCTAAAAAAAAGAATAAAAAATCAGTTAAAATACTATCCAGGAATTTGGCATGAACTGTTATTTTACAAAGTGTTTAAGAGTTGGTTATAGGTACCTATCCGAACACTGCTAGCAGTGATCTATTTAGTCTCCCTTTGACCAACTTTGTTTTTTTTTAATATGGTCATCCGACCGAGACAACCTCGAGAATTGAGGAGCAGACACGCATACACATATTTTATTAAATTCAAATCAAAAGAACTATTTTAACGAAAGGAGATTGGCAAGAGTAGCATCTTCTGTATTTAGATACCTAATACCAACCAAAATAGTCATGCAATGAGTATTAAATGTTGAACGATAACTTTATTTACAATCCTGGATTCTTCCTTCCCAACCCGAGTTACACGTGCAACAGTTGACTGCTCTGAATCGGATGGTAGAGACTATTTTTATCCCAATCTTCCACACATTAGATCTTGATATCATGGTCCTCCCATCAGACAGTATAATATTGAATCCATATGGCACACATCTCAAAAAGTGGGCGTGATCACATTCTCCATCAAACTTAATTCACGTTATTATTTTAGATGTGTATCACGTGGAATTAACATCTGACCGTCTAAAGGTAGAATCATAATCTCAAGATCTATTTTGTGGAAGATTGGAACGAAAAACCAATCTCCATCCTCTGATTCAAATCAGTCAACGGCTTAGGAGTGCAAACCCAAGTTGCAAAGGAAGAATATAAGGTTGTAAATAAAGGTACCCAATTATGAAGGTTTTGTTTGTTATAACTTATATTCTTGAAAAAGCCCCGTATAAAGCTCCAATTGGTTACATCGTCGTCGTCTCTCACAACGTTTATATAGGTTCACTACAATACAACGTTTGCTAGCTGCCATGCCATCTCTCACTCTCTTCCTTTAATTTATTGCAATTCCGGACTCGCGGCTATACAGGAGATATGAGTTAGGGGTATTTTGGGCATGAAAAATAGACAAAAACTATTTTTACTTTTATATAGTAGTGAGGGTTAGATTAGGCTTTTCTCTGCTCTACGTTTGCCAGCAAGTACAGGTCTGTTGATTTTAGTCTCACATCAACCTTGTTATATTTATTTATTACTTTAATATATAATAAATATTTTAAATAATTTCAAAGAAAATAAAATTTTCTTTTTTGATTTCTTAATTTTTTGTATGCAAATAAATAGTCTCAGATTGGAAAATGTCAAAAGTGATTCATGCTATATATAGAACATTTCACCTTCTCTTAAGTTGCATATGGCATAGCTCTCTACTAGCCCCTGCCACAATAGAGTTCACCTGCTTTAGTTGGTTCTCATTCTCTTTTCTAACTCTTGCAAATGAGGATTTACCTGATCTAACAACAACCTCCCTGCTCTTTACTTACTCCCTACCACTAACTCCCTACCAAAGCAAATAAAATCTGCTCTGACAATGAGTGAGTAAAGAGGAGGGTAGAATTGCTGAATAGGTAAAATCTGCATAAAATCTTGTTATGTAAGGAGTAATCAAGGAGAAGGGGTACCTGCTAAGGCAGGTAGCAGGATGTTAGCAAAAAGGATGAGAACTTACTAAAGTAGGTGAACTCTGCTATGCCAGGGAGCTAGCAGAGAGCTATGCCATACGTAGCCTTGTTGTTGACAATAAGAAGAGAATAGCGTCTCTAGTGGTGAGCCGCCACGTTCGCGCATGTGTGAGTGACGATTAGTGTTTAGGCACATTGGTGCTTTTTAGGAGCTCACCATAAGTTTAACTTTTTGACTGGGTAAATTCAATGATTAGATTATTCATAGGACGGGTCAGGTCTAATAGGTCACTAATCAAACAGATTCAGACACTCTAAAATCCAAAGTTTTGATAAAATGGGACTTGGATATGTGAATGGAAATCTTAAATGAGACTTTTAAAATATTGGATATGTGAATTTCTTTTTTGTCAAATTTATCTTTTTCTATTTTCCAACTACTTGTCTAAACATTGGATTTTGCTTTATCCTACATTTTGTAAGACTATCAATATGTCATCCAAATAGCAAAAAACGATGGAATACGAAAGAATCCTACATATTCCTGCAGTCTAAGAATCCATGGGAAAGTATCGGAAAAAATAAGGGCTTGTTTGGATAGGGAGAAAGGAAAAGAAATCATGGGAAAGAAAAGAAAATGTGATACTTTTCTATGTTTGGCAATAAAATTGTGTCACTGAAAATCATAGGAAAATTTAAAATTTTCTTTTTCATTGGAAACCGGCAAATCCCTCTAAAATAGGAGGATTTCAACGGAAAACTTTTGTCGATTTCTCTATTTCTTTGTCCTCTATCTCTCACTCTCTTTTTTAATGAATAAATTGAAACAAAATCAACTATTGAAAAAATTATAAAAATTAAACTAAAATAATAAAAATTTAAATTTTTTTAAAAAGTAAAAAAAATAAGAATAAAAATAACAAATAAAATAAGACTTTAAAAATAATAATAATAATAATAATTTTTAAAATAAAATAAAAATAATTAAACAAATTTTTTTTAAAATAAAAAATAAATATTTAAAAAAATAAAAATAATAAAAAAATAAAAAATAAAAAATATTTTTTTAATAAAATAAATAAATAATAAATTTAAATTAAAATAAAAAATAAAAATAGAAAAATAAAAAAAATTTAAATTTAAATTTAAAAAAATTTTAAATATTAAAAATACAAATATAAAAAAATAAAAAATAAATAAAATAAGATTTAAAAATAAATAAAATAAAAATACAAAAAGAAAACATAAAAAAATTTAAATTAAAAATTAAAAATAATAAAATAATAAAAATAAATTTTAATTTTTTTAATAAAATAAATAAATAACAAATTAAAAATTAAAATTAAAATAATAATACAAAATTTTAAAAAATTATAAAATTTTAAAAAATAAAATAAAAATACAAAAATAAATAATAAAAAAATTTTATAAAAAAAAATAAAAAATAAAAAATAAAAATGTAAAAATTAAAAAATAAATTAAAATTAAAAAATTTTAAATAAACATACAAAAATTAAAATTTAAAAATTTAAAATTTTAAAAATTTTAAAATAAAAATAAAATAATTTTTTTTAATAAAATAAATTAAAATAAAAATATATAATTAAAATTTTTTAAAAAATTTTAAAAATAAAATAAAAATACAAAAATACTAAATAAAATAAAATAATTTAATAAAATAAATAAAAAATAAGATTAATTATAAAAATAAAATTAATTTTTTTTAAAAAATATAAAATAGTTAAATAATAAAATAAAATAAATAATAATAATAAATCAAATAATAAAATAATATAATATAAATAAAAGAATATTTTTATTTAATTAATTTATTAATTTATTTTATCAAAAGAAAGAGAGAGAGAGAGAGAGAGAGTGATTTTATTTTTATTTTATTTTTATTTATTTATTTTAAAAATAATGTAAAAAATAATAATTATTAAATTAAATATAAAAATTTATAAAAATTTATAAAAAGAAAAAAAATTAAAAATAATAATAAATAAATAATAATTAAATCTCTCTCTCTCTCTCTCTGTCTTTCTTAGTTCTCTGTTATTATTCTTCTTTTTAGATATCTCTTTCTCCGAGTCTCTCTCCTAAAGTTTCTCTCTCTATATATTTCTTTTAATTTCTCTCTCTTAATTTTTTTCTCTCCTCAAATTTCTCTATTTCTTAAACTCACTTTTTCTCTTTTCTAATTTTTCTTTCTCTCATAAATTTTTTTTCATAATAGAAAATTAAATTTATTGGGTGTATGAGATATACTGTCGATAATGGTCATTTTCTATTTTCTATGTGCCAATTATACAATCCAAACACCGAAAAATAATGAATTCCCAAAGCGCTGGAATCCATTGGATTTATAAAATCTTTTCCTATGTTTTTCAAAAAATTACCAAACAGATCCTAAGTGTTTTTTCTTCATTTTTTGGTGTTTCATCTAAACTTACTCTTAATGATAAATGTGACAGCCCTGATTTCGGCACCCCGAAACCCATGTCATCAGCACGATCCTCCAGACCGTGCTCCAAAACTATGTACGGAACATTGGTATAACAAGCAATGATAATTAAATAAAGCAAATACTTTCGTAAAGCGGAAAAGTTTATATGCCTAACTGACATATGCAAAAGACAGTTCTACCTTCATGCAACTGCATGAACAGAGAACTGACCCGAACCATCGGTGATAAATTGATCACTCCAGATGGTTCGCCAAATGAATAATCCAATCTAATTACATGTTTATTGAAAATAAGGGCTTGACATACCAAGCTGTACAATTAGTTCTCAAAACTACTCTCTGTCAAAGTACACAACAGAGTCTCCTAGAAGAAGTCTTCGGGAAGAGGCTCCAACTCGTCTCCAGGCACGTAATTCGAATCACCCGGATCTACGTCTCCCGAAGCCTCAGCTGCTGCAATCAATGGACCTGCGACGCATAGTCAAAAGGGGTGAGCTACATCCTAGCTCAATAGGGAACAAGCACAATAAACATATAAGTTAAAACTCATATATATTCCATGATATTCTAAGCATGATATGTCTATGCATTTGCTAGAAAACAGTTTTAAAAGCTGATGATTTGCATTCAAGTTTACTGGTAATTAGCATGTTTTACTTTACTGTTGATTTATCATGAATGACACTGAACAGGCCTAAATCAAAACTTAAATTTTCAACTTAAGTAATCCCGAGCAATATAGCATCGAGCCCCGATGGAATACCCACCATCGTCGCCTAAATAAACAGTTGTAAATAATGTATTCCCTGGGAATACTATCCAAGCTCCTTTCTCACTAGGCGGCGGGGTTAGATATCACTCAACATCCCTGAGATGTGCTTACTGTTACGGATAAACCTCCATACTGGTGTACGAATTGGCCGCCGTCCCGGTCACGGATATCCTGCCGCGTCAGTCGTGGGTATCCCGCCACGTCGGTGGGGTATTCTAAACAAACCTCAAATAAAAAAAATATGTGCTTTACATGTAGTTATTCACCGTGTAGAGTGCTATCTTATATCAGTTAAGTCTCAACAGTAATTATTCAATCACATATACATCCCTGGGATGTATATCATACTCGCATCACACTTGATGCCTTATTTACCTTCTCATCCCCTGGGGATGTCTTATTTTTATTAGATTACTTGATTTTAATCACTTGCATCACATAGATGCTTTTTTCACATTCTTGGTGTTACACACACCCATTTTCACAAAGCTTTTCATGGTTAAAACAACTTCAAGTCTGATAATTATATCACTACATACATGCTCTTAAAATTAAAGTACATGTTCAAGGTGTTTCCTACCTCAATTCTCTGAAGGTCCAAGCATCAAGGTCTCGCGCGACTCCTTGTGCTCGCTTTCACACGTACCACCTATGGTATATCATAATACATGCAATACATCACTAAAGATGTAATGAAGAAGGTCCTAGACCCTCCATGAATCTCAAAGTAAAACTATAAAGTTTAGTAAACCTGCCAAAGTCGATTAATCGATTCCCAAAGTCGATTAATCGATTCCCAAAATCGATTAATCGAAACACAATTCGATTAATCGATTCCCAAAATTGATTAATCGAAACCCAAATTGACTAATCGATTAATCAAGATTCAAATTCGATTAATCGAAGTCTCTAACATAATAAGGTCGATTCTCAAATCGAGTGGTCGAAAATTTGAACTCGATTAGTCGATCCCAAATCGATTAATCGAAATCCAAAATCGATTAATCGATTTCACAACTCGATTAGTCGATTTCCCCAGGTCATGTTTCTCTAGCCACTGGAGGTACCCAGTCGATTAGTCGATTTCCAAATCGATTAATCGAACATCCAAATCAATTAATCGAAGTCGGGCTGACCTGACTTTTCAACTTCCAGACCAAAATCGATTAATCGAATCCCAATTTCGATTGATCGATTTGGTCCGATTCAGCCCCCTTTCTGGCTGTTCTTTCAAATCTTTTCTCCTTTCTTTTCTATGCCTTTAATCTGCTCTTTTAAGTACATTTGACCAAATTTAATCATCTACAACTTATGCATTAACATTAATTTAAAACTCACCTTCAATCAATCCTCAAATTGATCAAGATCTAGGTTGGAATGGCTAGGGCTTCAGCTTTTCGTTTCAACGATCCTAACGCGTTGAATCCGGCAATCACTGCTAACTCATCTTCTTGATTTGCATTAACCTCTAGCCTTCATAACTCCTCTTTACTTCTCTCTCTCTCTCTCTCTCTCTCTCTCTCTCTCTCTCTTCAATAGCCCAAAACAAAAGGGAAATAAGGTTATTAAACCCTTATATTCACTCTCATGCTTGTGTGTTAAACACATACACCAGAGATAGGTGTATGTGACCACTAACTCACACTATACACTACTCTTAAGTCGTATCGACCTCACATTAGTTCATCACTTTACGAATTCATTGTTTGACCGTCACTTGGTCAACCCCACGACCAATCGGGCATGGATCCCGAGGTCAAAGGTAAACGCTCAATTTTTCGGGATATTACAATAAATGTCAGTTTCCAATGGCATACATGATAGCATGCATAGGGATTAAAATGCTCTTCAGGCAAATATCAGAGGACATCAACGAGGTTTAAAAAAATTATTTACTCCGAAAAATGCTCAAAGCGAATAAAAAAAATCAAATCGGTCTTAAGACGCTCAAATCGGTCTTTTTGATCCCGAATCAAGCTTCTTAAGACCAATTCGGTGCACTGTATGGGCTTCACACGATTGATTCGGTGACCGATCAGGCTTCTCAAGACCATGTTAGGATATCGGCCTTGATTAAAACTTTTACTGCCCGACGCGGTTTATGAAAGCCCGATTCGGGCTACCATTTGAAGAAAAGAAGAAAAAAAATATTAATAATAATTAGGGCCTTTAAAGTTCGAATCGAGCTGTAGAAAACTGAATTTAGGGTTTTGAAGACTGAATCAGGGTTTTGAAGACCGAATCAGGCATTTGAAGCATGAATTGGGATTTTAAAGCCCAAGTTTCTTTATTTATAATACTTTCTTTATAAATCATTCAGAAGCCTGATCGAGGCGGGCTTTTGGTACCAATTGATCTACCAATCAGTCCCTTTGACGTTGGTTGGAGAGATCCATCATCCTCAGTTCTCCAAACTCAAACCCACTCTTCAAAATGTGCGTCACATCACTAGTCTCATCGCTACTTATGAAGAGTTGCTTTGAAGATGCTCTAAGAAATGATTTCCAATGAAATTCATATTCCTTGTTTAATTAGTATGTCTTGGAAAAGAAGTTCAATGGATGGCGGATTCCTGCATTCAAATCGGGTGGGGCGGTCCACGGGGCACCCATCTAGAGGATCAAGTGCCATGACCACTTGCCCAAGGATAACCACATCAGTTTTAATAAAAAAAATTATTAATTTTTTAATAGTTAAAGGTAATTCTTTAAAATTAGGAAGAAAAGTGCAACAACAAAATCAAATAGACAAACAGGGAATTAACAAAAATAAAAAAAGACCCAAAAGCCCCAACCTTGAAAAACTAGAGTAACTAACCTACAACCCAACCCAGAAACAAAGGAAAAACAATAGAAAACTAAAACCCAAAAGCTCCATCCCATCTTATTAATTTAAAAGAGTGAATATCCACAATCAAAATAGAGTCCAAGGAATAAAAACGTAAATAGGTAAAAAGAGGCCGAGTTTAAATAGGACATATCTTAGGGGTAAATATTTTTAGAATAGTCTTACAGTGTCTTTTGGTTTGGAGGTCTGGGGTTATATATAATCAGGACACTCCTCGCCTTACATGCTAATTTTGTGAGGTTGAGTTAGGCCTATGAAATTTTACATTGTATTAATACAAATATTTCTCCACTCTACGTCACCTAATTTAATTGTACACGTAATTTGGCTTGGCTCAATCCCGCCAACACGTGCGACAACATGTTAGCATAGTCCCATATTGCCTGTGGGCTTAGAAGTTTTGGGCTATATATAATCTGGGCACTCCTCATCACCTTACAAGCCGGTTTTGTGAGGTTGATTTAAGCCCATGAAATTCTACAAATATAAGAACCCCTAACAAAAATATATAAATAAAAATTTTGAGTTCCCCCCCCCCTCTAAATATTTTGCCTATTTAAATTGCGGCCCTTGCTTTTATGTTCCTTTAATTTATTTACCTTATAGTGATGGATTCTTTGACAAAATAATCTTTGACTGCTTTGAAAAAGTTGATGATGATTTTTTTCTCCCCGATCTTTGATCTACTTGATCTTGAGATCATGGACTTATAATCAAACAGCCAGATTTTGATTTCACGTGACACACATATCGAAAAGTGATCCCAGAATCATGTTTCATATATACCAATGGTTGTCATGTGGAATCAAAATATGATTGCTTGATGGACAAGTTTATGATCTTAAGATGCCTTGGGTGAAAGGTTGTGGTGAAAATAAATTCCATCATCTAATTCAGAGCAGTCAAAGAGTAATTTTTTAGCAATCAACAATTGATCTCTCACAATAAGGGTAATAGGTATAAAAGAAGCAAGGGTCGCAGACACAGGGCAAAGTTCAAGTAAGACGTATCTTTCGGGGTGAATGTAATCAAACCATAAACTTTTAACTCATTGGGGGCGTAGCCAGAATTTTTGCTTCATTAATTGTAGGATGACGCGTAACACAAATTTTCTCTTAATAAAGCTAACTATCTTCGACAAATGTTAATAATTATTTTATCGCAAATTCAAACTATCTTCGACAAATGTTAATAATTATTTTATCGCGAATTCAAGGCTTATAATGGCTATGTACATAGGAGAAAGCTATGCAAGCAGCCTAATCTACATTTTCATATTTTTAATGAGGGCTTTAGGTCCCACTTTATTATATGTGGCTTTGTGCCTGACTAACATAACGCTTAGACCATAATGTTTATGTTGTGTGAAGGCTTACAAACTAATCAATGATCTCTTGAAACAGAAGAAAATCAATCATAAACACATAAGAGATAATGGTCATGTAAGTCGGCAATATGCGTACGTCCACGGGCAGCGATAATCCACTATATTGATGATCACACAAAAATACAATAACACTCGAGTCTCGCTAAAACTCTCCTCAAAACCCTAGATAGATTTTCTAAAGTTTTACATCTCAACTCTATAGCTTGGCCAAGAGCTTTCCATTTATATAGAAGACGTACACAAATCTTACTTCTAATCTAAGATAAATTAGCCTTATATAGAATCTGAACGTAACTGATCCATCGCGAGTTAGAGTAGTCAAACTACAATTCAACTTTCAAGTTAGAATCCAACTACAATTCAAACTCTCCAAGTTAGAGTCCAACTACAATTCAAACTCAGTTAGAGTCAAACAACAATTCTCCACTTGACTCTAAGCTTCATCATACAGTTAAAGTCAAACTACAATTCAATCTCTAAGTTAGAGCCAAACAATAGTTTAAAGGTTCAAAGATCGGAGTTTAAGTAGGTTACTACAATAAATTAGGTTCTACGCTCAAACCTTGGTCACCAAATTCTCCGAAAAATTTAAAATTTTGGAGAAATTCTCTAAAAAGGTGGTCTATCGAACATTTCACTAAATATTTGCTTGATTCATAGATTCTTGTAATTTTTCTCGATTTTTTCAAATTTTATCATTGTGATCATAATTTGTATTGTTATTTTATGATTGTAAATTGTTAACGCATATGACTATGTAATATGCTTATTTTATTATTTTAAAAAATCATTTTAAATTTTAAATATGGGAACATATATTTTGGCATATGGTGTTAGATTATTATTATTTAAATAGTCCCGAATTCTTCCCGAGTTCAACCAAATCTTCCCAGAATGTATACAAAGTAAACTGAACTGACAACCCACCAAATGATTGCCCAATCCGAACTTGGTTACAATGGTTCAAACTTCAAACAACCTAGTTTATGATTTGGATCACTTTAAGGCGATATTTACTGTATTATACAAAATTTATATCTTAAATAAAAAAAATCATTATTAAACATACGTATATTTAAGCCAGATGTTAATAATATCATAATCAGACATCTGACATGCATACACTATGTGGGGTACTGTACAATATTAAAATCGGCTACACCGTTCATAGGTGCAGCCGAGCAGCACGCCATAACATGTATGAGTGGATAGCTCTGATTCCCCACCAAACGCAGAATATCCCCAATAAAGTACAACTCAAAATCATGACTGCTTTGAACTGAATGATGGAGATTTCTTTCGTTCTAACTGATCTTAAGGTTATGGTCATATCACCAGACGTCAGTTTCTTATTTCACCTGACAGTCTCCACAAAAAAGTGACCCAAAGAGCATGTGCAACCTAATGCTCATAGGTCGCTTTTTGAGATGTGTGCCACTTGAGATAAAAAACCAACCATTTGATAAAATCCCTTGATATTAAGATCAGTTGTGTGGAAGGTTGGAATGGAAACGGATTTCCATGATCCAATGTAAAGCCGTCAACGCTTTTATTCTATAATTAATAGAGGATATTCAGAATTGCTAAGGGGTTAGTAGCAGCCCCCCTTAAATTACTCAGTTACGACTGGTACCTTCATCAAATTGGACCCTACCCATTACACTCAGATAGAAGTCTCTAATACTATGCATCTTGCTCACAATCTCTCTCATCTTCAATCTCTCTCTTGCCATCTCTGCTGAACAAGAGATGCCCACACCAAGGACCAAAGCCAAACACTCCTTTATTTTGAGTCTTGCATCAATATTTGCCATTTCCTCTTCTTCGAACATTATTGGATCAACGATCTCTAAGACTCGATCCGGCATAGTGATTTTGGCTAAGTTATGAAGGTTAAAACCCTCCTTAAATATGTCATCTGTAGGTCTCTTTCCAGTGAACATCTCCAACAAGAGGACCCCATAACTATAAACATCTCCATGAGTAGACGCCTCACCACCCATGCCATATTCTGCAATAAAATATATACGTTGATGTTAAGAGAAAATTTAGAACTACAGACACACTTAAAATAATCTTTTAATGAATATATGGGTGCCTCTATTCGTGCTTACTAGATTCCCGGTGGGGCCTGATTTTAGGGCCACCTTTTGGGATCGGTGCCAAAAACTTGACCATCTGATGGCACACTCAGTGTCTCACTATCCATTGTGTGAAAGATTGGAGTGAAAAATGACCACCATCATCGGATTCAACAAGGTCAACAATTTTTAGTGTAGGTGCCCACTAGTAGTAGGCGCGAATAGAGGTACCCAAAATATATAGGTAGATGACCAGTATGGTCTTAAGCTTCACTAATTCATGCCAAAAAATGAAATGGACAATAGGTTACCTGGAGCAATGTAGCCAATAGATCCCTTTAGTCCACCTGTACTACTTTGGTTCATAGAAGAACTGTCCCCAGCTACACGTAGGATCCTCGCCAAACCGAAATCGCCGACATGCGCTGTCATCTCATGATCAAGAAGCACATTGCTTGGCTTGAGATCGCAATGGATGATCTGTCTTTGACATCGATGATGAAGATATTCCAATGCAGATGCTACATCCACCGCTATGTCCAATCTCTCCCTAAATTTCAGCTTCCTCAATTGATCTCCCTGCCCATCATCTTCAGGGTGTAACCATTTCTCTAGACTTCCATTGGGCATGAACTCAAACACTAGAGCTTTGAAATCATTACCTTTAAAGTCTATACTTGAGCATGAAGTTATGATCTTTAATAGATTTCGATGTCTGATATTTCTTAGAGCTTCACATTCTGCCATAAAACTCTTGATGGCCCCTCGTTGTTGAAGGTCAAGTACCTTCACGGCAAGGATTGTTTCATCGCCTTCTAAAGTTCCTTTGTAGACCGAACCAAAGCTTCCTACTCCCATCAAATTGCTGGTAGAGAAGTCATTTGTCGCTTTTAAAAGCTCTGCATATGCAACCCTTCTGAATTTCTCCTCCAAAGAAAATGTGGGGGAGGTTTCCTTTTTTGATTTTTTTCTCCATAAAAAGATTGCAAAGGAACAACATAAGAGAATCAACCCCCCGATGAATGCCGGAATCATTATCTTGAGATGAAAAGGTGTTTTCTTTTTCTTAGAGGCTTCGAAGATGGCACATGAAGGCAAATGCAATTGGGAGATTCCTCCACAAAGCTTATCATTTCCAAAGAGGGAAATTGCACTCTCATTGCTAAATGCCCCGTTTTTGGGTACTTCACCCTCAAAATGATTGAAAGATAGATTCAAATTTTGTAGAGAAGAAAGGTCCCCTAGAAATTCAGGGATGTGCCCAGACAAATTATTCCGCGAAAGATCCAATTCTTTAAGAGCTCTTAAATCACCTAAAGACAAAGGAATCGAACCTTGAAAAGAGTTCCCCGCCATGTTAAGAAGTTCTAAGCTCAGACAGTTCCCTAGAGTGCTTGGAATTTCACCAGACAACTTGTTATCTGAAATGTCTATTTTTCCTAGATTTTTCAAATTTCCAACTTCTGAAGGTAGGGGCCCAGTCAGTGAATTCCCTGATAAGTTTAAATAAACTGATAGGGAGGAAATCCCTAACAATTGTTTAGGGATGGTGCCACTAAGATTGTTTTGAGAAAAATTCAATACCAGAAGATGGGTGCATTGGCTTAGACTCAAAGGTATGTTTCCCGATAACTGATTTCCATCCAAATGGAGCTCGATTAATGAAGTCATGTTGCCGATGGAGGTCGAAATTTGCCCAGAGAGTCTATTTTCCGACAAGTCAATGAGGTTCAAATTACTGAGCCTTCCGATCCCTGGTGGTATAACACCTGAGAAAGAGTTTTGAGAAAGTTCCAGTTTTATAAGACCAAAGAGGTTCTCTACCCCCGTAGGGATCATTCCAGATAATTGATTGGTTGCCATTGATAGATATTGTAATGTTGTCGATATATTAGCAATTGAATGGGGCAATTTGCCCGTGAGACTATTGAAATTCAAAGACAATTTTTGAAGAACAGAGCAATTTGTCAAAGAAGTCAGGAAACTCATTTCATCAGCTCTACTTGTAACAAGTTCGTTAAACCCCAAATTTAGATTGACTAGGTTTTTTAAATTCCCAAGATTGTTGGGAACCGATCCAGTAAAATAATTGTATGATAAGTCGAGTTGCACGAGATAAGTTGCATTTGAAAGGGAAATTGGAATCGGGCCGCTCATTTGATTTCCACTAATAAACAAACCAATGAGGTTTGGAAGAGTGAGGCCTATGTCGCTAGGAAGGCTACCGGTAATCGGGCAACCGGTAACACTGAACTCATACAGTTGGGTGAGGTTGAATATAGAAGAAGGAATTGTACTGGAAAAAGTATTCCTATCGAGGATGAGCATTTCCAAGTTGGTGAGTTGGCCCAATTCGTTTGGGATCCCTCCACTCAGCATATTCTGAGAGAAGACGAGAAAATTGAGAGATGAAATATTACCATAAGACTTAGGAATGGTGCCGGTGAGGCCGTTTTTTTCGGCACGCAACCCACTGAGTTTGGGCAAAAAACTCAACTCATAAGGAAGCTCTCCTACGAACTGGTTGAAATCAAACACGAAATATATGAGCTCTCGACATTGGCTTAAATTGGCAGGAATCGCACCTCCCAGTGAATTATAGCTTAGAAATATGTATTGTAACCGAAATAATCCCCCAATTTCACTGGGAATTTCGCCGTGGAAATTGTTGTTTCGAAGGTTGATGACTTTAAGAAAGGTGAGGTTGGCTACGTGGGGTGCTATGGTTCCCACCAAATTAAGGTTTTTGAGAACTATAGATGCCACCCTATGGTGCTTCTTGTTGCAAGTGATTCCCAGCCATTGGCAGTAATGGGTGGAGTGGTTCCATGAGGATAAGGCATTAGAAGGGTCTTCCTTCACGTAGTTTTTAAAGGCAATTAGAGAGAGTTGATCGGTTTCGTTGTTACTGCTCACTGAATTGATGCACAAAAGAAGGCTGGATAAGACTTGAAATGACCAAAATAGCCTTGGACCCATAATCAAAGTTGTAAAATTGGAATTAAACTATTTCCTTGTTGGATCTTTTCTCCGTCTTATATTCTGCATAAATTCGAAAAAAATTTAAGTATTTGAGTTAGTAGTGCAACACAAGGTGTCAATATCTATATCGGCTGCGGGTATCAGTTCATGAAGGGCCAATACCGATATGCATCGGTGACTCCGTGTCCAGTTGTCCGCTGCGTGCTACCAGCGCTCCCAAGTTGAAAACCGACCGTTCATGCCAATACATGGAGCGGTGGAGGAATGTGTTCGTTAGATTGACAGGGTAGGCATGCAGGTTTGACAACGGATAAATGGCATTAATTAATTCTACCGCCGCCATTCCGTCTCTCTTTTCAAAATGTTGAATTTGTTTGTGTACCTCTGTTTGCACCCACCTCTTCATTGAAAGCACTCACGTCCTAGACTCATTGAAAGCCGTTGATTGCATCATATTAGATGATGGAGGCCGTATTTCACCCCTATATTTCATAAAAATATATCTTACATCATGTTTCACATATCAGACGGTTAGTTTTTATTTAAACCTATCAAAAATTCCCCAAAAATGGCTTTGAAATCACGTTTCAGCGTGATGTATGCCACATGATTCACAGGCCATATTTTTTGGATCTGTGACACATGAAATCAAAATATGACCGTCTAATAGCTTATCCATGATCTTAAGATTTATTGTGTAGAAGATTGGCGTGAAATATGACCTATATCATCTGATCCGACGTAATCAACGGTTATCGAAAGGTTTGGGATGTAAGCACTTTAAGTAAACAGGTGAGTGCGAACAGAGTTAGCCCTAATGCTCTCTAGCTGACCCGTCAATATTTAGCAACCTGCCTCAAGAAGTTGTGCTCTAAATGGGCTGTAGCCCGTTACACTACCGGTTCTTCCGATCACCACTCCAAGCCCTTTATAAACAAATAAAAAGCAAAAATCTCTACTTTTAGGTATATGTTTTTCAAATATCCCTCAAAAGTAAAATGGAGCCCAAAAATGCTAATGCGCTGGAGAAGCTCATGCAAAATACTGCGGCGGATGTCTAATAGGTAACGGACTCGAAACGTATTAGTTGGCCAGAAAATTGATACATATCGATATTGGTAAATATCAGAGATTACCTTTAAGTTTAGAGAGAGGTAGCAGCATTTTTTCTGTCTTAGAATAGCCAGTGAGAGAGAGAGAGTCTATGTGTGTGCGCGCGCCAATTCTGAGTAGATGCGTTGACGATTTATAAGCACCTGAAATAGGATCTTATGTTATAAAATAGAGCAGGTTTTGGGTACGTATTGCCAGCACCGCTAACCCGTCATCACCTCAAGCCACACAAAAAATAAACACAAATATATATATATATATATATATATATATATATATATATATATAACATCCAAAATACTTTTTGAGTACCACGTGGAGCATCGGTGAACAATTTAGATTAATATCAAAAAAAAAAAATCAAAAAATACATTTTAAACCCACAAATCAAAGTTTGACGATTTTCATTGGTCCACATTTTACGGCTCAAAAAATATACGGTGGAGATGAGTTTTTAATTTATTTTTTTCAAAGATAATCTAAGCAATGCACCCAAGGTTCACGTGGCATCGAAACAATATTTTGGATGTTATGTAAAGCTCCACGTGGAAGGTTGGGGGACGGTGACCAGATCCCTTTTCCATATATATATATATATATATATATATATATATATATATATATGTGTGTGTGTGTGTGTGTGTGTGTGTGTGTGTGTGACATCTCAATATTGACACATGTGAGATTTGAAAAGGTTTTTAGTAAATCACTTCACTACCCCTCTTTTTTAGTAAATTACATCAACGTCGATCGCCCATCAAGGGGTAGTGAACCAGTGATGTAATTTGATTAAGCAAAATGGTGGTAGTATAATTTGCTAAGAGTGTTGGATAGTGATATAATTTGTTAAAAAAGAGGTGTAATGATATGATTTGTTAAGCAAGAGGGTAGTAATGTAATTTGCTAAGAAAGAGTGGCAGCGATGTAATTTGTTAAGAAACTTTTTAAATCCCACATGTGTCAATATTAAGATCTCACATATCTCCAAACTCCTAATTTTACAACCCCTTTTACCTAAAACATTTTTTAAGAGGCTAATAGCTTAAAAGGTTTCTAAAGTAGGCATGCTTTTCTAAAGTCCCTTACTACTTTATATTTTTTTTCTTTTTTGATATTTTCTATAACGAAGAAAGAGCAAAATTAATATTTTCTAGGTAAGAAGAAGGCGAAGGTAAATTACAAACATAAGGGACGAAAAATCAAGATGCTTGTCAGTCAAAGAGAAAAATAAAAATAAACCAATTAAATAGGGGAAAATCAAGATGTCTGCCGGCCGAAGAAAGAAACAAAAACGAACCAATCAAATAGGGCTCAATCAATAATTTGGACTGCCCAATCACTTTGAAATAAAATAACAAAGTAATGTATTTGAGGCCCGAGACTATACGATCAAGCCTCATTTTATAGTTGGAGATTTTAAGCACGGCAAACCCGAGTTGAGAAGAGAGAATCTTAAGTTTAAAATAAAAATGCTCATTATATAGTTAGAGATTTTATTGACCTTTCATTGCAGCGGAATCAATTCATTTTTTCTTTTCCGAGGCTAGGAAAACCAAAGTTTGAAGGGTCCCTTCAATTTTTCGGAAAAGAGTAAAAAGGCTTCTATATTTTCCGAGCCTATATGTCTATCCGAACAGCAGAAAAGATGGACAAATGGATTCCCACCCATGATAATCCATCATTTTCGTTAATCCAAACACATCCTAAATGACAAAGTTAAGGGTAAAATGATTATTTTTCCTTAATCCAAACAATTTAGCTGTTTTTCTATTGGGTGAGGGAAATTGTGAATACAAAATTCTGACGGGAAATAATGATTTTAGAATCCCACAGGTGGGATGTTGCTAATGTCCTAAAAGTAAACAAGCCTGCCACCAACGTGTTTTAAGATTTTTTTACTAAAGGTCGGCAGCGTGATGTCATTTTAACTCGACCGGACCCATTGACAACTCTCGAGGTTAGGAAAACATAAAAAATTATGTAAGGTTCGGGAAAAAATTAAGAAGCATTTGAAAAAAAGTAATTGAAATATTTAAAAATATTTAAAAAATTAATATTTTTTTATAAGAATGAGAAAAGTTTTGGTATGAATTTATAAAAAATGGGTTTAAAATGTAAAAATTGCGAATTTAAAAAAAAAAAAAAGAGTATGTTTTATAAAAGGAATAATCAGAAAAACATGCCTCAAAATTAAACTTTTTAGCCAAATGACCTGTCCTCAAATGTTTTAAAAAAACAGTGTTTTCACAGGTTTTGGAACTTTAAAAAACCGTGAAAACACCATTTTTATAAACAAAGATTTTAAAAAAAGTGCTTGCACAATTTTTTGAAGTTATAAAATCCGTGAAGCACTATTTTTCTAAAACGTTTGAAGTCGGATCTTTTTTTATTAAAAAGTTTATTTTTGAGGCATTATTTCTAAAGTACACTTTATAAAAAGACGCCATTTAAACAGGTTTTCCATGCTTTATGAAAAACGAGTTTTAAACGAGTTGTTGTCCCCATAAGAGGTTAGGACACCTGCAATTGGGAATGTCGTTAACCTAGAAAATATTAATTTTGCTCTTTCTTCGTTAAATATAACATCAACAAATAAAGTTTTAGCAATGGGTTTTAGTTGTTGAAATTGTGAATCAAATTCCCATGGGACCGACTAGTTAGCACCAAGGTATTAAAATCGGTATCGGGTATCGATTTATCCGGGGCTAATACGAATCAGCCGATACTGATACGTATCCGTCAATTTTGTAAAAAAAATAAAAATAAAATGTCTCGATCAAAATTGAGACGTATTGGCGATACCGATATGTATCGGACCGATACATATCAGTCCGAAAATCGATACGTATCGGTATCGGCCGATTTTTTATACCTTGGTTAGCACTCAACACAAAATTATTTCTTGACAAGTGGACATAACATGATACCAACCGCATCATTGGTTTCCATTTACTATTCGGACCTGTTTAAGTGAAGAAAATGCCCCCTTATCTCCTGATTTATTTTAATTGCTCCCTAACTAATTAAATTTAAGACTTATGTAAGATCATAGTAACAAATTTTTTTTTCGGTAATTTTTGGGTGGGGGTTCCTTTCAGTACATTTCGGATTAATGTCAATACCTCTCGGAAAAAATTCGGGAAATTTTCGGGAATTAAAAATATATAAAAATATATTTAATATTTTTTTTTAATAATTACTATAATATATACTAAATTACTAACATATATAAAAAATTTATAAATATATATATATATAAAAAATACCAAAATTTCGCTGAAAAATACCAAAATTACCGAAAAATATCAAAATTTTCTTGAAATTATTGTCTGTCCCCCTTTTCGGCAAATTTCGCGAAATTTCACTGAATTTCGGCAAAATTTGTCACTATGTGCAATACGTACCGCAAATTATATTTTGTATCATAGGAAGCATATATTGTTGAGTTTAGTCCCACCTCACATTTGACATCAACCTTATTATATTTATTTATTACTTTAGAATATAATAAATATTTTAAATAATTTCAAAGAAAATAAATTTTCTTTTTTGATTTCTTAATTTAGTGGGTTAGTTTTTAGACAATAAAAGTCCTATTTTTTGTATGTAAATAAATAGTCCTACATTAGAAAATATCAAAAGTGGTCAATATTATATATAGAATCTTTCACTTTCTCTTACTGTTTGATATTAAGAAGAGAAGAGTGTGTCTAGCAGTAAGCCAAAGAGTGTGTCTAGCAGTAAGCCACCGCGTTCACGCAAGCACGAGTGCAAATTCGCGTTTAGGCGCATTGGCGCTTCTTAGGAGCCCACTATAAGTTTTAATTTTTGATCGGATAGATCCAATGGTTAAATTATTCATGGGTCGGGTCAAGTCTAATGGGTCACTAATCACACAGATTTCAGACACTCTAAAATCCATAAGTCTTGATAAAATGGGACTTGGATATGTGAATGGAAATCCTAACTGGGTCTTTTAAAATATGAAGGGAAATCATAAATGGGACTTGAATATGTGAATTTATTTTTTGTCAAAAAAATTATCTTTTTCTTGTATTTTCCAACTACTTATCCAAACACTGGATTTTGCTTAGTCCTACACTTTGCAAGACTATCGATATGTCATCCAAATAGCGAAAAATGATGGAATACAAAGGAATCCTGCATATTATTGTAGTCTAAGAATCCATGAGAAAATATAGGAAAAAATAAGGTCCTGTTTGGCAGTTTTTTGAAAAACATAGGAAAAAGATTTTGATTTTCCTCTGGATTCTTATGGGGCTAGAATCTAATGGAAATTTAATTTTCTAGTGCTTTTTGGTGTTTGGATACTCTTTTTTCAGCCTGAAAATGTTACTCAATCCATTTCCTGTGTTTGGATATTAAGAAAACAAAAGAATATTTTTTTTATCTTATATCTGAGTTGATTGCATCAACAAGCCTTTCATAAAAATATATTTTGTTACACGGCTCATATCATATAAAAAAATGCTATGATCGAGTGATTTGAATTATCTTATAAAGATGAATTTGGACTAGTTCTCATCTTTTCACTTGGGACTATTATATTTTGTTATATGGTTCAAACTACAGAGAAAGTAGCCATCGCAGATTGAATCGCCGGCGGTTTTGTCAGCGGGTTCTACCCGCCGGTGATTCTTAACATATCCCGGTGGTTTTAACCGTCGAAAATATGCTCTAATCTTTTTGTTTAATTTTATTTGCAGACATTTTAAAACCGCCCGCAAATTGGTATACCTTTGCCGGCAGTTAAGAACTACGGGCAAAGTATCACTTCCCCGACAATTTAGAACCGTCGGCAATAATATATATATATATATATATATATATATATATATATATATATATATATATATATATATATAATATTCGCCATATAAACCTGTAGGTTTGTTTTTGGGAGCTGCAAGTTGCACACGAGATTTGTACTTATGGCACATGAGTTAAAAGGAAAGACCTGATAATTTTGAGACCCGTGCCACATGGAACACCGTCTAAGCCATTTAATTTGAGTGACATGATATAAAAATCTTTGACACTAAAGATTGACCCAAAATACGAGTTCTGTGTTGAATCAGATGATAGAGATGGCATTTCGTGCTAATTTTTGGCATCAAAGATTTTTACATTATGGCCATCAAATCATACGGCTTAGAAGATGTTCCATGTGGCACGGGTCTCAAAATTATCAGGCCCTTCCTTTTAACTTATGTGTCATAGTACAAATCTTTGAGATGACATAATAAGCGGGACGTTAGACCCTATTGATTAAAATTACTTTTTGAGATCAACAGAGCAATCTCTCAAATAAAATTACCCTAAATCTCAATCCAAACAATCAACTAATTAAATCCACAATCTGACAAATCCTTCATTTTACTAGAACTTCTAGTTATCCGAGAATAAATTTTCAAAACCCTTTCTCCACGAACAAGCCCTCAAAGCTCCTTTTGCATCGAAGCTATAACCTGAGATTGGAATACCCAAATAAAACTATCTAAAAAATCAGCATTTCGAGATAGATTCTCTTCTCAATTTGGGTATAAACAAGATACAAACGTCATTTGTTCATTGTGACATTGCGGGAAGTGAACCATAAGATTTCCCACTTGAGGCAATGACAGAAGCTGCCCTATACATACTGTCGAATCACAGAGGACCTGAAACAATGTACCTGAATGAAGAATAGATACATGAAAAATGATTATAGCAAAGTATAAGCACCAAGTGTTTGTTTGATATACGAACTGCCAAAAAGTATAAACCCTAAGCATCACTACAAAATATGTCGTTTTTAACGGTGGTTCGAAACCACCACTAAAGCTATATTAACCACCGCTAAAAGCTATATTAACCGCCGCTAAAACTTTTAGCGGTGGTTGTCAAAACCGCCATGCTTGGACACGTTGGGAATGCTTTTAGTGGCAGTTTGACGCTAACCACCACTAACGACTAGCACTTTAGCGGCGGTTGATAACCGCCGGTAGTACTGATATTTACCGGTGGTTATTAGAAAACCGCTAATAAAAGTATTATTTTTTTTAAAAAGAAATCACTAATTTCACACACAATGCTGACCCCTTCCACATTATTGAAAGAAAGACATAGTAGTTTAGTTGCGCCATTTAATTTGAAGGCAATGATCTAACGATCATTGATACAAAAGATTGGTTTCATGTCAATCTTTTATTCCAAAGATCCTTAGATCATGGTCAAACATCTTAGATGGTGTTTCCACATGGCACAAATTGCCAAAATAGTCTTTCTTTTAAGTTGTGAGTTTGGGTCAACTTTGTGTGCAAGTAAACTGAAATCGAGTATCGATCCTATAAACAGAGATATTGGGGATCAACTTAAGAAGATGATATAATAGTTTAAATTGAGTACATAGTAAATTGAAATCTATGTATTGATCCTGCGAGAGCCAAAGAATGTCACACAATGTGCTAGATATTTTTGGAAGAAACCTGTCCAGGGTCTTGATGGACCAACACTGACTGCAAACCTGTCCAGGGTCTTGATGGACCAACACTTACTGCAAGGCTAGCGCACACACAAGCCTTGCCCACGATCTCAATCCCTTATTGAAATCTATTTTGGGGACCTGTGCCATGTGTAAACACCATCTATTCCCACGAGCTCAATCCCTTATTGAAATCCCTTCTTAAAATATATTAAACATGATAAGGAATTAATAATCTTTTAAAATTAAAGTACCTTAAAGTATGGTCAATGCCTTTCAGGCATGATATCAAGAAAATTAGTTCCAAGACCTTTGATATAATCAAGATAAAAACTAAGGACTGCATTTAACACCCTCTTAAAATGTCTACTAATAGTTTTCCCTGATCGACTAAATATATACTTGTTAACTCGATTTCTTACATTATGCGCCAGAGTATGTAGGAATATGACAAGTTTCTCTTCCATCATCACACCCCTCGTGTGACATAGTCGGCCACTATCACGTAACTTGTCTCGCAAAGTGTAAAATGCAATTCTATTCATTCTAAGCTGGTTTCGACATTCAGTGTCATTCTTGTTGATGATTCCATCCAAAAAGGCCAACCTTTGGTGACCTTTGTCTACCAAGGGTGTCTTCGTCCTACAACCTCCATAATCCTCACAAGCAGCCATAGCTATTGATGCACAAACCAAGCTACACATTTAGTTTAAAGCTTTTCCTTTCTCACTCTCTCCTTTGCTTAACACTTCACCCGATTCCTCGGTTGACATCTCATTCTCAACTTCACTCGAGTCCATAGATGACGATGACGAGCTATCCATTTTCTACAACCCCACGAATAATAAAATATAAATTTTCATTCCCAAAAATTCTTCGAAACCATTGGATCAAGAAAAGGCATTAACCACACTACAAAAAGGGACCTACGCCAACGGCTGCCCTTTGGCGAATGCTTACGCGGACGGCATAGGGTAGGGGCCCAACGCCGACGACTATATCCTTCGGCGTAAGTGTTTTTTTTTTTTTTAAATAAATTTATTTCCCAACCTATGCTGACGGCTGCAGCCATTGGCATGGTGTTTTTTTTTTCTTTTTATAAATAAATTTATTTCACAACATATGACGGCTGCAGCCGTCAGCGTAGGTTTTTTTTCTTTTTAAAAAAATTCAAATTAAAATTTTTTTTGCCCACCTCACAACTAGTGTTTTATAGTAGAGCCTACAATTCCATGTTACTTACTGCCCACAAAAAATCAGGTGCAACCCAGCAATGGTTTGGATTGAAAGATCTGCAGGCTGCAAATGAAGTGACCAAAACAAAAAGATTTAAGAATCAGCAAGTCAGATGGCCGTTAATAGTAAGAAATTATATGAGCATAGAAGAAGCAAAAAAAGAAAGTCAAATTGAAGACATCATAACAAGGGTTTGTACCAGTTACTGAGAATAAAAATTGATGTACATATCAGCTCTGCGTGGTTGAAGTTGTTTAACAAAACAAATCAACTTGGAAATTGGGTGAGTCATATTGATTTACCAATTTTTTAACTACAGATTACAAACTTCAATTCCATAAAACTAAAATGAAATAAATGAGCAAAGTCAACTCAATGTAAGCATTATCCTTGTTTTTTTCAGCACCAATCACCCCTATCAATCACCCCTATCAATGTAGTTAGAACTCCGGTCTAAAAGCACCACTAACGTCCCTCAACAACTGAAGCACCACTAGCGTAGGTGTTACATGAACAATTGCTATTTCAATTGAAGGGGCATTCTTATAAGATGGCAACAAGACCTATATTACTGCATGGTGCAGAGTGTTCAAGCCCATCTTACCTATCATAAATAAATAAACTCTATGGATTGGGACTAGTTTGCTAAGAGGGAGAATTTCTGGGAGGGAGATAGAAAGAACAATGTAAGAAGTTTAAACTTATAAAGATCTACAACTGACCATAGGTGGCAGAGGGTGTGGTGAGAAATATGTCGATGTATGGTAGTTTTCTACTAAGCGAAGAAAGAAAGGGATCTACATCATTCCCCTTTGTTTTCTAATGGTTGCACTTACATATATAAGTTCATGCTAGATTGCTTAATATATGATTGATGAACTTAGACAAAAAAAAAGTTCAAGTTAGAAACATAAAGAACAATAAATAAGCTGCCTTTTGCACTAGTAGCAGAGGGTGACATAGCATTTGCCTTAGCCCCACTAGTGCTCAAAGGGGTCCACTACCAGGCCATGCCTAAGACTCTTAACAACCATGTAGACATGAATTCGATAGTAGAGAGAATTTTAAGATTTTGGTCATGTCTCTATTGTGTGAATTTAAACATAAAGCTTTGATGTTTGTAGCAGTTCAAGAGGAATCAGGTTTCTAATTTCCATGTTGAATAGTTCTCAATAGATAAATGCAATGTATGGATGATTGTTGATCATATAATAACCTAAAAATAATTGGGTTCTCCATTAGTAATACTTCAATTGTTATTTGGCCCATGATCTTTGTAGTTCATAAATGATTTCCAATTTTTTGTGCCAAAAATTATTGCAGATAAGTCAATGTTGAAATTGATTCCAAGCTTTTTTTTCTTAGAAAAGACTGAAGGCTAGTTACAGCTCACCTTACTGTATAGCATATCCTTAAAAATCTTTACTGCTATAAACTACTAAAGGCAATAAAACACAACTAAGTTTACTTCTAACTCACCCACCACTATTAACTGGGACTTGAAATCCTCTTTATAGATATTTATAAGACTAGATATTATTGTTTTAGTCAACTAGGTTGAACAGTTGGGCGTTGCCCTCGATTCATGCGGTTGCCCTCTTTTAAGTATTTCATCAAACGCTTGGCATACTAGTCAAATCCAGAGATAAATAAAATATAAATACTAAACAGATCTATATAAATAGAGAAATGAAATATAAATACTACACAGATCTGTATAAAATATAAATACCACACAGATCCCATTAATGTCACCAATTAATGGGGATTAAGATCACCACACCCAAAATATTGAAAATAAAATATAACCCACAGATCTGTATACACAGAGAGAAATACATCCATAGAAAGCAAATCAATCTGAAACCCACAATTATATATATATATATATATATAATGCTATAATGCGGAAACCCATAATTATTATAATGAAAAAACCTCAAGGGGTTAAGTGAGCTGGCTAGGTACCTACTTCCAAAAGCAGGAGACCTGAGTTCGACCCCTTGAGTCCACCCTAGGGATTTATATCCTCTGTTGACCCGGCATGTGCTGAATTTGGGGTGCGCATGTGCCCCTGGGATTAGGCGAGTGCTCTAAGAGGCCCAGATACCCAGGTTATCAAATATATATAATGAAAACGCTACATTCGTTGATGGGGAATAAGATCAAAACAACCAAATTTTAGAACATAAAATAAAATCCCTAATCGATCATTGAAACCCTAGATCAACCATTGAAAACCCTAGATTGACCATTGAAAACGTTGCATTCGTTGATGGGAGATAAGGCCCTAATCACTCATAAAAATTCCTAATCGACTATTGAAAATCGTAGGCCGAAGCAACTCGTTCTTAGTGAACTCTCTCATTAAATTCACCAACTTATTATTGTTGTACAGAAAAAAAGAAATCGTTCTTCCTTTCTGAATAGTTACATATGCCTTGGTCCTCTTTCTCAAGTCATCAAAAATAAAGTCCACGCAATGAGTGGCACATGGAATCCAGTACAAGGGAGGTCTCTTCAACATTAATTGACTTTCAGTGGCTTTTTAATTTACGGCGTTGTCTATTACCACCTGCACAACCTGCTTCTCTCCAACTTTTTCAACTACCTTATTCATTAGTTGAAAGAGATAATTAATCGTCTTTGGTGTTTAGAAGCATCAACTGATTCTAAAAATATTGTCCAGATATCGTTGTAGACTAAAAAGTTTATCAAACTCTTCCATATGGGACCGGTCCATCCATGCACATAATTGTGCAACTTCTCTCATCTCATACTTTCTCAAAGCTCTGCACATAAGCTCCTATCTCCTCGTACTCATTATCTAGTAAGGGCCCAGATATCTTGTATGTAGAAAGCTTTTTAACTCCTGAACTAGCTTTTACACTAGTATCAATCATACTTTTGAAGTATGACGACTCAACAACCTGACTCGGAATGTGGTTGTATATCACGAACTTCGCAATAGATTTTTTAAGCTTGTTCCCCCATTTTTTCAGTGAGGTTGCACTCAATTTAGTTTGTTTCTAACTTTCTGTCTGATACATGAATGGATCCATGGGACGTATACTACAGCCTGTAGTAGACGTCCTGGTCTCCCTCACGGTTGCTGACCTATGCAACCCCATAGTTTCCTGAATGTCATCATCATCAATAACATGTGGCCTCTGACTAGACCCACCACCACCAGCACACATGAATGGGCCCCTCAAGCTAGACCGAAATTGATAATCGACTTCTTCCTGATCTCATCGTTGTCATGCTTCTCTAGCACTCTCCCTCATCACTCTCGATGTCACCGCATCCTCATCCTCGAGTCCAAGTACAAAAAACTCTAGATCTCCCCTTATTATTCTCTCATACATTTCTCTATCCCGATCGGCTTCTGTTTTTTCCTTCCCTTAGCTGCCTGCAAACTGACTCTGATAGCTTCTCTTACCTCTCTCGGTACATGGGGACATCATTTTATCTCTCCCTTAATATGAGTCAAATGTTCCATCAACCGTATGATACCTCCTCCCTTTAATTTCTTCTCGCAGAGCTTCCATTCGATTTGTAGCCTATTGCCATCTATTATTGTGTCGTATTGTCAAACTGAATCTTGTCCACGTACCATATTTATTTATTGCACTTGCATGAATGAGCAAACGATTGGATTAAATTATATGTGACACATCATCGCATGTTGATTAATAATATGTGATAATGCAGGTGTCACACTTCATTATCATGCGACACATGCATTATTCTAATTTTTGAAATATTAGATTACATTTTATCATATTTATTTGATATTATTCTAATTCTTAAAATATTAGATTATATTTGAAAATATTATTTGATATTATTCTAATTTTTAAAATATTAGATTACATTTTATCATATTTATTTGATATTATTCTAATTTTTAAAATATTAGATTACATTTTACCATATTTATTTAATATTATTCTAATTTTTAAAATATTATATTACATTTAAATATTTGACATTATTCTAATTTTTTTTTAAAAAATAAAAATATATATATTATGGAGGTTAGGAACCAATAATTGAATTTTTATTATTTAGGTTAGGAAATAAATTAACTTAGGTTAGTAGATTTAGGATAGTAGATCTAAGTTATAAACTCTAAAAAAAATTAATTTGAGACACTTTAGAGACATATAAGGCATCAAATTTGATGATTTTAACACAAAACCCTCAAATTTAGGTCTAAAATTTTAAGATCTACCATATTTATGAGTAGAACTAGTGAAAATAGCTTCAAAAATACAAGCAAATAGAGAGAAAAATATATATATGATGGAACATGATATATTTTCTATGATCTTCTTCGAAAACGTGATGATCCCAAGCTTTCCGGATTGTTGGTAGCCAAACTTTTGGTCTCCCGATGGCTATGGTGTGAAGAGAAAGAAGATACAGCTGAGAAAGAGGAAGAAAAGGGTTTAAAATCGATTAAAACCCCCCCAAACCCGCAGTTGTAAAGTAGCTAGGCCCACAACCAATACATTGAAATTATCGTCCGATAATTTCGTAATTTTGACTATCTTGATAAAATCATGAAATAATTGAACGATAAATTCAAATTATCGTCTGATAATTTGAATTTATCGTCAGATAAATTGACTGTTTTAGGGGGTACTTGAGAAATAGCCTTTTTATCGTATCGCCCAGCTCTATTGTGTGAATTTAAACATAAAGATTTGATGTTTGTAGCAGTTCAAGAGGAATCAGGTTTCTAATTTCCATGTTGAATAGTTCTCAATAGATAAATGCAATGTATGGATGATTGTTGATCATATAATACCCTAAAACAACTGGGTTCTCCATTAGTAATACTTCAATTGTTATTTGGCCCATGATCTTTGTAGTTCATAAATGATTTCCAATTTTTTGTGCCAAAGATTATTGCAGATAAGTCAATGTTGAAATTGATTCCAAGCTTTTTTTTCTTAGAAAAGACTGAAGGCTAATTACAGCTCACCTTACTGTATAGCATATCCTCAAAAATCTTTACTGATATAAACTGCTAAAGGCAATAAAACACAACTAAGTTTACTTCTAACTCACCCACCACTATTAACTGGGACTTGAAATCCTCTTTATAGATATTTATAAGACTAGATATTTTTGTTTTAGTCAACTAGGTTGAACAGTTGGGCGTTGCCCTCGATTCATACGGTTGCCCTCTTTTAAGTATTTCACCAAACACTTGGCATACTAGTCAAATCCAGAGAGAAATAAAATATAAATACTAAACAGATCTGTATAAACAGAGAAGTGAAATATAAATACTACACAGATATGTATAAAATATAAATACCACACAGATCCCATTAATGTCACCAGTTAATGGGGATTAAGATCACCACACCCAAAATATTGAAAATAAAATATAACTCACAGATCTGTATAAACAGAGAGAAATACATCCATAGAAAGCAAATCAATCTGAAACCCACAATTATTATAATGAAAAAACCTCAAGAGGTTAGGTGAGCTGGCCAGGTACCTACTTCCAAAAGCAGGAGACCTGAGTTCGACCCCTTGAGTCCACCCTAGGAATTTATATCCTCTGTTGACCCGACCTGTGCTGAATTTGGGGTGCGCATGTGCCCCTGGGATTAGGCAGGTGCTCTAAGAGGCCCAGATACCCAAGTTATCAAATATATATATAATGAAAACGCTACATTCATTGATGGGGAATAAGATCAAACCAACCAAAATTTAGAACATAAAATAAAATCTCTAATCGATCATTGAAAACAGTAATCGATCATTGAAACCCTAGATCGACCATTGAAAACGTTGCATTCGCTGATGGGAGATAAGGCCCTAATCACTCATAAAAATCCCTAATCAACTATTGAAAATCGTAATCGATCATCAAAAAAATATATTGATCACTGAAAAACCTTAGATCGACCATAAAAAACCTTAATTTAGGCCCCAAATGAGAGAGAGAGGAGAAAGCTTACGGAAAAGAGAGGTAGCATGCCGATTCTCTCGACCAGAGCCGTAGGAAAAGAAGAAATCCTAAGATTATAAATGGATTTTGTATTTTCCGAAGGGTTGGAAAATATATTTATTTTCCGCTCGTTTCCGACGCCTTATTTTCGTTACCAAACGGCGGATTCTATCTCGTTTCCACTCTTTTCCCATGGTTTCTTTTCCTTTCCCCCTATCTAAACAAACTGCTTGTTTGGATAAAAACACGTGAAACATGAGAAAGTAAAATAATAGTCCCATATTTTCCCATGGATACCTAAGTTGTAGAAAATCATGGGATTCCTTTATTTCCCTTCGTTTTCCGTTGTTTGGATAACCACATTGCTAGTTGGGAAAACGCAAGATTAATCAAATCCTATGTTTGGATACATATGCAGAAAATTGTAGGAAAATAACATATCCTAACAAAAAAAATAGCCAAATAACCAAAAACTTATATATGTATTAAGTTTGTTTTTTCTCTCTACAAATCTAGTGAATTGCTCTAGTGGTTGACTTAGGCTGTGTTTGGGTTAGCTCTTATAAGAGCATAAGCAACTCTCTGCCTGCTCTTTGTCAGAGCAGATAAAATCTGCTTTGACGGAGAGCAGACAAAGAGCAATTTTATCACTTAAAATAGCTTCCTACCAGAAAAAATGGGGCGAGGAGTTGTGTTACCAAACATGAAAATAGTTCTCTGTCGGAGCCAAAGAGCAAACGCAGCCTTAGTTCTTTGTGAAGGTTAGGTTCTAAGTTCAAACCTTGTTATATGTAATAAATTGTTTATTTTTTAAATTTATTATACTATAGCATGTACACCATATATATGAGTATATAGCTCTACAACAACATAGTAGAGCCTAATGTGAGAGAAATCTCTACAAAAAAAAGTCCGTGCAACACCTAAATAGATGGAGGAGAGCTTAAAAATAGGCCAAAATTGTGGGATTTTAAAAAAAAAATCAAAGAAAAAATATTTGTTATGAAAACAAATACCATTAAAAAAATTGTTTGAAGATTTTTGATAATTTTGGGTGGTCAAGATAATTTTGGATGGATGAGCATCCACTAATATAAATTAGGACTCCTAAAGCTTAGTAACAAATTTTTAGAAAGTTTGGATGGTCAATTGACTACCTAAGTCATAATGTGGCTCTGCCCCTGATTTTTCGGGATGTGTCCCATATAGATACAACATCACACTATCTGATAGGGGCGCCATGATCTTAAGATCTATCATGAGGAAGATTGAAAAAAAAAAATAATCTCCATCGTCTAATTCAAATCAGTCAATGATTTTCGTTTGTGAACAATTGTGTGGTATTACTAAACGGGTGAACAATTGTGTGGTATTACTAAACGGGTGAGAAGAGTCGAATGAGAAGTCCAAAGGGTGAGAAAATAGAAAACCGAGGGACCCCCTCGGCATTTGTTGTCGGGTTTTAACGGAAAATGGGAAGATAATTTTCGACTTTTCCGATGTCATCCAAACAAAGGAAAATACAGCAATTCATTTCTCTCTTACTAGTTTTCCTTTCTTTCCCTTGTTTTCCCTTGAAACCAAACAGGCCCTTATGATAAATGTCAGTTTCCAATGGCATACATGATAACATGCATAAGGTCTAAAATGCTCTTTAGGAAAATTTCAGAGGACGTCATCGAGGTTAAAAAAACTTATTTACTCCAAAAAAAGCTCAAAGCAAATAAAAAAAATCAAATTGGTCTTAAGACGCTCGATTCGGTCTTTTCGAGTCTGAATCAAGCTTCTTAAGACCAATTCAGTGCACCGTACAGGCTTCTCACGATTGATTTGGTGACCGATCGGGCTTCTCAAGACCATGTAAGGAAATCAGCTTTGATTCAAACTTTTGGTGCCCGGCACAGTTTATGAAAACCCGATTCGGGCTAACCATTAGAAGAAAAGAAGAAAACCAAAAAAATAAGAAAAAAGTTAGGGCCTTTAAAGTTCAAATCGAGCTTTTGAAAACTGAATTAGGGTTTTGAAGATTGAATCGGGGTTTTGAAGACCGAATCAGGCTTTTGAAGCCAGAATTGGGATTTTAAAGCCCGATTTTATTTATTTATAATACTTTCTTTATAAATCATTCGGAAGCCTGATTGAGGCGGGCATTTGGTACCAATTGATCTACCAATCAGTCCCTTTGAGCCTGATCGGTGATCAATAATTCATCGATCTCTCAAACCAGATTGGTCGATCAATCAGTCTGATAGAGCCCCATCGATATGGTTCAATCGACCTAGCAACATATTTTTGAAAAAATTGATTTGTAAAGGGGTAATTCAGTCTTTTAAATAATAAGTCAATGGTAAAAAAGGAGGGGAATTAAAATAAGAAAGCAAGGATATTTGTATCGTTTTATATAAAAAGTGACAGTTAAAAGAGGTTTTTATAGGGATCTCGTGCATTTAAAAACCTTACGAGAAAGCTCAATTAGGGGACCTTGTAAAATGTCCTACTTTTTTTATTTCCAAACTCCAAATGTCTCTTCCATATTTCAACCATGGTATTAAAAATAGGCTGATATCGATAAGTATTAGCAATACATATTGGTTTCTCGACAAATCGATATGTATCGGTATCTCAACTGGGAATCGATATTGGTATCACCCGATATGGGCCCATATCGGTCGATATGTATCAGTTTCGGCCGATACGGTATCGGTTTCGATTGATACCTTTATTTGTTTTTGCTTTTTTCTTTTTTCTTTTAAATAGGTCGATACGTATTGGTATCGGTTGATACGTATCGGCCAAGTCGTATCGGTTGATACGTATCGGCCAAGTCGTATCGGTCCTCCATAGACCGATACCCGATTCCGACACCGATTTTGATCCCTTGATTTCAACCTCCAAATTTGCGCTCATTTAATGTTCCTCCTAGCTTCATTTGATGCTGAAGAGGTTAAATATGGGGTTTAAGATGGATTATCATTATTTTGCAACCAAAGATTTGATATTGCAACCACGGGTTTCACTCATTCAAAGCGTTGACTGCATTGAACTGACGATAGAGATGATTTTCATCCCAAACTTTCACATTGCAGATCTTGAGATCATAGCCTACCTATTAGACGATCAATTATTGATTTCACTTGCACAATTCCCCAAAAGTGACAGTGCTCATGAGTGTACTATGAGAAGGGTTGTCCAGTACCGAATTGACCCCCACCAAATAATTGCCGAATCTGAACTTTGTTACTATTGCTCGACCAAACCAGATGGTGCACTTAGACCAAACCTATCGTGACTCAACGGGTTAAAGGCATATGCCTAATCCAACCCGAAAAACCAACCAAACCTGTTGCCCGACTCTACATAAAATATCATGTCAGCTCGGCCCAACCCAACCTTTAAGTCTATCCAACTCGGCCCAAGTTGAAGGTCAGGACTATTACTTCATATGCCTCTTATGGGCCCAACCCGGTAATAAAGTAGGGTAGAGTCGGGTAACCTACCGACCCGACCCGTTCACAGCCCCCAATGATACACTCATACTGCGATACACACTAGTAGAACCCCTCCACCTCTAAATGTAGGAGTGTCAAACATTGTTACCGGTTCATCATCTCATGCGGCTATACCTTCATAAGAATAAGAGGGACCAACATCATCCCCTCCACCACTAGTGCCAACCTAGGTTTCATCGCCTCCACCATCACCCCCATCATCGTCATCATTCCCCTTATCGCTACCGGATTGCGTTTCGTCATCAGATCCAATCACTGAATAGCGATTCAATCTTCTTTTTCGCATAAGTTGTTGGAAAGTTTGCTCCTCCACTATTTTTTTAATATTGTCCAGTCATTCAGTGCTCTCACTATCCAACACTGGCTCTTCTCTCTCTCTTCGATCCACTGATTCAAAGGGTCATCCTCCGTGAATACATAATTCAACTCGATGAGATTAAAATAATCACTATCTGTAAGGTAGAATATGATAGGTGAATTAGTATATGCCTCGTCAATTACATCAAATAAAAGTTGTATGAACTAAGATTTCAAATAATTGCTTACCACGGTTGGTCTTCTACCTATTCTTGACCCTCAATCGCATGTTGTAATGGCAGTAGACTAACTTTTCAATCGAGTCATAGTTAGCATATTCTTTATCTTTGTGTGAATGAGAGAGAAGGTACTCCAATTCTGCTTACAGTTGGATGAGAAACATGCTAGAAGGTCGGATTCAAGTAGTGTGCAATACATTAAATATGAATAATCTCATCAGTATATGAAAATAGTGAATAATATGAAAAATAATAAATAAAGGGAAATTTGCACTTTCGGCCCTATACGTTTGCGTATTTGCAAAAACGGCTCTATAGTTTCAATCCTTGCATAAATGGCCACCTCCAAGCCTAGCCGGCTCCGCCTACTCCACGTCAGCAAGGGCCTATTTTATAGAATATTTGAAAATTTGCACCGCCCTTTAAAATACAGTATAAAAGTTACTTTTTACTTTTCATTTGTTACTTTTACATTTACGTTTAACTTTTCTGAAAAACCAAGAGAGCGGCGACTTAGCGGCGATAAAGCGGAAAAAGGTCACAAAGGTCACATTAAATTTCCAGGTAATTTATTTTTTTACATTTAAACACATTTAGTCATCCCCAATGATTCCCACATAATCCACTAACTAACCGATAATTTACCGATAATTTAAGTTATCGATCGACAACTTAAATTATCGGGCGATAACTTAAGTTATCGATCGACAACTTAAGTTTTCGATTGATAACTTAAGCTATTGATCGATAACTTAAGCTATCGCCCGATAACTTAAGTTATCGCCCGACAACTGGCGATAACTTAAGTTATCGGTAGTTTATTCAAAATCACTTCTTTTATTAATTAATTGGGTTTTATTTATATTGCAGTTCCTACTAATTGATTGAAAATGACCATGACTCTAAAGCCCATCGGAAAATGTTCTGGAGTTGGTGTTAAGAAATTTTACATGCAATCAGAATTTAAGAGAGAAAGAAGATACTAGATGATTCAGTATTCGGTCATCTATTTAGGATTAATGAGAAATTAGGATTCGTTGGAGACTTGGTTGACGCTATTTTAAGTTTTTGGGTTAATGATAATGTTTTCAAGGTCAAGAATACCAATGTACTCCTGCAAGAGATCGATATAGCCTTGATTTTAGGCATCAACATGTTGATTTTAACACGAGTCCGAGAAGGTGGCGTGCGGAAGGAAACAACTATTCGATACAAATTCTTTCGGGGGAAGCCGGCGAAAAGATCTCGTATTGAAGAAATTATTGACAGTACTGATTTATCCAACGATGATTTTTTGAAACTATCATTATTATTTTTCGTATGTTCTTTTTTACTTCCGGACACATACCAGGAAGTAGATACACGGTACTTAGAATTAGTAGATAGCATTAAAGAGTTCAACAAGTTACCGTGGGGCCTGATAGTTTACAATAATTTATTAGATAGCATATCAAAAGCGAGCGGCAAAAGGAAAATGGCGAAAAGGTCAGAAAAGGGGCAATACAACATCTACGGATGCACTATCGCCTTACAGATTTGGGCGTTTGAGCACTTTCCTGCAGTCGCCACCGCTCATATTGGGCTTAAAGAACCATTTTCGAGGTTAATGAAATGGGAAGGCTCGAAATTCAGCCGTAATCCTAATTTATATCGAGAAAAATTTCTTAAGTCTAAAGTTATTTTAGAGCTTGAAGCTGAAAAGCACGAATTAAAGAATAAAGCGGTTCGATACTTTTTTATGCGAAGAGAGATGGAAAGGAAGAAGGAAGAGACCGAGGAAAGAGAAGAGTCTTACTCCCAAGAAAATATATATGAATATGATGATATCCCAAGTCATGCGACACGTCCGGAAGAAAGAGCCGAAGAGCCGATTAGCCAAGATGACGACGATGACGACAATGAGGACGACGATGATTATAGCGACGAAAATGGCGATTTTGAGGTCGTTATACGTCAACATATTGAACCAAAGGGCAAACCGGATATAAGGCCCCAGCCAACAAGAGAGCAGCCGGTTAGGCAACCGCACCTAACCAAAGAAGTAACGGAGCTTAGAAAAGAATGCAAGACGCTCCGCATGGCTGTAAAAGAGATGAAAAAAGAATTTCGGTGTGTATTTACGCTGCTCAAAGGGCAAGCACTCACCATTGAACAACTCGGGAGAGATAAGAAAGCCCTACAAGAAGAAAATGAAGCAATATGAAAGGATCTTGATGCGGTCATCTCTCATTTGAGAAAGGTACCAAACCAAGCCTTTTCAAATTTAAAAAAAAATTAATTCTTTACAAATTAATGCAAAATTAGCTTGTCGTCCGACGATGTAAATTATCGTCCGACGATGTAACTTATCGATCGATAATTTACATTATCGATCAATAATTTATATTATCGACCGATAAGTTACATCGTCGATCGATTATTTAAATTATCGATCGATAATTTACATTATCGGATCGATAATATAAATTATCGGCCGACAATTTACATTATCGTCCGATAATGTAAATTATCGGCTGATAATGTAAATTATCGGTTGATAATTTATATTATCGGACGATAATGTAAATTATCGATCGATAATTTACATTGTCGTCCGATAATGCGGTTGTTAATTTTTTTATTTTTTGTAAAATAATGAAAGTTCATTAAAGATGTTTTTTTTTTTGCAATTATACAGGATAATATTCTAACCTCTGTGCTATTTGACACGTTCGTTCCTTCCACCACTTATCCTCAATCCACTGCTCCTCAACAAAGCCATCAGGCCACTGCCCCAAAACCCACTACTCCTCAACCAAGCCATCAGTCCACTGCCCCAAAACCCACTGCTCCTCAACCAAGACAACAATCCACTGCCCCAAAACCCACCACTCCTCAACCTACCCATAGATCTACTGCCTCTAAACCTACTGCCCCAAAACCAACTGCTCCTCAGCCTACTAAACAACCATTGGTGGATGTGGGTGATGATGGTGCTCCTCTTACACAGCCTTCTCATGAGTCACAGCCGGCATCATTAAAATCAATTATAATGAAACTATCAACTGCAAAAAATGAAGCCGAAGGATATGACTTGTGTGCTCGTAAGAAGAGAAAGTCTCCGACCAGTAAAGCAATAATTAAAAAACCAAGATTGGTTGTGGAGGAGGAGGAGGATGAGCCAAACACAATGGAGTAAAAATATATGCTTAGTTTTTGGAATCGGCAGGAGAACGAGGACAATGTGATCGTCAATACTATCATGGGTGTTGACATCACAGTTGCTCTTTTGAAGGTTCTTAAAGGACTCTCGTGGCTTGACAATGAAGTCATCGACGCGTACTCGAGAGTCTTGAAGTTATAAACGATTCAATGTTTACGGCCAATGCCAAAAAAAGCTTGTTCGCTTCTGCGTCTGCCCTGGTAAGGTTTCAACTATTTAATGGAAGCTCGTTTGTTTCTTTTATTTATCTTTTCAATCACGACTCTTAATTAACTTCTTCTAATTTATTTACTTACTACATTATCTTGTTTCAGACCTTGTTTATGGTAGAGGAGAAAAAATTTAAAAAATTTATCGACAATGAAGGTATAACTGCGCTCAGCGACTTCGAGAAGTGGCAGGCCTATTGTGATGAATGGTAGGTTCGTTACAATTCAAAGCCGCTGGAACCACTACTGACAAATAATAACTGCGGAATTCACGCGGTCGACTGTGGAACGGTACATTTTTTAATACTAAACTTTGCTTTATTTAACGTTAACGGCTTTTAAATAAATTTTATTATTTAAAATTTCGGTTTCGTTTATGTGCAGATTTATCTTCCGATGCATAGCCAAAAACATAGCCACTGGGCGTTGGCTATAATTTCATTAGTTGATCGAGAAATTAAGTTAATAGATCCAGCAGACTGAGAGTGCTCAAGAAGGTTTGAAGCGCATAAAGGATGTCTATTGAATCACCTTTCGCGCCTTCTTTACACTGTCGGTTTGAAGTCAGCTTTCGATCAACAGTGGAAGGTATCGGCGTTCAACAGTATCGTTCTCCCGATCCAAAAAAATGGTTGGAATTGCGGTGTATACGTTTTGAAGTATATAGAATACTTCTCCCAATAGCGGCCTATTAATTTCGAAGAAAAACATATGCAATAATTTAGAGCCGAAATCGGACATCTAATGTGCACGTTTGGGAAGAAGAGTTAAATATGTTTGTAAAATTTCTTAGACTTTTGTAGAGATGTTTTTTGATGAAATTGTAAATAATTAATTTTTATCAACTTGTATAATTTTCATTTTCGTTGTTATCAATTTATCGTAATTGTCTAACAATTACTTATAATAAACAATTCTTTATTTCTTTATCTAATGTTTAGATTTCACCTTGAGCCCTATCAAAGATATAGTTTCACAATTCCAATCGGTCGATGACTTAAGTCATCTACCGATTGGAATTGTGAAGCTAGATATCTTTGGTAGGGCTTTATGCCAATCATTCTATGCCAATCACTAGTAGATTAGAGGCGAATTTGGCAACTTCAAATCCTTTTTGAGTGAATGATTTATTAAGCACAGCAATATATCTCAATCACAATTCCAAAATGAAATTATTAGTGTAAAAAAAAATATCAATCAATTGGCGGATGTTGATCGCTCTTTATTGAGGCCTAATCTGTTGATGTTAAAAGAAAGAAAAAGAGAAAAAAAAATACTGTTCGATAATGAGATCATTTGGAAGCTCAATAGCCACTAGGTCTAATCTAATCTCAATCTGTTCTCAATCTCAAACTTTGAATTAATATAAGTTAATTTTAAATATTAACAAATTTACACGAGCGACGGTTATGACCGTACTTGTTATAATTTTTACATCGTAGTGGTCGAACTTCGCCTTTAGATCTTATTCTCATTTTCTTCGGACTGCTGGCTTGACGTATTTTGTGGGGAGGCAAAACTTGAAGGTTGTCTCTTTGCGAAGTCCATTGGCGCTTGTCAACGATCGGGACAAAGTGTTCTTTATAAGTTTCCATAAATAAGTTACTGGTAAACCAGTGTTCACAAAATTGGGGGATCTCTCTTTCTCTGTTTCGACGCGATAATGCGGCGATTACATGTGAACATGGTAATCCAAGAATAGCCCAACGTCTACATGTACATGTTCGCGATTCTAGATCGACACTGTGAGTGTAATCACTACGTTTAACTTGAAATATATCACGACCATATGGTATGACATTTTTTCGACGGGCCCATCCTGAATTTCTTGTTATGTGTTTTTCTGCCATCGGTGTCAACACATGTGTCATTTTATTTCCTTCCTCCTGACGACGAAGATAAAATTCGGCTACTTTTGTGCGAATAGTTTCTAGCATGCTCACAATCGGTTCCTCCCTGGCTATTTTCAACACACTATTTATGCTTTCAGCTATATTAGTTGTCAACATATCATAACGCCTCCCTTGGAAATAAGCGCATGCCCAGAAATGATCACCAATTTCTTTAATCCATTTTGTACATTTAAGGCGTCTTCTATTTTTCAGCATAATTCTTTAAATTTTGCTTACGAAAATGCACGACAAAGAACCCAGAAAAGCGGTTTAGAGATTGTATCCTTATATTTATCAAACAGATTTAGAGCCAGGTGTCGTATACAGTAGTTGTGAAAGGCGTTAGGAAAAACTTTTTCCACTGCTTCCATCAAACCTTTCTGTCTGTCTGATATCAAAACAAACTGTTCTTCAAATTCACCGATTACACGTCTCCCTAATAGATTAAGAAATCATGTCCAATGGTCTTCATTTTCTTTCGGTACAACGCCGAACGCTATAGGAAATAAATGTCTATTCCCGTCTATCCCCGTAGCTATTAACAACACTCCCTTGTATCGTCCACGCAAATGTGTTCCATCTACCACAATTATTCTTCATAAAGTATTACGAAAGCTTCGAATGCAAGGTCCGAATGCCACAAAGAATCTCTGAAATGCATTATCAGGCTCGAGACACAATTCGGTCTGTACGTCTAGATCGACCCGCTGTAATTCGGCAACATATGACGGTAATATCTTAAATTGCTCCTTCCAGCTACCTCGGATGTCATTCAATGCCATTTCTTTTCCTCTCCATGCTTTCCAGTAACTTACTATTATACAGTATTTTTTTTCAATATAAAAAATTATTGAAGCAGGAGTCTCGTCAAAGCCCTTTAATAGCTTATCTCTCACGAATGAAGCTATCCACGATATCGTACATTGGCGATGTCCACTTCCAAAAGCTGGCATTCCGCACGTGTGTTCCAGGTGGAAAGTTTTCACAGCAAATGTGTCTACGCCTACTAATTTCGATGCATGTATTCACCAAGCACATCCTACTTCAACACACCTCGCTGTAACTCGAAGAGGACTGGTTTTTATTGGTTTAATCTAAAAATTATTTGTCATTGCAAATTCTTTAAGAACTTTTTGAAATGATTTCTTATTTCTAAACGCCTGACCAATGGTAATTATTCCCCCTTCATACAGTTCCTCATCGTCTGAATCCATATACTCTTCTTCCGAGTCATTAAGCTGATAGTCTTCGTCCACCAGAGGTTGATCAATTCCCCTATTAGTATCAACATGCGAAGTGGGAGACGGCGGAGCTTCATTATTTTCAGGATCACTATCACCGTCATCGACTGGATGGTTATTACGTGATTGGGATTGAGCCCGTCGATGTACGCTTGGTTGATGTGCAGTTGTTTGGATTGATGTTGGCCGATGCGGAAATTTTGATGTATGAGAGGCGGTTCTGTTGAAGGCTCGATTATCGTTGGCTCCGAAGCTATTTGTTCGGAAGGCCATTGATATGGACTAAGGCCGACTAAAAACGTTTCCCACTGATTTACCAAATCGAAGTTGAACTAAGATGTATCATGCATCGGATTCATTTGATGACAGTATCCTTGATCTTCATCGCCTTCACTCATTGGAATGTATGAAGAGGGTTGCTCCAGAAGCTTACTGTAAGGGCGAAATCCTATATTCATATTTCTATCATCGTCGACTATTATCGGTGCAATAATGTTCTCCTCTTCATACTGTATTTCTTGATTTTCAATCAAATGTTCTGTTCCCACACCATGATAATCTTCGTTTGTTTCCTTAAATGGTTGAAATGTTTCTAAAGACGGTAAAATTTCTGCTACAGTAGTGACTAATGATTTTTTGATATAAATATTTATCACACCATCACCGATACGATATGCTCTAAATAAGTTTGTAAGATCATCAGAGTCAGACAATTCGGCAAATATAAGCTCATTCCCTATGCGTAATGAAACAGTAAGTGTAATAGAATGTTCTTCCGGTCGTGTCCGACTGACTTTGTATATTTTCTCTATAAACTCATCAAATGATATATTCTCCGTAACAGTGACAATCCTCCGATGTCCTCCGTTGTAAGTATTATCTCCCACGCGTACGAAAACAAAATGGCAAAGAAGGGGAACATCCATTTCAACCTACAATATTTACAAAATTAAAATTGGTTGTTTATAAAGAGTTATACTTGACTTAGCGCTATAATTATTTAAAAATATTAAAAAATGAAAGGAATGAAAACTTTAGCGTTTTTGTCAATCATAGGATATCGCTCGATATCCTAAGATATCGGACCGATGGACTTTTAACGTAAACCATAAACCAAAACCTAAAAAAAAAAAAAACCTATCTTAAGTTATCGGCCGATATCTTAATATATCAGCCGATAACTTAAGTTATCGATCGATATCTTAAATTATCGGACGATAACTTAAGATATCGATCAATATCTTACATATCTTGGACTACCTACAATGTATTGAAAATTTAGAAAATCATTAACTTAAAAAGATATTGTACTCGATATCTTACCTAGCCTGTTGTATTCTCTATGTTATACGAACTGTAGTGGAATCTCGAAATCGCTTTCTAAGAGAGAAAGAAAGTGTTAAAAAATGATAGAGAAATTCTAGATTCAATGGTTGCATAGAGAAGCATATATATATCTAACGTGCAGGCAACTAGGCTTGGAGCTGGCCATTTATGCAAGGCTTGAAACTATAGGGCCGTTTCTGCAAATACGCAAACGTATAGGGCCGAAAGTGAAAATTTCCCATAAATAAATATAAATCACTACATAAGTAGTTTAGCATATTTTACCTGCGGCATGTAAGTACTGATGGAATTATGCATCTCACCTCTTATTGATAATGACCCAATATGGTTTATATTTTATAGGACATTAGATTTTGATAGTCAATTTTGCCTTGTCAATTGACTCGTAATCATATCCCATCGTTGGTTTCTTATCACCATCTTCCAACCTCAACACTTGCACCAACGGGATAGTTACGGCGATCAGGTGGTCAACATATGCCCAAAACTGGGTGTTATAAATCAGGTCAGCAATTTCAGTGCAAGCAGGTCTCTTTGATCGTGGGAGTTCTAATTCATATTTTCCTTATGCTTTGGATGATACCATGCTTTTCAGCTGACGCCTATAAATAGTCAAGCTCTGTAGGGTTAGAAACTGTGTCGCAAACCATGTAATCACATGCCGAAACAAGTCGTTCTTAGTAAACTCTCTCATTAAATTCACCAACTTATCATTGTTGTACAGAAAAAAAAATCGTTCTTCCTTTCTGAATAGTTACATATGCCTTGGTCTTCTTTCTCAAGTCCTCAAGAATGAAGTCCATGCAATTAGTGGCACATGGAGTCCAGTACAAGGGAGGTCTCTTCAACATTAATTGACTTCCAGTGACTTTGTAATTTACTGCGTTGTCTGTTACCACCTGCACAACCCGCTTCTCTCCAACTTCTTCAACTACCTTATTCATTAGTTGAAAGAGATAATCAACCGTCTTTGGTGTTTAGAAGCATCAACTGATTCCAAAAATATTGTCCAGACATCATTGTAGACTAAAAAGTTTATTAAACTCTTTCTTATGGGACCGGTCCATCCATGCACATAATTGTGCAACTTCTCTCATCTCATACTTTCTCAAAGCTCTGCACATAAGCTCCTATCTCCTCGTACTCATTATCTAGTAAGGGCCCAGATATCTCGTATGTAGAAAGCTTTTTAACTCCTGAACTAGCTTTTACACTAGTATCAATCATACTTTTGAAGTATGACGACTCAACAACCTGACTCGGAATGTGGTTGTATTCACGAACTTCGCAATAGATTTTTTAAGCTTGTTCCCCCATTTTTTAAGCTTGTTCCCCAATTTAGTTTGTTTCTAACTTTCTGTCTGATACATGAATGGATCCATGGGACGTATACTACAGCCTGTAGTAAACGTCCTGGTCTCCCTCACGGTTGCTGACCTATACAACCCCATAGTTTCCTGAATGTCCTCATCATCATCAATAACATGTGGCCTCTGACTAGACCCACCACCACCAGCACACATGGATGGGCCCCTCAAGCTAGACCGAAATTGATAATCGGCTTCTTCCTGATCTCATCGATGTCATGCTTCTCTAGCACTCTCCCTCATCACTCTCGATGTCACCGCATCCTCATCCTCGAGTCCAAGTACAAAAAACTCTAGATCTCCCCTCATTATTCTCTCATACATTTCTCTATCCCGATCGGCTTCTACTTTTTTCCTTCCCTTAGCTGCCTGCAAACTGACTCTGATAGCTTCTCTTACCTCTCTCGGTACATGGGGACATCATTTTATCTCTCCCTTAATATGAGTCAAATGTTCCATCAACCGTATTATTCCTCCTCCCTTTAATTTCTTCTCACAGAGCTTCCATTCGATTCGTAGCCTATTGCCATCTATTGTTGTGTCGTATTGTCAGGCTGAATCTTATCCATGTACCATATTTATTTATTGCACTTGCATGAATGAGCAAACGATTGGATTAAATTATACGTGACACGTCATCGCATGTTGATTAATAATATGTGATAATGCAGGTGTCACACTTCATCATCATGCGACACATGCATTATTCTAATTTTTGAAATATTAGATTACATTTTATCATATTTATTTGATATTATTCTAATTCTTAAAATATTATATTATATTTGAAAATATTATTTGATATTATTCTAATTTTTAAAATATTAGATTACATTTTACCATATTTGTTTGATATTATTCTAATTTTTAAAATATTAGATTACATTTTACCATATTTATTTAATATTATTCTAATTTTTTAAATATTATATTACATTTAAATATTTGACATTATTCTAATTTTTTTTAAAAAAATAAAAAATATATATATTATGGAGGTTAGGAACCAATAATTGAATTTTTATTATTTAGGTTAGGAAATAAATTAACCTAGATTAGTAGATTTAGGATAGTAGATCTAAGTTATATACCCTAAAAAAAATTAATTTGGGACACTTTAGAGAGACATATAAGGCATCAAATTTGATGATTTTAACACAAAACCCTCAAATTTATGCCTAAAATTTTAAGAACTACCATATTTATGAGTAGAACTAGTGAAAATAGCTTCAAAAATGCATGCAAATAGAGAAAAATATATATAAATGATGGAACATGATATATTTTCTATGATCTTCTTTGAAAACGTAATGATCCCAAGCTTTCCGGACGGTTGGTAGCCAAACTTTTGGTCTCCCGATGGCTAAGGTGTGAAGAGAAAGAAGATACAGCTGAGAAAGAGGAAGAAAAGGGTTTAAAATCGATTAAAAGCCCTCTAAACCTGCAGTTGTAAAGTAGTTGGGCCCACAACCAATACATTGAAATTATCGTCTGATAATTTCAATGTATCGGATGATACGGGCTATAATTTGCCTGTATCGCCCGATAATTTGGTAATTTTAACTATCTTGATAAAATCATGAAATTATTGGACGATAAATTGACTGTTTTTGGGAATACTTGAGAAATAGCCTTTTTATCGTATCGCCCAGCTCCAAAACCGATGCGTATCAGTATCGGATGATATTTTGATCCATGCATTAGACCACTCTCCAAGGATCAAAATAGTGGTTTCACTTTAGGATCCAGGCATGACAGAAACTAAAAATTTGATTGAAAATTTCGATGCCATACAAAAACTGACCAAAATTTCGGTGGTTATTTTCGCTTCAGTGAGGATCGTATCGACCAAAATTTTGAACCATGATGCTCTCACTTTTTTTTTTCTTCAAGTAGACTACGGTCTCACTTTATTGTTGACTTTAGTAAAGGGTACCTCTACTAACGCCAATGCAATCTCTGAAAGCACTCACATCACAAACCACTTTGAAATCATTGATTGCTTCAGAACAGAAGATGGAGATCATGTTTCACCCCAAACTTCCACGCAATTGATCTGGAGATCATGCCTCACCTATCCGATGGCCAGTTGTTGATTACATATGTCACAGATCCCCAAACAATGCCCTAAATTCATGTTTGAGTGTGATGTGTGTCATAGGATTCAAGGGGCATATTTTAGGAAACTGTGACATACGGAATAAAAAATTGACTGTCTGATAGGTGCTACCGTGCTACATGATTTGAAGATCCATTATGTGAAAGATCTGCATGAAAAAATGATCTTCATCATCTGTTCTGAAGCAATCAATATTTTTTGAAGGGTTTGCACACGTGGGCGCTTTCAAAGATTGTGTGGGCATTAATAGAGGTACTCCTTTAATAAATTTTCGATCAACAGTTTTAACCTCGTTAGCTTTGCACTCTCTAAGTAGACTCTAATATACGCATACCTTTAAAGGCCATAGAAGTCAGTCCATGGGTCAAAAAATCGTCTGATACCGATACGTATCAGTTTTGGACCTGGGCAGTACGATACATTGCCTATGTATCGTACCCCCTAAAATATAAGGTAATTATCGCCCGATACGGGCAATGTATCGCCCGTATCGGACAATACATTCAAATTATCGTCCGATAATTTGATTTATGATTTTTTTTTTTTTTAAGTATCAAAACGATACATTCAATGTATCGCCGATACATTGAATCTATCGAACGATATGTGATACGGACAATAATTTAATTTTTTGAAAAAAAAATTTAAAAAAATGTATTGAAACGATACATTCAATGTATCGCCGATACATTGAACATATCGGACGATACGCGATACGTATCTTCCTGAACTTCAGGACGATACGTATCGAAAATCCGATATTTTAACCCTTGAGTCAGTCAGTCCAAATAATACGTTCACTCATTGCCTAAAAGCAAGGATCAAAATATCAATTTTGTTTTGGGTTTCGGGTATGACCGAAATCGAAAATTTGAACCAAAATTTTGACAAAAAATTTTCCCTCCATATATTTTTTGACCGAAACTTCGGTTCGGTGGTGACCAAAACCAATTCATTTTGGCTATTTGTAGACATAGGACTTGGTATTAGGTGTTAATCACTCAAGCATACAAACCAGAGACTAAAGAATAGAGAACCAAAAATTTCTTAATAACTCACGGCTGAAATCTCAGCTACACATGTATCTTTATATATGAGACTAATAATCCAATTTCTAATAAAATAAAATTCCTGAACTAGACTCCTATTCAAATTAGACTTCCTAGACTCCTACTTCCAACGAGTCCTATTCAATTAGACTTCCTACTTCCAACGAGTCCTATTCAATTAGACTTCCTACTTCCAACGAGTCACTAGCCCATCCCCTCCAGTGCTTATGTAGAGAGTTGGTGATGACTCTCAGCACTCCCCCTCAACGCCAAGTCTCTACTGATGACGCCGAGATCCTTCCTGCGCTTTGAGAATTGTGTTGCGGGCAATCCCTTTGTGAATATGTTTGTAGTTTGCTCCTCTGTTTTTATTGGAATAAGATTAATGACCCCTTGAATCACTTTTTCTCGGATAAAGTGATGATGAACTTCAACATGTTTGGTTCGGGCATGAAATACCGGATTTTTTGCCAATTGTATAGCACTACTGCTATCACAATATACTCCAACTGCATAATCTGTTGGTTGGTGTAAGTCCTTCAATAGTTGCATCAACCACGTACTTTCCTGTGCTGCCATAGCAGCTGCACGGTATTCAGCTTTGGTAGTTGACAAAGACACAGTGGGTTGTCTTTTACTACACCATGAGATTGCTCCTGACCCAAGTCTAAACACATATCCTATGGTTGATCTTCGAGTAGAAAGATCACATGCATAATCTACATCACAATGTCTGAATACTTCACAATCAACTCCTTGATAAAATATGCCATAATCAACAGTCCCTTTTATATACTTCAGTATACGTCGCACAATATCAAGATGTGATTTTCTTGGATTTTGCATAAAACGACTCGCAACCCCAACTGCTTGAGTTATATCTAGTCGGGGAAGAGTAAGATAAATCAGGCTACCCACTAATTGCCTATACATACACACATCTTCAAGTTCTTGTCCTTCATCCACATTAGTCTTCGCATTAACTTCTAGTGGGGTGCTAGCTGTTTTTCAATTAATCATCCCAAACCGGCTTAACAAATCAGTTGAATACTTTTGTTGACACAAAAATATTCCAAGTTCACTTTTATCAAGTTCGAGACCAAGAAAGTTTCAAAGTTCACCAAGTTCTTTCATCTGAAATTGAGTTCCAAGATTCATTCAAACTCTTGCAATTTCTTCCTCACGATCTCCGGTGAGAATCTGGTCATCAACATAGACTAGTACTATTGATATTCTTTGAGCTTCATACTTCACAAACAAGCTCGAGTCTGACGAAACTAGAGAATAGCCGCTTGTGACTAAAAACTTGGCAATCTTTCCATACCACACCCTTGGCACCTGTTTTAGTCCGTATAGCGCCTTTCGCAATTTGCATAAATGGTGAGGGTGGGACAAACTTTCAAATCCCCTTGGCTGCTCCATAAAAATTTCTCGATCTATCTCACCATGCAAAAATGCATTTTTCACATCGAGCTGCCACAATTTCCATCCTTTGCTAGCGACAAGTGCGATGCAAACCCGAATAGAACTTACCTTAGCAACTGGGCTAAAGGTCTCATCATAGTCGACACCATACTGTTGTGAGAACCCACGAGCAACCAAACGCGCTTTGTACCTTTCCACAGAACCATTTGCCTGAGTCTTAACTTTGTAGACCCACTTACATGAAATGGGTTTAACACCATCTGGCTTGGGTACCAGATCCCAAGTTTCATTCTGCTTCAAGGCTTCAATTTCTTCAATCATGGCTTCCTTCCATTCATGAAGTCCTTCCGCTTAATCAAAAGTGACTGGTTCTTTGAGTGCTAACTCTTTCGAATTCAAAATGTAAGCAATTGCAGTATTTTCTTCCCTTGTAGTGGAATTAAAATACTTTGGATTTGGTTTTGGCACTCGTGGCGATCTTCTTAGAATCGGGCTTTGATTTCCCTATTTGAAATCTTCAATCTAGGATGGGCGATCTTCTTCAGTGACGATTGATTAATGAACACCAGTTTTCCAAGGACTAATAGATTTCTGGTTGTTTCCTTCGATTTCACCCTCAACTAACTCAAACTCCTTCGAGCTTCGTGATACCCGTGATTCGGTTTATTTCTTCAAGTTCTTTCTCAAATTGGTGACTCACCGGTAGTTCTACTTGATCTGATGCCCGCCATGATGATGCTTCATCAAATACCACATTTCGAGAAATATGGACCCGATCAGTAGTTGGGTAGATAAACCTCCAACCTTTCCTTTCCGAATCATATCCACAGAAAATACACCGAATAGCCTTCTTATCGAACTTGTTGCGAAGATGATCAGGTACAAACACATAGCAAACAGAACCAAAAACACGAAAGTGACTTACCGTAGGCTTCATTCCATATAGCTTTTGAAACAGTGATTGCCAATCGAGGTTTGGTTGTGGTAGGCGGTTGATGACATAGTTTGAAGTCATCATGCACTCGGCCCAAAACCGAGGCGGAACATGCTTTGAGTGTAGCTGACTTCAACACGTTTCTGCTAGGTGTCTATTTTTTCTTTCTGACACGCCATTCTGTTGAGGTGTGTAGGGACATGTTAGCTGTCGCTTAATGAAATGTTCTTCTAAATACTCTTTGAACCCATTCGATGTATACTCTCCCCCATTATCTGTTCGTAGATATTTCAGCTGATATTTAAGTTCTTTTTCCACCTTTGTGTGAAATTCTTTGAACTTTTCAAGAACTTCTGATTTTTCTATTAAGAAGAAAACCCAAACATATCAAGAGAAGTCATCAATAAAGGTTAGCATATACCTTTTTCCTCCAATCGATGTGTCCCTCACGGGACGAAACACATTTGAATGCACAAGTTCAAGAGGCCTTAGTGCTTGTAATTTTGACTCAAAGAAAGGAAGCTGGTGTGCTTTCCCATATTGACATCCTGCACACACAACATCATCTCTCACATCCAAATCTAGAAGACCTTTCAGCATGTTTTTCTTCATCATCACCTTTAGCTTGAAATATCCAATGTGTGCAAGTCTCGCATGCCACAAATCAGATGTCTCACTCTTCCGAGTTTTCTCGACATACGCTGACTCGGCTGACATCACATAGACTGACTCAACTCGTTTTCCCTGCATTGTTGGTGTACCCTTTATTTGTAGGTTCTTATAAATTTCCACATCATCGGGCCCAAATAGCACAAAATTTCCAGAGCTCGCCAACTGTGAGACTGACATCAGATTTTTCTTCATCATAGGGACATGCAATACCTCTTGAAGTAGAGTTGAATCCTCACTTCCCTTGGGGGTACACATAGCATTGCCTACATGAGTGATTGGAAGCTTTGCATTATTTACGGTCACAACTACACGCTGACCTTTGTACTCTTTCTTTGAAAGAAATTTTGCTTCATCACCTGTCATATGATTTGAACAACCTGAATCTACTATCCAATCATTGGTATAGTTGATTCTTTCCTTTATACCTAACGCCGTAGATGTCAGACCATGAATGTTTATTTCTGTTTTGGGTACCGAGGCCTGTGTTTCAATTGTGGATATATAGGCAACCCACTCTTCCTCCTCGCTTTCGACTCTTTCCGGCTGTTTTTCTGAGGTGGTAGAGTTTCCTTCGGCTCCCTTCTTTGGTGCATAGGAATTTCTTGCAAAATGCCCTAGTTTTCCACAATTGTAGCAAAGCTTCTTATTCGAATCTTGTGTTTGATTCGGGCTTTCCTCATTCTGTTCCAAATTGGTGCTCGATTGTCGACTAGGTGTTAAGTGGTGAAAAATGCCACTTTTCACCCTTTAACCTGACCATTGACAGACCTGTGAGCACACTAATAAGCCTCTGTTGAGTGCCTTTTGTAGATAGCAGTGAAAGCTGGTAATAATACAGAAAACCACTTAAGAAGGCCCACAAAGAAGCCATCTCTCAGCACTATGCAGACCCAACAACAGCACACTAGATGGCAACACATCACTGAGCCCTTGGAATGCGTGACTGCAGCAGAACAAAGGAAAGGAAGTGAAGACAGGTCTTAAAACAACCTATCGAAAGGGCATCTTAAAGATTTCGATAGGAGCTGAAGGATAAAAGAGAAGAATTCGTGCAGTTGGAGAAGGGCTCGATAGGATCTGAAGGCAGAAAGAGGAAGACATGTGCTGAAGTGAGGGATTCGACAGGATCCCTAGAGCAGATGAATGAAAAGGGAAAGCTCATCCTATCGAAAGCTTGCCTGAGGAGAAAAAGAGAACCTGTCGAAGGCTTCCTGAACCTATCGAAGGATGCTTAAGCCTTTCAATAAGAATGAGAGCCAACCTATCGGGATGACGACATGCAGAGCTGAACCTGTCGAAAAGGACCTCTGGACCTATTAAACTACTCAACCAACCTATCGAATACTCCAGATAATGGGCTGAGGACCCTGAAGTTTCAAAGAGAAAATTCATCCTATCGAAGATACCAGGGAACCTATCGAACGGGGCAACAAGCTTACCTTTAACCTATCGGAAGCTTCTCCAACCTGTCAAAATCGTGTGCTGAACTCCTCAGAAATTATATTATGCACACGCTGAGACTTGGTAACTTGTTGCACGCAAACTGAGACACTTTGGTGACGTTCTAGAAGATGCCCTAGAAAGACCTAATCGACCCACGTGCTTTAACAGAACTCTAACAAACTCTGACAACCTTCTAGAAGGGATTTTTGGCGGGAAAAATAGAGGAGAAAGCTATATATAGAGATCCCCAATTGCCATTGGGGAGGATCGAAATTCTGAACAATTTCCTGGAGATCAGAGCTTGCAGCGAGATTCTATTTTTCTTTCTTTAGCCCGACCATGGTTGGCTAATTCCCTAGGAGCAGCAAGGAGTGAGTTAGATCTATGATTGGGTAAGGTTAAGAGTGTTGCTGGGGTTAATTGCTGCACAGACTATAGATCTGAGAGCATTTCATTGTAGAGTGAGTTTGATTGCAATGTAAATGTTGTTGTCCATATTTTAATTAGATCTAAAACACTTTTGATTCCTTTTGGTGCTCGATCGGATTTGCGTAGAGGATTTGCTTGATCAGCTCACCCACTTAACTGGTAGACCTCTTGGATATCACCTGAATTCCCTAGATCTGATATCCCTGTAGTTTCCTACGTCTGTAATCTGGAAATTGCAGCATCTATAGTAGTTTTAATTATTCTAATTGAGGCTCTGGCTTTGTAGGAGATCTCTAGAATGGTCTGTGACCATTAAAGTGGACAAATCATAACCTTAAAGTAAATCTAAGCTCAGGCCTCAATTGGATTCATCTGCTGCAATCCATGGATTCGATAAAGTCTATAGGATGGTCTATGACTATTAAAGTGGACAGATCATAGCCTTAAGACCAGGTGGATCCTGTGATTTGGAGTGGAATTTATACCCTGCAGCTGTGCTTGTGTCCAGCTGAGAGACTTGTGTGCTTTTGAATCCCTGTAATATGCTTAGCCCAACCTGATTGCAGTGAAAACAACCTCCAAGCTGTTCTTCTCCATTTTCTGAGTTTTTAAACCCTCCATCTGCAAGACCTGAAGCTCCAGATTCGATATAAGACAATCTGCATTTTAATTATAGTTTAGATTAAGTGAAACTCCAATCTAATCTCTCCCCTATCTTTTAGCTAGATCAACATTAGTTAGGGTGCCAGATCTCTTACAGATCTGGAGATTTACCTAATTCCAAACCACCTCTCTGTGGACTTACCCTTACTTTTAAAACTTGTTACAAAGGATCCTGTACCTTGCAGGCCTAGGATTTCCCAGCTGTGCTGAACCCATCTCTATTTTTCTCTTGATATTTACAGCATAAATCAGCACACTGAAATTTCCCAACAAGTTTTTGGCGCCGCTGCCGGGGAGGTGTTTGTGAATTTGGTAGATCTAGTTTTGTTTTATAAATTTGTAACTATGAGTTTAATTTTACTAACTGTATTTATAAGTTTGGCTGTTTTTTCGTATTTTTTATGTGCATTTCATCATATCTGAGTACAGAGTGAGAGGAGAGCCGTGCTGAAGGCTGCTCTATAGTTTGCACCCTTTTTTTCCCTGTTTATTTTTCAGATCTGCTGATTTTTTTTAGATTAATTAGTCAGTTGTGTTGCTTCTTTCTGTTGTGTGAGGATTTATTCTGCATTCAGTTTGTGAGTGTTGTATGTTTGGTAGGAGAACTCTTCAACCTCAGATTATTTCACTAAATCCAGAGGTTGAAAGACTTCTCAGATCCAGACCAACTATATCCACAGCTGTTGAAATTGAATCTGTTGAAATGGGTGAGCAGCAGCAGCCTCGAACTCTCAAGGAATTTAATGCACCAGGGATCTACAATTCCCCCTTCTGCATTCAGTTCCCTACTACTCAAGGAAACTATGAAATTAAATCTTCCATCATTCAGATGTTGCCCTCATTTCATGGACTGACCAAGGAGGACCCTTATAAGCATATAGACGAATTCTTAGGACTGTGCACTACATTTAATATCACAGGTTTGGGGGAGGAGGCCACCAGGATGCGACTCTTTCCTTTTTCATTAAAGGACAGAGCCAGGACCTGGTTGTCCATGCTTCCACCTAACAGTATTCAGTCCTGGTGTGATCTCCAATGTCAGTTTCTGGCCAAATTCTTTCCTATGTCAAAGACCAGCCAGTTGAGGAAGGGTATCATCTCTTTTACCCAAGATCCAACTGAAGCCTTTCATCAATCCTAGGAGAGATTTAAGGAACTCCTCAAGAAATGCCCCCACCATCAAATCCCTGAATGGCAATTGGTTCAAAGCTTTTATCATGGAATTGATGCTAAAAGCAGAGATGTGATAGATGCCTCCTATGGTGGCACCTATCTCCATAAAACAGTTAAGGAGGCATGGGAGCTCTTTGACATAATCAGTGAGAATTCTATGCAAAGGGAAACCTTAGCAAGAGATCTAGAGCCTCCTAAATTGATGAAAGAGAACACCTCAAGAGAAAAGATAAATGAAGTGAGTGTGCCAAGTGAGTTGGAAAGGAAAGTGGACAGCTTGACTCTAAAATTTGATAGGCTGATGGGAGCAATGTAGTCACCTGTGGCTGCTAGAGTGGAGGAGGCATGTGCCATATGTCAGTCCCCTGCTCATCCCATGGAAGAATGCCCATCTGCTACCCAATTTTCTAATTTTATAACAGAGCATGTGGCTGCAGCTCAGTCTTATGGGCAGCAGCCTGCTGCTGGGTATCAATGGAGGAACCACCCTAATCTGAGGTGGAGACAAGATGGATACCCCAGCCAGTAGCAGCAGCAGCCCCAGCAGCCCATGCCCTACAAAAATGCTCAGCCCTATCGAGAAGGTTATGCCCCAAGGCCTCAATATCAGCAACCCATGGCCCAACATGTAGCTCCTCCTGTGCAGCAAGCTACACCCACTCCAGGTGTGAGAACACCATCCTTTGAGGAACAAGTTCTATCTTCATTATAGAGCTTGAACACCTTAACCCAAACTGTGCACTATCACAACCAGAGCATCAAAAAGATAGAGGATCAACTTGGTCAGCTATCTGATTCTCTGACTAGGAGAGAGGGAGGAAGGTTGCCTAGCCAACCACAGGACAATCCACGAAGGCAGTTTGTAGTGGGTGAAGTTTTCTCCACTTATGAGAAAATCAAATCTGTTACAACTTTAAGAAGTGGTAGGCTAGTGGACAATCAAGTGGGCCATGAGCCTGTGAGAATATTGGAGGAAGAGAATGGAGTGATTTCTCCTAAAACACAACAAAGACCACCAATGGTGGACGTGCAGGAACATCAGCTGTGAATAAAGAGGATAATGAGGATCCTCAAGAAAAGAAAAAAATCAAAAAGAAAGAAGTCCCATTGGCTAAGGCTGCAAGTGAGGGAGCACCCCCACATTTGCCATTTCCTAAGGCACTGCAAGGACCTTCCCCTTTTGACAAAGGGCAAGGTAAAATTGAGGAAATGATGGAGACTTTCAAGCAAGTAAAGATCAATCTGCCTTTACTTGATGCCATTAAACAAGTCCCAGCCTATACCAAGTTTTTAAAAGAACTATGCACCCATAAAAGACAATCCAGGATACACATATCTAAGAAAGTCTTTTCCGCAGAGAAAGTGAAACAAATTTTATCGATTGCAACCCCAACCAAATTCTAAGACCCTGGCACCCCCACAATCCCCTGTATCATTAGGGATCACATCATTGATAGAGCCTTATTAGATCTAGGAGTCAGCATAAATTTACTCCCATATTCCCTATATGAGAAGTTAGGCTTGGGAGAACTAAAGCCCACCCATGTGGTCCTATAACTGGCTGACAGATCTGAAAGGAAACCTGTGGGGATACTTGAGGATGTTTTGGTTAAAGTTGACAAATTCTTCTATCCTGCTGACTTTTTGGTATTAGACATGGAACCAAGCAAATGTGCTTCTTCCAAACCTGTGATTCTAGGCAGGCCCTTTTTGGCCACTGTCAATGCTCACATACAATGCAGGTATGGAATCATGGAAGTTTCATTTGGAAACATAAAGGTCAAGCTGAATGTGTATAACACTGGCTATCAACCCTCTCCTGAAGAGGCCTGCTTTTCCATTACTACCCAAAAGAAAGTGATGCATGATAATCCACTTTGGCTGGTGCAGGAAAATGCTTGGGTCATAGATGGGAAACTGCATCCAGGGAATGGACACTGGCTGAGGAAGAGATCTATGGAAAGTGACAAGTTCGATGAGCCTGAGGAGACTATGGACCTTCCAGACCCTCCAGATTAATCACCACAGTCAGTATGTATCATATGTACAATACTCTGTTTTTGTTTGTAGGTGTTCACTTAGTTATTGTTTGATTCTTTTTATCTCTTTGCAATAATTAAAAGACAACAACAAAACTGCCTTGCTTAATACTAGACCGTCATTCTCAGTTGTCCTGAGGTAATGGGAGCTGTTCATAAGAGAATCTAATCATGGGGTACCACATCAGCTGAGCCTGCTGAGAACAGAGACTGCGAATGCCCATAAATGTAGCTTTATTTGATGTTTAGAAGTCTTCGACAGGTCGAGTTTACTTTTCGATAGGTCACATGGTAATTTCGTCAGGATGTTTGATGGTTTCGATAGGTACTGAACCTCTCGATAAGTAAAACTAACTTTTCGATAGGAAAAATAGAGATTTCGATAGGTTCTAGACACCAATCAGGAACCTATCGAAATGAAGAGTCAGCTGCCGTTTAAACTGATCGAAAGGATGGTTCCACCTATCGAGAACCTATCGAATCATTCCCTGTCAAAGTCTTGTCTGCTATGTTTTCGACAGGACGCACGAACCTATCGGAATCATCTAGTTCATCCTATCAGAATCATCTTTCACCTTTTATATACTCGTCGATAGGTCATTTATGCCTCATTTCACACATTCTGCAAACCCTAGCTCTTGTTCCTCTCGCAGTTGCCTCTCTCTTCCTTCACCAATCCCTCATAGAACCTACAGTTGTTCAGTCTCCCCTTTTTTCAGAACATTCAGCTTGCACATAGGAGCATTTAGCCCCTAATTTTGGAAAAATTGGAGCTGGGCAGTGCAATTTCAGTTAAACCCTACGTATTGTGAGATCAGTTGCCTTTCCCCCCCCATCAATCTGTCGATCCTCTAATTTCTAAACCTCAAACTCCGCCTCAAGTTGGTGAAAGCTTACTCTTAGAAGAGTAAAATGGATGAGCCAAAGGAAACCCTCGCGAACATACGCCGGAGAACAACTGCTTCTACCCCCAAATCTTCCAAAAAGTCGAAGTCAGCTGACAAACCACCTGTCAAGAGGAAGCTCACTGAAATATCACCCACAAAGACCCCTAAAGCTAAGAAATCCAAAGCTGTTGAGAATCAGGAACCTAGAGTAGATGAAACTTCAGCAAGAGCTGCACCTCCAGTAGCACTGCTTGCGGGGTTAACTACCCCCAATGAGTTTGTAGAAAAATTGAGTCTTGTCCCTAAAACAGATTTTGATCTGACATATTTTGCCAACATTGGGGAGTGCCAAGGGACATTGGAATACTTGAAAAAAGAAGGGCTGCTACCCCTGCTTTCACCCTTGAAAGAAAATGTCTATCCCAGATTAGTGAAATTGTGATACCAGAACCTGACGAAGAAGGTGGTACCTGGAGCTAAGGATACACTGAAAATCTCGATTGATGATTGGCAGATGACTATCGATTGCAGAGATGTTGGGATAGATTTGGGAGTCCCATATCAATTTGACTCCACCAGAGCTGAGGGAGCACCTACAGAGGCCACATTTCGGGAAATGGCTAAACAGCTTACTAATGGAATCGTGGGCTCTGGTGAATCCTTGATGAGAAGAGACCTCCATCCTACCCTCCGACTCATTGACACCATTCTAAGGAAAAATGTCTATGTCTCTGGCCATTTGCAAGAGAGAAGGACCCCTTTAGTGGATGCACTATACTTTTGTTCAAATGGGCAATTTGTAAATGCACCTAAGCTGATTTTTGAGACAATAGTGGATATCAATGACAAGGTGCGTAAGAGGCAAGCTTTTGCTAAAGGAGGTGGCCTACCTTTTTGCAAACTCATCACATGTCTACTCAGGACTGGGAAATATAAGATTAAATAATCTGAACCAATGGAGAAGCTCACCTTTAAATTGTATGGTAAGCGAGAATGGTCAACCAGCCTCACATTGATTAAGAAAGGCCAACCAGTTGGAAGAGAGGTGGCTGAGAAGACAACCTCTTCCGTGGCAGCAGAGACTCCTGCAGAGATACCGTTAGCCACCCCCCCACCCACCTTACCTGTCCCACTACCCACACCTCCACCCACTTTGCTTTTCCCATTTGTATCAGTCCCTCTTCAACAAGACCACCCCCCATCCACCTCTGAACCTGTTTTCCCTCCATCCACCTCCCAGGTCCTCCACCCTGACATCCTGGAACCTCCCACATTATCCGAGCTTACACCTACCATCCCTTCTCCACCTAGTACCCACCCCATTTCTACTTCTCTCCCATCTCCAACCCCTCTGCATCCACAGGGTGTGGACCTGTTCACCACTTCTGGGTTCACGACCCTCATGACCTCAATTGTGGAGGATGTCACTCATGAGTACACTCCACTTCCTGACTCCCCACACCCCACTCCTCCTCATTTTCACCATGCACCATCCTCTCCCTTCCAACATGTCCATGCACCAACCCCTTCTACTCCCACCAGGCCTGACACCCTCACTCAAATCCTTTCCATCCTCCAATCCATTCAATCCCAATTAACCATCAACACCGACACCCAAACCCTCATGAGCTCAAGTCTCCAATCAATTCAATCCACCCTTATCCCATCCACTTCCACTCCTCAACCCCCTCACCTATTCCCCCCTATTTCACCAATACCCACTCCACACCACGCAGGTGCTCAGCCTAAGGAAGTAGTCGTACCCGCTCCACCCATACTTTCCTCCCCACAGGCCACCTTACCCTCATTGCCAGATTTATTGGCCTCCCCAACAGCTGAATCCCATGTTCCCTTCGCCACCCCCCACCTATTTTCCAGGATGCCTCCACCCAAACTAATCCATGGGAGGATCTGCTTCTTTCCAGCCCCTCCTCTTCATCCACTACACCCTTGTCCTTGCCTATTGTCCTTCGCCAATCCATATACATACCCCCTTATCTCACCCTCCTGTATGCAATGCGGGACAACCCTTACATCCACGGGGATGTCTTGAGAGGTATGGCTGCACTTCGGGCTTCCATTGAGGCCCCTTATGAGGAGAGGATTGCCAACATAGAATTAGAACACCGATTTCAAATATCTCTCAAGGATGGTCTGAAATCTTGACTCGTTATGAGTCAACAAAACATGTGGCAGTGGCTGAGAGTCTCATTGCCAAATATGAGAAGAAGAATTTGGAGCTTCTCAAGAAAGTTTTAGCCAATGCTCAGGAGATCCTCAAGGTCACCAAAGAACTATCTTTTGCCAACCTGCTCTATGCTGCCAAACAGATTGACATACTAGAGAAAAAGGTTGCTTCCCTTACCTCTCAGTCATTCCAACCCACCCCTCTTGCCAATGCCCCTCCTCCAGCACCTCCTGCCTCGCAACCTTGCCCCCCAACCTCCTCTAACCCCCCCTGTGGATGTGCACCCTCCTCCAGCCCAGGAACTCCCCCCACTCAAACTGCCCCTCAAAAACCCAAAAGGGCTCCCCCTAAGAAGAAAGTCACTTCCAAACAACCTGCCTCCTCTGCTGCCCCTTTCAAGAAAGGGAAGAGACCTGTTGCCCAGTCTAAAACAACCTCTTCCACCCAGCCCCCTACCCAACTTGCTGCCCCTTACATCTTAATGACAAAGGCAGAACGAAGGAAGACTGTTGCAGCTCTTGGTTTGGACCCCACTACCCTTTTTCCTTCTGATTCCGATTCTGATTCCGATTCTGCTGTTGCTGTCGACCCCAAAGGAAAACAGCCCGCTGCCTAGTTTGAGGAGGCACCAAAGAAACCACAATCGAAGGCTAAATCTAAAGGAAAAGCTCCCTTATCCAAGGATGAGCTGAAAAACTTGGCTGACCTTTACGATTGGCCAGATGACACCTGTAAATAGCTTTGGCATCTTGTTGTTTTAGTTTCTTCTCCTTTTCTTATGTACATATTTGGCATTACAATACATTTTGTCTTCATGTAGATTTTCTGTATTCCCCCCCCCCTCCCGTATTTCCACTTAATTTTATGCTGCTAACAGTGAGGATAGTGTTTAGTTTAGGTTTGGGGGTGTGGTATGGATGCCAATAAACTAGTTAATTGTAGTGCAGCCAAGTTGAAAATGAATAATTGAAAAGAGAATGAATTCACCTCATATTTGTTGTTAAGGAATCTTAAAAATCATTTGCAATTGAAGCAAGCTGAAGTTTTAACATTTTTCATGAAGCAAATGTCAAGAATTTTTGAAGAAATTTTTTTATGTGTAGTAAACTAGAAATGAGAAGAGACTGTGAGGATACTCCCCAGAAATTTGGATGGAAGGCCATACCCAGTGAGAATTGGGCCTGAAAACTTCTTTGAAGAGTGTCTTGGCAATTTTTTTTTCTGCTTTGAGAGCTGACTGGACTTAATCTTGACCACTAAAAGTTAGGTAAATCCAACTTGAAACAAGCTTGACAGCACTCATGACATTGAGGACATGAAGTAAGGTCATCCCTTGGACAGTTTGAGCCTAAAAATTTTCCCACCTTTGAACTGTCCTTGATGCACACCACTTGAGCCTTAAAAGCTCCAATTTTTTTTGATGAAAATCAGAAATTCTAAACCCAAAACCTGTTGACCTATTTCAGTTCACCCTCAATCTGAGAAATCAGGAAGAGGAAGGATGAGAAAGGTTAGAGGAGAAAGATTGCTAAATCTGGTTGAAAGAAAGAAAAATACAGTTGGTGGTATTTGTGGTATTCTGTTTAAAACAAAAAGAGAGAGAGAGAGAGAGAGAGCAAAAGAATGACAAAGAGAAGTTATTTCATTGAAATATTGGAAGGAAGAGAAGAAGCTGGCCACTTTGGCTTTGAAAATTCAAGAAGTAGATGGAATTGTGCTGAATTAAAGGAGTCTGATTTCTCAATTTTGAACCATGTTTACTCCTTGTGCTCTTTCACAAACCTCATCCCTAAGCCACATTACAATCCAAATAAAAAGTCCTTACTGATCTAAAAGTGGATTGAGCCGTCATGTGGAGATGAGAATTTGCTTAATCTATGGTGTAAAGAGCTGGAAAGTTAGAAATTCAAGCAATGCCTATGCTCCTACTTGCAATCCTATTTGAGGGCTGTAACTGCTCTTGAGCTTAGTGATATGATTCACGCCTCTTCTCTGTACTAATGAGTGAACAGCCCTGATGAGACTTGGGTCTGAAATCCAGTCGATGGGGGAAGTATCTGAACAGGATCCTCAAATTGATGGTGAGCTATGCATCAAATTTTAGGAGAAATGCCTTGACACAAACTAAGTGATGATGAAGAGAGTTCAGCAGACTTTCATATCTTCAAATGGATATTTTTCAATTGAAATTCCTTCAATGAATGGGCATGACGTGAATTTACTTGATTTGCTTAAACTTTGCTTTAACAGGTTGCACTATTATTAACTAAGTTGTATCGGAGAAGTTTGTCGGTACCTTCACTAAAAGCCCTCAGGAGACTTCACTCCTCCACTAGGGATCACCTAGGGGTTTAAAAGGCTTGATGCATAGGCTAAATGCATCTGTGCTCCCTACGAAAGTAGCATTTTTAATTCATTTTAACTCTCCTTTGCTCAAGGACTAGCAAAGCTTAGGTTTGGGGGTGTGTTAAGTAGTGAAAAATGTCACTTTTCACCCTTTAACTTGACCATTGACAGACCTGTGAGCACACTAATAAGCCTCTGTTGAGTGTCTTTTGTAGATAGCAGTAAAAGCTAGTAATAAGGCAGAAAATCACTTAAGAAGGCCTACAAAGAAGCCATCTCTCAGCACTATGCAGACCCAGCAACAGCACACCAGAGGGCAGCACATCAATGAGCCCTTGGAATGCGTGGCTGCAACAGAACAAAGGAAAGGAAGTGAAGATAGGTCTTAAAATAACCTATCGAAAGAGCATCTGGAAGATTTCGATAGGAGTTGAAGGATAAAAGAGAAGAATTCGTACAATTGGAGAAGGGCTCGATAGGATCTGAAGGCAGAAAGAGGAAGACATGTGCTGAAGTGAGGGATTCGACAGGATCCCTGAACCTATCGAGCAGATGAATGAAAAGGGAAAGTTCATCCTATCGAAAGCTTGCCTGAGGAGAAAAAGAGAACCTGTCGAAGGCTTCCTGAACCTATCAAAATGAAGACGCAGGAATTGAACCTATCGAAATATGCTTAAGCCTTTCGATAGGAATGAGAGCCAACCTATCGGGATGACGACATGCAGAGCAAAACCTGTCGAAAAGGACCTCTGGACCTATCGAACTACTCAGCCAACCTATCGAATACTCCAAATAATGGGCTGAGGACCCTGAAGCTTCAAAGAGAAAATCCATCCTATCAGTACCTATCGAAGAGACCAGGGAACCTATCAAAAGGGGCTACAAGCTTACCTTTAACCTGTCGAAATCGTGTGCTGAACTCCTCAGAAACTATATTGTGCACACGCTGAGACTTGATAACCTGCTGCATGCAAACCAAGGCACTTTGGTGACCGGCGTGAGGTTCTAGAAGATGCCCTAGAAAGACCTAACCGACCCACGTGCTTTAACAGAACTCTAAAAAACTCTGGCGACCTTCTAGAAGGGATTTTTGGCGGGAAAAATAAAGGAGAAAGCTATATATAGAGATCCCCAATGCCATTGGGGAGGATCGAAATTCTGAATAATTTCCTGGAGATCAGAGCTTGCAGCGAGATTCTATTTTCCTTCCTTTAGCCCGACCATGGTTGGCTAATTCCCTGGGAGCAGCAAGGAGTGAGGTAGATCTGTGATTGGGTAAGGTTAAGAGTGTTGCTAGAGTTAATTGCTGCACAAACTACAGATCTGAGAGCATTTCATTGTAGAGTGAATTTGATTGCAATGTAAATGTTGCTGTCTATGTTTTAATTAGATCTAAAGCTCTTTTGATTCCTTTTAGTGCTCGATCGGATTTGTGTAGAGGAGTTGCTTGATCAGCTCACCCACTTAACTGGTAGACCTCTTGGATATCACACAATTCCACGGATCGATATCCCTATAGTTTCTGCCTCAGAATTTGAAAATTACAAAGATCGTAGTGGTTTTAATTGTTTTAATTGAGGCTCTGACTTTGTAGGAGATCTCTAGGATGGTCTGTGACCATTAAAGTGGACAGATCATAACCTTAAGGTAAATCTAAGCTCATGCTTCAATTGGATTCATCTACTGCAATCCATGGATTCGATAAAGTCTATAGGATGGTCTGTGACCATTAAAGTGGACAGATCATAGCCTTAAGACCAGGTGGATCCTGTGATTTGGAGTGGAATTTATACCCTGCAGCTGTGCTTGTGGCCAGCTGAGGGACTTGTATGTTTTTGAACCCCTGTAATATGCTTAGCTCAACCTGATTGCAATGAAAATAACCTCCAAGCTGTTCTTCTCCATTTTCTGAGTTTTTAAACCCTCCATCTGCAAGACCTAAAGCTCCAGATTCGATCTAAGACAATCTGCATTTTAATTGTAGTTTAGATTAAGTGAAACTCCAATCTAATCTCTCCCCTGTCTTTTAGCTAGATCAACATTAGTTAGGGTGCCAGATCTCTTATAGATCTGGAGATTTACCTAATTCCAAACCACCTCTCTGTGGACTTACCCTTACTTACTTTTAAAACTTGCTACAAAGGATCCTGTACCTTCCAGGCCTAGGATTTCCCAGCTGTGCTGAACCCATCTCTGTTTTTCTCTTGATGTTTACAGCATAAATCAGCACATTGGAATTTCCCAACACTAGGATTCGAGCTCTTTTGCTTTTGAGTATTAGGCTTTTTCTTATGGTCGGTGAAGCGGGCTTCCTCTTTCTCTTTGGTTGCATGACCAGCCATTTCCATGGCTAGACTCTCTTGGGTCGCGAGCAGACTTTCAACCTCCAACATATTTGGTTGAGTTGGCCATCCACGGATTGCTGTCATGAACCCTTGATATTCAGCTTTAAGACCTCGAATGATGATTTGCCTCATTCAAGCAACTGAAATCTTTGATTCCTTGTCCAGCTGAGAAATTTCATGACAAATCCCTTTGATTTTCATGAAATATTGAGAAATCGTCAGGTTCCCTTGAGATATGGAACTAATTTTGTTTTCTAGCATCTGTAGCCGAGCCTCGTTCGTCCTTGAGAACAGCGTAGAAAAGGCATCCCAAGTCTATTTGGGAGACTTGGTCTCTCGAATGTGTTCTAATAGGTCCTTTTGAATGGTGGCCTTCAACACAAACAGAGCCTTTCCAACCTTGATCTTCCACTTCCTTGCTTCTTCAACATTCTGAGGTGCAACAACTTGTTCACCGGATACAATCTCCCAAAGATCCTGGCCTTGGAGATATGATTCCAGACATGATCTCCAATACCCGTAATTAGTATTGTTCAGTTTCTCAATACTATTGACAGAATTGGTAGCTCCATTGGCTGAAATCGTGGAACAACAGACGCGGCGATGAGATCTTCAAACTCACTTCTTGATTGTTGGGTCCCTGACTCGAACAATCACTTCGTCTCTTGCAATCTCCACAGATTTAATGATGGAGCCAAAAAAAACACACAAGTCCCAGACTTGTGGCTTTGATACCACTTGTTAATCACTCAAGCATACAAACCAGAGACTAAAGAATAGAGAACCAAAAATTTCTTAATAACTCACGGCTGAAATCTCAGCTACACATGTATCTTTATATATGAGACTAATAATCCAATTTCTAATAAAATAAAATTCCTGAACTAGACTCCTATTCAAATTAGACTTCCTAGACTCCTACTTCCAACGAGTCATATTCAATTAGACTTCCTACTTCCAACGAGTCACTGGCCCATCCCCTCGAGTGCTTATGTAGAGAGTTGGCGATGACTCTCAACATTAGGTACTTAAAGTCATGCCCTAAGGGTGGTGCATTCCTCAATCTTCCTCCGCCTAACTAGTTGGCAGAAGGAGGCTGACCAGTTCACACCCTCCAAGGGGTTATCGCAATAGTTGACGACTTACTCTCCAATGTAAATGACTCGATCCTATGCGATAAACGGGTACCACATAAGTAGCATACAATGGCTCTCTATTGGGATTATACTTTTATTGGGAATGCTATTTTATAAAAAATAAAATAAAAAATGATTGACCAATTTTGCACCCATTTTTCTTGTGAAGAGCACATGCTCTTTTGTGAGAAAAAAATATTGACTACCTTGAATATGGAGATTGTTTTTCGCTCCAATCTTTCACACAAGAAATCTTGAGATCATGGCGCACCTAATCAGGTGGTCACATGTTGATTCCACTTCACACATCCCCCAAGGTGATCTTCTCATATGTACTCTCATGATCATGATCATTTTTGGGGATGTGTGTCATGTGGAATCAAGATCTGACCGTCTGATAGGCGCACATGATCTCAAGATATATTGTGTGGAAGATTTGGATGAAAAACAATCTTCATGGTCCGATTAACGCTTGTTCACAGGAAAACGGGGGTGAATAACCCCTCCCTTCATTGTCATTCACCACATTTTTTTCACCTGTGAAGCTCAAAAATATCTGATTGACCTGTCAACATCGAGTCAGGCAACACACGATATGTCTAAGACATGAGTTGTCGGGGTCACACTGTTCCATTTAGGGTAAAGATAATTTTGCAAGCAGCTTATGTTGTGTGACGTGACTATCATCAAAATCTATTCATCTTTTATAATTTTCCTTTACGCCTTATTTGATAACATGGAAATGTAATTACATAGGTGGAAATAAAATTTAGTTTCCAATTGTTGTCATTTGATAGCTATGCAAAGAGATGGAAATGAAATTAAGTTTAAGTAGACTCTCCATGGAAATTGAATTTCCATACACCAAGTCATTTTAGGAGGAAACCATTTCAAACTTTTAAGTGGCCGAAATTGAGTTTCCTACTAACAAAATAATTTTTTTTGTCATTTCAAAATCTAAAGTTCCTTGTAAAAAACCTAATGCAAAGAAAATTATCTTTTGACTTTTAAAAAGTAATTTTTATTTCTATAACCATCTTATCAGTACGATCACTATGACCACCACATTATCTTCATCATATTCTTTTTAGTTAATATTTGACTTTGGTCAAAGTTAAAATTTTAATTAAACTTTAACAGGATTTATAAGTTATTTAAAGTTGACTTTTGATCAAGCTTTGACTATTGAAAAATGATAATAAGTTGTAAGTTAGTAAAATATTATCAAAATTTTAGGGGTCAAAGGTTAACTTCAAGCTCCAACTTTGACTTTTAATTAAAATTTTACTTTTTATTAAACTTTGACTCCTATAATTTGATGGCGAAAAAAGAATACTGTCATGTTGATCTATAACGTGATATTAGATTTTCAATTTTATTAGTCAATAGTTTGACCTTTAGTCAAACTTTGACTTTTACACAATTTATTTTTTGTCAAACTCAAAATTATAGATAGAGTCTACTACCACATAAATTTATACCGTATCAATTTTTCCTTAGTCAAAGTTTGACTTTTTATCAAAGTTCGATTTTCTATAAAAAGTTATAAATTTTAACTAGTGAAATATTATAATTAAAAACATCTATCATTATTTTAATTTGTAACTTTAGAAAGCATTGCCTCATTTTTATTGGTTAAAGTTTGACTTTTATTCAAATTTTTTACCTTAGTCAAAATTTGATAAGTGTATCTTGACAGTAGATAGATCAAAATATGATTACTACTGTTGTTATTTATATTTTGGTAATGTAAATTTTTATCAGTCAAAGTTTGATATTTGGTCGACTTTGAGTTTGTAATACAATTTGATTTTTTCGAACTTTTGTAGCCCTAATGAAGTTATCATTTTATTAATTTATTACTTTGTAGTACATTACCAAATTTTATTTTCCTTTTTCTGGCATTTGGTCAAAGTTTGACTTTTTAAAAGTTAATATTTGGTTAAATTTTTTACTAGTATAAGGTAGCGATGAATATGAATACTGTTATGTTAATTTGTAGCTTTGCGGTTTATTGCAGAATTTTCTATTGGTCAAAGTTAAAAAATTTGATAAAAGTTTGACTTTTTTTTTTAAATTGAATTTTCTTTCAACATGTAACCTTACAGTACATACTATAAATTACTATGTAACTTTGTACTTTAGTCTTAAAAAATTTTATTGATCAAAGTTTTATATTTGGTCAAATTTTGACTTTTATTATAAATGAATATTTGATCAAATTTAGACTAGTGTAACCTAACGATGTATATGAATACTGTTATGTTAATTTGCAGTTGGACTTTTGTAACTTGTTAATATATTATAAAATTTTCTTTTGGTCAAAGTGAAAATTTTAGTCAAAGTTTGACTTTTCTAAAAATTTAATTTCCTTTCAACAAGTAACTTTATAGTAGATTCTAGCATTTACAATTTTATTATTTAGCTATACACTTTTTTATTGATCAAAATTTTAAGTTTGGTCAAAGTTTGACTTTTTGGTTGAGTTTAACTTTTCACACTCTAACTTATGTAACTTGGTAACAAATAGATCTTAATTTGTAACGTAATAGAATATCATTAATAAAATTATTGGTTGATATTTGACTTTGATTATGATTTTGATAAAAAAAAAAAGTCAATCTATGACTAGTACAACACGAAATGATAAGTTAAGTATTTCCTAAATAAATTTTTTTCTTCTTTTCTCGCTAAGTATTCTTTCAAACTAACTTATACTTTCATAAAAGTAGAAAATATATGATCCAAACTTAAAATCTCATTTTCAAATTTTTCTTCAAACACACTAATCAAATAAGATAAATCAATTTTTAATAAAAGTCATTTCTCAAACACACTAATTCATTTCTAGAAGAAATCATTTCTCGGAAAATCAATTAGAAAATTGATTTCAATTCCCTTTTGAAGTTTCCTCGCTATCAAACAGGGCCTTAAGGTAATTGGCCCTCCATTCTTATTAATCTAAAGTCGAATCAAGGTGGCAACTAGTGATAGACGGTTCCATCTGATTTGATCGGCCACCAATGTGATGAATCTTGAATCAAAGAGTGGCATTAGTGCTAGACCCAGTATTTACGGGCTGGTTCCAATTAGATTATAGTTCCACTTTATTATCGGACTGAGGTGGTATTTTGTAACGCTCCGAAATCCTTCTTAGAAGTTAGAACTTAAATGGGAATTGCAAGTCGTCGCCAGTATATCATAGATGATAATGGTTTTTGTCTTATCAATGCATGATAATAGTGACTATTTTTATGTTTTTTTAAACTAAATTTAACAACAACAACAATAATATTATTAATAATAAAATGCATAAAATGAGCAACATAGTAATAAAATCATCCTACCAAATAATAAAATGAGCAATATAGTGATTCAAGAGTATCTGCTGCAAGGTGAAAGTATTTATAAGACCATTGAAATCACATATAGATTCGACAATGGAAGAAAAATAATACTAAGAAAGATACAAGTCCTTAATAGCATGCATTCTCCTGGCAACATCTCTCATTTCCATTCGATCTCTTGGTAACTCTTCAGAACACGAGATACCTATACCAATGATGCACTCCCTAGTCTTGGTTCTTCTATCAGTAGATATACTTTCTCCTTCGTCTTCTTCTGAAAATAGCATTGGATCTACTCTCTTCATGTCTTGTTTGGAAATGGTCATTTTTGCAAATTTATGGAGGCTTAAACCCTCCTTAAACATTTCGTCCGCCGGCTTCTTTCCTATAAACATCTCCAATAAGAGGACTCCATAACTGTACACATCACCATACTTGGACGCCTCGCCACCCATTCCATATTCTGCAATTCCAAAATTACCTGGTTACAAACATCTTAATATACTTAAAACCATGGTATAAAAAATCGGCCGATACCGATATGTATCAGTGATACATATCGGTTTCTCGGCAAACCAATATGCATCAGTATCTCAACTCAGTATCGGTATCGGTAGCAGCCGATACAAGTCCATATTGGCCGATATAGTATCGGTTTTGGCCGATACCTCTATTTTCTTTCTCTTTAAAAAAATTATAATAATAATAGGCTGATACGTATCGGAATTGGCCAATACGTATCAGCCGAGTCGTATCTTTCCTCCATGGACCGATACCCGAGTTTGATACTGATTTTGACACCTTGCTTAAACATCGGTCATAACATAAGAAATTTTGGGCTCTGGGCCAAATAGGGTACCTGTATACAAAATAAATATTATTTTATATCATTTTAAAGATAATATGATACTAAATGACATATGCTCTAAGAATTTTGAAAAAATTAAAAATTACTCAGAAGATGAGGTAATCTTAGGCTATTAAGCTAGTTTGTTCGTTTGCTAGAAGATGAGGTAATTTTAGGCTCAGTTTGATAACTTGGAATTCACCATTTGGAAGTGAATTAGCAATTCTACGCTCACTTTCTTAGAATTGAATTTCCTTAGAAAAGGCACTTCTCTTGTTTGATTATATTATGAGAGAAGTGACCTCCCTAAAATTGCAATGTCACTGTTATTTGATTAAATTCTTGGAAAATAAATTCCTATAGAATTGGAAAAGGGTATTTTTGACAAATGCAAATAAAAGAAAAGATTGAATGTTAAAATATTTCATTTCAATTATTTCATAATGACAATTTTACCCTTGAAATTAGTGCTTCAGAGGATTTATGCGTGAAATTGAAGATTAACTACGATGGAATTGGTGCATGTAAGTGAATTTCATGTGAGGGTCCCATATAAATTTAGTTTCATACCTTTAAATTCCTATCAAAGAAAAAATGTGGAATTGGCAATTCAATTCCACCCTAGAATTGCTACTTCCCCATATCCAAAAGAGCATAAAGGTAAATCCTTTCTAAATGATCCAAAGATATATTCCCCTTCTTGGTAAATATTTTAAAATTGGTGGAAACTTGGCATTATTTTTAAAAAGAGGGTTATTTTAGTAGATAAATAAATAAATAAAATTACACATTAAATGGGTTAAAGTATTACAAGTATACTCAAGATTGATTTATTAAGGTTGTAAAACATCAATTTTATGTTTAAACATGTGGCAATTATTTTTGAGAGGCATTAGTCCAGTTGGTGCGCTCCCTCCAATGTGAGGGAGTAGGTTGTGGGTTCGATACTCGTCTTCCACGATGTTTCTCACCCTTGTCTTTAGAAGGTGTGGGTTAGGTTCAATTAGTTAATCTTCACCATTGTAGTTGATGCTTTCTCACGCTACTCTGCAACTGTCATATGTGTATGCACGTCTGCTCCTCATTCTCGAGACTGTCTCGGTCGAATGGCCGTATTAAAAAAAATTAAAAGATAGAAAATTTGAGAGACAAATTAATTTGTTAGTAGAGTTATAGTTCGTACACTTCTTCATGGACTAATGGACTATTAGTGCTCCATTATAGATAGAGCATTGATAGCCCAATTTTTGGGCCACATGAGACATTTTTTTTTAGTAATCTAAGCTATTAAAATGGTAGCTTATATAGTGAATTCAAGTTGGCCAAAAAAATATATACATAATGTGTAATTTTAAGCATCTAATTTATGCACCGAAACATGGACAGTTGTGCTTATTTTTCGTCAATATTAAAGTCCATCAATCAGGTGATCCTAATAATCCACTGGTCGGCAGCATTCTTCCACTGAGCTGTCCTAAAATTATGGCTTGTTAGGTGGATTGTATATAAATTTATCAAAGATGTAAGCCACATGGCGTAAAAGTGGGTTGTGAGGACATACTTGAAGTGCTTCAAAGAACTTCACCTACTGTGTGCATTACCAGTGTAAGGAGACAATTAATAGAATAAAACAGGCTGAAGTCTATTAAAAATATATCCATTAAGCTTAGATTTAAATAAACCCCAAATCGTCCAGTCGAAGATCGGGTAGCATTCGGATGTTAAGATAGGGGTCTCTATGGTCCGAATATAATTGGGTCTCTTAGCCCATATCTGGTCAATGCCGGGCCGAGTCAAGCTAGCCTGCGAGATGGTCCAACTATTTCTATATTGTTGGATATTTTAAAGGTTTTAAAAAAATAAGCTTTTGAAATTGAAATTTGTCCCACATCATGTAAACTCTTTTTTGGGTTTGACTTATATATCTTTGTCTTGGCTCAAGGCTTGTAGCTTTCACCCAGAATAAGTGTCTAACCGCCCATTTGAATTTTAAACGGATATGACCCCTCATTTCAAACACTACATATTTTCGCAAATTTCTTTAAGCTCTCCTTCTCAGAGTTCCGCTTTAGTTTTTGCGTATATTTTAATTCCGATCTTTATCTTCTTCTGCAACCCGAACCTATTGTTCTAACATATATAAATGGTCTCAACTGATGGGGAAATTCCGCAAAATCGTAGGGGTTATATGGTGTTGGAAGCATAAAAATGGATGAACGCGGTACCTGGAGGCACATAGCCAACAGTTCCCCTTATGTCGAATGAGCTACCTGGATTCTGAGTGGAATTGGAGGAGGCTTCAGAAAAGACTCTTGCTAGCCCAAAATCACCCACATGAGCGGCCATGTCGTCATCAAGAAGAATGTTGCTTGGCTTCACATCGCAATGAAGGATAGGTTGTAAACCATGGTTATGAAGATAATCCAATGCTGAAGCCACATCAATGCCTATATTTAGTCTCTGAATAAGATTCAATCTCCTCAACTCATGTTGCCCCTCTTCTGTAGGATGCAGCCAGCTCTCTAGACTCCCATTAGGCATGAACTCAAAAACAATAGCTTTAAAATCATTGCCTAAAAAATCCATGCTCGAACAAGAAGTTAGAACCTTTACGAGATTCCGATGCCGAACATTTCTCAAGGCTTCACATTCAGCTGTAAAACCTTTTGAAGCTGAAGGTCAATAACCTTGACTGCAACAATTGTTTTATTGGGATTAAATGTTGCCTTATACACAACACCATAACTTCCCACAACGATTATATTGGCTGAAGAGAACCCACTGGTTGCTTTAAGAAGCTCATCGTAAGAAACTTTAGGAAGCTGCTTACCCTCCAATAGAGATGGCGTGGAAGGAGGCTTCTTTCTTGAACTTCTTATCCAATAACGCGAAGCAAAGAAACAAGAGACCAGAATCAAGCAAAGAACGAAACCACTTACCGGAAATATCACTTTGAAAGGAAGTGATTTCCCCTGTTTCTTAGAAACTAGTACAGGGCAAGGAGGCAACTGCAACTCTGGAATACCTCCACAAAGCTTTTTATTTCCAACAATCGAAAATACACTTTTATTGCTGAACACCCCTTCTTTCCAGACTTGGCCCTCACGGGCATTGAAAGACAGATTTAGATTGTCGAGATAAAGGAATGCCTTTAAATACTCGGGAATCTGACCAGACAAGTTATTGCGAGAAAGATCTAGTTTTTGGATCCCTTTCAAAGTACTCAAAGATTGAGGAATGATTCCTTGGAAGAAGTTACAAGACAGATCAAGGCGCTCCAAGCTAAGACAATTTCCAAGAGAGTTAGGAATTACCCCGAATAATTTGTTATCTGAAAGGTCAATTTTTCCGATATTTTCTAGCTTACCTACTTCGATCGGCAGTGACCCCGTCAAAGAATTCTGAGATAAATCTAAGTAAATTGATAGGGAGGAAAGGGTAATTATTTGTACGGGAATTGAACCACTGAGGTTGTTTTGAGCTAAGTCCAATATGCTCAAGGATCCACAGTTGCCCAAACTCGAAAGGGATACTTCCCTGTAAGTTATTTATTGCTAAATCGAGCTCACTCAATTGGGTGATGTTGCCGAGGGAGGAAGGAATGGGTCCCGAAAATCTGTTTCCAAATAAGGAAATCACCACCAAATTCATCAACTTCCCAATAGAAAGAGGAATATGACCTGCCAAATTGTTCTTCTCCATGCCTAATGCCATTAAGTTGAAAAAGTTGTCCAACCCTGTAGGAATGCTTCCGGAAATCTGGTTCCCTCTGATGAGCTATGGAGTTGGGTAAAACTCCCCCCAACCCATTGGAACTTAAATCTAGAACTTCTATACGGGTGCAATTCGTCAAAGAAGCAAGAAAATCTAATTCATTGGCTTCCCCAGTTCCAAGCCCATTACGATTTATATTGAACCAGCAAAGACCTCGCAAACTTCCCAAATTCCCAGGCACTCGTCCGCTAAAATGATTATTAGAGAGATCAATAACTACCAACCCTGAAGCATTGGGTAATGAAATTGGAATGGGTCCTGTAAATTGGTTTCCCCCAACAAGAAGTTTCTCTAGATTAGGGAGAGTGAGGCCTATGTTGGGTGGAAGGCTTCCATGTAACTGGTTAACTACCACAAATGAACGGATAGTTGAGATATTGTAAATAGACGGAGGAATCGTCCATGTGATTCTATTTTGAGACAGCACAAGGAGTTCTAATCTCCTAATTCGACCAAGTTCATGTGGAATTTTCCTTCCAGACTATTTTGGGTTAGAGATAACTGGATCATTGATGAAAGGTTCCCTAACGATGGTGGGAGATTTCCAATCAAACGGTTTCTGCTGAGCACTAGCGAAACAAGCTTTGGTAGAGTGGTCAGTTCAACTGGGATACTCCCCTCGAGCTTGTTATCAAACAATCTGATAATTGTGAGATCTGAGCAGTTGGCCAGAGTAGCTGGGATTCGGCCTTGAAAGGAATTTTTGGAGAGATTGAGATGCTGCAAGTGGAACAAATGACCAATTTCCCGGGGGTTATTGCCGTGGAAGCTGTTGTTTACGAGGTTGATTCCTAGGAGAAAGTGAGATTGGCTATATGTTGAATATTTTAATATTTTAAGTTTTTATTCTTTGGACTATTGTGAATAGTCTCATACCGGGTAAAACTCTTTTGGGGGTTTTGATTATAATATGTAGTCTTGGCTCAAGGCTTGTACCCTTCACCCAAGGGGCACCGAATTATGTAGCTTCCACTGTCATGCAACCCATCAGTCACACACGCACACGTCGGGCCGGGACGGGCACGAGCACTTGTATGTGGCGGTGCGGTACATTTATAAAATAATTTTTTGGACAAAAAAAAAATTAACCGTGTTTTATCATTTGTATTTAAATTTAAAAAATCTATTGTTGTAACCGTTGTATCTAAACGGATCTTTTGTAACCATTGTGTCTGATCGGTTACTATAACCGTTCTGTCCAATCGATACGGTTGCATCTCTTGATTTCTATAAAAGGGGACCCGAGGTCTTTCTTTTATTAACTGGATTTTCAACTTTTCTGTTTCCCGAATTCAAAGGTTGCTTCAGAGTTCTTTTCTTAAGCGGTATTTGGTGTTCTGGTTGCGTGATCAGATTCACTAAATCTGATCACAAGAATATGCTACCGGTTCGTTGTATCCTGGAATCGATTTGCCGGTAACCTTTTGGTGGCCACTTGATCATAGTAGCAGGAAAATATTTCTGTTTAAAGACAACGAATTACGACATGCCTCGAATCGGATCTGCGTATTTTTATTCCAATATTTATCTTCTTTTGCAACCCAAACCTATTTATCTAACACTATATAGGGAGATAGTGAGCCCACCAAGCTCAGCCCCTTAAGGTGCAAGATTGCGACTCTTTTTTAATATCGACGACTGCTTATGACTGACTCCTCGCCACTCGCAGAAGAGGAGGCCATCATTTCATGAGTTCAGTGCTCCGAGAGGATCCTCGGTTATAAGATGTTTGAATGCAAGCAAGGCAACCTATTGGTTTCATTTCCTATAGTGGAGGTGGCAGATACTGAGTGTAAACTGATGATGGATGGGAATTGGAAGAAAACTAACAAAAATGACACTACACTCATCTTCTCAAGCTCCATCTGGTTGAGGGTCATGGAAACAATTTTTTTTGCAATATATATATATATATATATATATATATATATATATATATATAGGGAGCCGGGAAGGTGTCCATATAACAGTCAAAGCATATTTTTAGTGCCACGTGGAGCAAGGCAGCATTCTTTAAATTATTTCTGAAAAAGAAAATTCTAAAACAATATTTCCACCATATATTTTTTGGGTCGTAAAATCTGGATTCTTGAATCACAGTGAAAATTTGACTTTTAATTTTAAAACTCAATTTTAAATTTTTTAAATTGATCTACTGAAGCTCCATGTGGCACTAAAACTGTATTTGAGCGGCCACGTGAACCTTTATATGGATATAAGAGTACGGTGAGGATACTCTACCTAGAGTACCTTCACCTTTACTATAGAGAGAGAGAGGTAAAGGTATTTCAGGTGGAGTACCCCCATTCTATTCCAACATCCATACGGAGGTCCACTCAGCCACCAAAATTTCTATTGTGCTAAAGAGGGGAAGATAGATGGCCGGGCGGTTCATGGGACAAGCTTTAGCCCGTGTTCATAGATGAAAATGGCTTTTATGGATTTTAAAATATCTGCACGATTCCCAAGGATAATTCTTGAAGGTGGACTGAGGTTTGGAGGTACACGCTTGGCGCAACGAATAAAGTTGATAGCTAGATCGATCCGTCTGAGTGGGATGGGTTCAAAGTTTTTGTTCTCAAGTGCAGAAGAATACCTCCATTCCCACTTAACTAACTACTAAGGGTCCTACACTCAAAATAATTTACTAATTTAAAGCCGACTGGAGATCGTTTTCATCCCAATTTTACACATAATGGATCTTGAGACCATGGCATATCATCACACATTGAGTATTTATTCCATGTGGCACAAATCGGGTGATACACATCACACTTAAACCTGATTTTCAGATCACTTTTTGAGATGCCTACCATGTGGAATTAAAAGTTGACCGTCTGATAGTACGTCCATGGTCTCAAAATCAAAAATGTCAATGATTTTAAGTATGAGAACATAGCTATACAAATCAAATTTTTGTTTTTTTATCGATAACAAAATAATTTCATTAAAGAAAAAAGGCAGCAAAATTACATGATCATTACCTATTTGAGTCTGTTGATATTCCACCCTTGCTTTTCTTCTAGAGTAGGTATTAGGTTCTCGATTTAGCACCATTGGAGGTGCTCCACAATCACAAACATATTCTTGCATTTTCCTAAGGTTTTAGGAGGAAGATAGGCATGCATTGCTCTTATAAGAGCAGACGCCAGAGTAACTGGGGTGAGGAGTTGTGCTACCAAATATAAAAGTATTTTCTTGTTGGAGCCAAATTACAAAAGAGCAAATTTTTCTAAGATTAATGAGGATATTTTCGTCATATTTTATATGGGGCCATTATACTTTATCTTAGATATGAACTTTAATTATATATTAGGGATATATTGAAGGATACTCATTTTTTGTATTGACTAAGATGAGATCTAAGAGATTTGTAACCTAATTTTCACTGATTAGTAAAAGAAACTCAGCATCACTTATAGACGGAGGCAACTTACCAAACCATATAAATCTTGTGTTTGTAATTGATTGTTTGTGCGTTATTTTGATTGTCATATATTCTACACCCTTCAATGACTAGGTGGGCATTTTAACAGATTTGAGTGGTGTGAGGGTGGAAATGTTTACAGCCTAATAATGATGCCACTGGTATCATATAATGGTCAAACTACAAAAATTATAGCTGAAGGTCTTTTTCATAGATTAGCTTTAAGTGGATTTAGTGTGTTCTGTTGGGAATTTTATTTGCAATGTAAAACATTTGGTAGCGTAGGATTACTAGTTTTTTGTATTTTGTTCCTTTTCGATATTTTCTATAACGAAGAAAGAGCAAAATTAATATTTTCTAGATAAGAAGAAGGCCAAGGTAAAATTACAAACAAAAGGGATGGAAAATCAAAATGCTTGCCAACCAAAGAAAGAAACAAAAATGAACCCCGATCAAATAGGGGAAAATCAAGATGCTTGCCAGCCGAAGATAGAAACAAAAATGAACCTATCAAATAGGGGTCAATCGATAATTTGGGCTGCCCATTCACTTTGAAATAAAATAACAAAATAATGTATTTGAGGCCCGAGACTACACTATCGAGCCTCATCATATAGTTGGAGATTTTATGCACGTCCAACCCGAGTTGAGAAGAGAGAATCTTAAGTTTAAAATAAAAATACCAAGAGAGAATCTTAAGTTTAAAATAAAAATACCCATTATATGGTTGGAGATTTTATTGCTCTTTCGTTGAAGCAGAATCAATTCATTTTATCTTTTCCAAGGACTCGGAGAAACCAAAGTTTGAAGGGTCGCTTCATACTAATTTTTCGAAAAAGAGAGTAAAAGGGTTCTATATTTTCCGAGCCTACATGTCTACTCCAACAGCGGAAAAGATGGACAAATGGATTCTCACCCATGGTAATCCATATTTTCCCTTATTCCAAACACACCCTAAATGACAGAGTTAAGGGAAAAATGATTATCCCACTCTCATACTTGAAGATTGTTTTTTTTTATTAGGTGAGGGAATATTAGGTGAGGGAAATTGTGAATGCAAAACTCTTATGAGGGAAATAATGATTTTAAAATCTCACATGAGGGATGTTGCGTACCTCCAAAAAAGTAAACAAGCACCCACGTGTTTCGAATTTTTTTTGCCTAGAGTTCCGCAGAATGAGGTCATTTTAACTCGACCGGACCCTTTGACAACTCTCTGAATTAGAAAATCAGTAATCCGGAAAAAATTTTGAGAAGCATTTGGAAACTCCAATGGCTCCTATCATTGGAGTTTAGTGTACCAAGCGATATGAGATTCTTTTTTAGTTTTGAAATATGACGTACATCAGTCAATATTCTCACAATCCCATCGTGCATCTTTTTTCTGATACTCCCTTTTCCGTTTGTTTCACAGGTCATATTGTTACACATTAAAATTGTTCCACCACTCACCTCTTTATAAGACGTGAATCAGTCCCTAATTAGACACATGCGGTAGGAGCACCATGAATCAATTATTCATGCATTCTATGAGTATTTATCAAAAATCACTGACAACAAGTTTTCATCATCATCCAGAGCTTGTTCGGCTATACCAGTCTCATCAACGACCCCTTTCTGCTTCTTATCCTGATCATCGTCCCTCTTTGTTTGTAACTATGAATAATGTCTTCTTATGTGACCTCGTTGGTGACACTTTGAGCATTCTATTGTCTTTCTGTTTTTGGGTTTAGATCTGGATTTTGATCTACCTCTTTCAGATTTACGGTCCTCTGTCATCCCCTTAACCAACAATTCGTCTACTTGTGTATCACTATCTTAACCTTTCTTTCTCATGTCGTTATAAAGCAATGCCGCTGTAACCGACTCTCATTCAATAATATCATTTTCATAGAACAGCGTAGTAACAAGGTGCTTATAAGAATCAAGGAGAGAAGTGTCTTCATCCTTAACCTCTTCTCCAATATTTAATAATTTAGATATTATTTTATTGAATTTATTAAGATGTTCGTTGAGATAAGTACATACCTTCATATGCAACTTGTATAGTTGCTTCTTGAGATATAAACAACTCGTTAGAGATTTTGTCATGTAATGACTCTCCAATTTTGCCCACAGCGAGGCCACCGAGTTCTCTTGCATCACATTGTACGTAATCTCCTTCGTTAGATATAACTGAATCGTACTACACGCTTGAAGTTCGATTTTTTCCTAATCACTATTGGACATATCCGTCGACTTATCTGTAAGCCCTTTAAATGTCTTGTGCAGTTCTTGTTGAATCAAGATATCCCGAATATATATTTGTCATAAGCCGAAATTGATCTTTCCGTCAAAATTTTCAACCTCGAACCTCGCATTCGAAACTTTTGTGAACTTCAATGTCATCTCTGATCGTAGAACAGAAAACTTGATATCTCTTATATCAATTTGTTGCATGAAAGCTCACAAACTAACCAACGATCTCACGATGAACGATCAAATAACAACGCAAATCAACCACAAACACACAAGAGACAATATTTACTTGGTTCGGCAATATGCCTATATCCACGGGGAACTATGATTTACTATATTGATGATCACACAAGAATATAAGAACACTCAAGTCTCATCAAAGCTCTCCTCAAAATCCTAGATAGGTTTTCCAAAGCTATATAATAATATCTCTACTCTTTATTCGACCAAGAGTTTTCCCTTTATACAGAAGACACAAATCCTAATTTTAATTCAAGAGAGACTAGCCTTATATAAAAGATTTAAATCTTACTTCTAATCTAAGAGAAATTCACTTTATATAGAGTTTGAACGTAACTAGGCCGTCGCAGGTCTTTCAAGTTAGAGTCAAACAACAATTCAACCTCTAAGTTAGAGTCAAACAATAAACACAATAAAATTTCTTGATGTTGTGATTTTTTAATGTGATGTTTTACTCGCAAGTGCACGAATCGGTTTGTATATAGTGGGTGCGGAGTACGAGATCGTTCCCACGAGGACTAATTTTGAAATATCTAAAAGAGACAAGCAATTCTAGAAATCTATGAAGATCTAACAGTATTCTACTAGTTTTATGATTTAAGCGGTTGATAAGATGGTAATTAATGACTACAAACTAAAATTCAATTGATAATTCAAAAGAAAAGGTAAAGATGATGATAAAGATGAAGATGCTAAATCCTCCCATCTTTGATCCGTTCTTCCTATAATATAAATCTAAGGATTAAATTATGAGATATTTCATTGGTAACAAATATTTTCTATGGAAGATCAATGGTCAACACCCTAATAGGCTCCACGTTGCATCCCTGCAATCAGGACTTAGATGATTTTCATATATAGATCTGGGATCAAGGGCATGGCTAGGCACACATGATCTCAAGTTCAAATAAAAATCATCCCCAAAGTGGGTGAAAATTCCAACAAGAATGCCACTTATAAATCTAAAATCAAGGGCATGGCTAGGCACACTTTATTCAGATTAGGGAGTATTTAAGATAAAATTACCATTACAGATCCAAGATCCAGGGCATGGCTAGGCACACTCGATCCCAGAACATAATCGTAATTAGATCCACACGATGAAAGCAAAAAGACCATAACAATGATTGGGTAAAATTACCGTCACAGATTTGAGATCCCGGGCATGGCTAGGCACACGCGATCCCGGTTAGTGGCAGGGATTTCATCCGTTCATGATAGCACAACAACCATAATATAAAATCTCATATTTTAATCCTTAATTTATATTATTAAAAGTACATCCCTCGGATGGGAATCATTAGATCCCCATCCCTATAAATTTAGCCACACATATTGTAATTAAATGACATAAATAAATAAAGACGGGAAAATAACATTAATTTAAAATTACCTCAAACTTCAAAAGAACTTACTTTGATCCAAAAATACGATGATCTTCAGAAACGAAATTAATGCAGGAATAAACTTTGAACAAAATTTATAAACTGAAGGGATGAGTACTGAAAAATTAAAGGAATAAAACTCTCAAAAAAAGAATAATAAAACTTTCCTATTTCTATGTCTAACTATGAAAAATAATGGCTAAAAACTAAGAACTCTAAACCTAAAATTAATTCTATCTAATTAATTCCTCTCTAATTCTTTTTTTCCGAAGTGTTTGAGTCGCTTTAAATAGACCCTCGTCGCGGGAGTCTCCCAGCCAAAATTTTAGGGTCGATTAATCGACCAGGGAGGGTCGATGCATCGAGCCGCCAAAAAGTCCCAAAAATTTGCTTTACAGTGTCAGTTTCGTGTCAGACTCTGACTTGTCCTCGATTAATCGACCTATAGGGTCGATGCATCGACCCTAGAAATCCGTGAAATTCAGCACTTTCTTTGTATCAGATACTACTTTGATATTTCGGTCATAACTTTCTGTCTCGAACTCGTATTGAGGTGATTCTTACGCCGTTGGAAAGCTGATGAAAAGATCTACAACTTTCATGTTTTGAAATTTTCATAATTCGGCCGTCTTGAAGGTCTAAATTTAGCCACAAGTCGCACCAAGTTCTCGATTACCCAAAGTTGCAGTGTTTTGACATTATATTCAGAATTCTTGGACTGCTTTCTATAATTGGCTTGTATTTACCTGAAACACTTCAAATCTAATCATTCTCATCAGATAGCCTTCATTGGACAGCTAAATATAGGTATTTAGGGGTGAAATATCATCATTTTTCAGTACTCATCATACCCCCAAACCTACACTTTGCTAGTCCTCGAGCAAAGCAAACTAAAGAAAATAAATGCCACTTTCGTAGCGAACACGATTGCACTTAGCATGTGCAACAAGCCTTTAAACCCCTAGGTGATCCTAGTGGAGGAGTTGTGTCTCCTGAGGGTTTACAGTGAAGTTACCCACAAACTTCAATATATTTTTGAAATCATCGATAAAATTGAGTTTTCAAAACATGATTTTGATAACATATATACCATTCAAAAACAAAAATCATTAATCAATTCAACATGCGAATTCTCAATTTTAAATAACAATGTTATACTAATCATACTAATATCCATTCAAATTAGTCTAATGCTCAAATCGTTAGATAGCTCATCCATTCATGCCTAAACGTGAAGTGTGTGCATATCCAAATCAAAATTCATTCATCTCAGAACTAGTTCAAACGGAAAACCGTTGGATCTGTTGTTTTGACTCAATCCTCACTTTAGGTATACTCTCAAAATATACAGACACCGATAGTGGATAGTTTTCGCACATATGTGAGAGGTCAATACAAAGCAAATAAAAAGGTCTTACATAATAAATAAAACACGATGCAATCAATGAACAAAAATAAATCTCATAAGAAGATACTTGTATATCCTAAGCACGTCATATCACGTGTCATAAGTATCACATATTTACTCTCCACAAGGCAGTTACTAATGCAAGATCAAATCATGAAGGTCTTTTTAGGGTTGTAATGGGGCTCAGGAAATGGTAAGAAAGAATTGGAAGTTGGGATTCAAAGTTTCTGAGAAATTGGAAAAGAAACACCTTTTTAATTTTTTCTATTTCTCTTCTTTTTCTTTACTAATCTCTCACTATTTTTCTCAATTTTTTTTCTATTTTTCTCAACTTTCTTTTTCTCTTCCTTTTTCTTGAAGCACCTCATATTTTTCATTATTTTTCACAATTTTTTTTTCTTTTTCTCTCCCCTTTTTTTCTTTTTATTTTTGCCATACACTCTCAGTAAACACCACAACTCAGTATCTCTCCACTTACTCTCTTTTCGTTCACTCTCATCCCTCGTTCCTAATTTCTCAGAAATAAGAAGGGTAAAGCTGAATTTTCAGAAATGGTGAAGGATTAAAGGTTAACGTGGCTTATTAAAGAATGTATAAAGGTAAATTTTTCCAATAGGCTCAAAGGGGTACTAGAAAGATAAATTTATTTGAGGTGGGGCATTTTAAGCACAAACGAGCCAAAGATGGCCTTCAATCATGTCCTTAAAAGATAGTAACCTTGTCTATTTGTCTTGAGTAGATATACAGTACATTCTAACATAATGATATGAATTTGATTTCATGCAAAGTCACAAGTCAAAATGAAGTGTATGAGATTATGCAAAATAAGTCATATTCAAAGAAAACTCCGAGTTTATATATTCACTCATCAATGACGGGAAATTAGCTCTAAAGCTCACTGGGTTTAGTCTCCACTGAGATCCTAAGATTCAACATTCAAAACAGTTCATCAATTTCTAAGTCTTAGCTTGGTATAAGTGTAAAAATTCTAAGCATGAATATCAAAATTATCCATAAAATATCACATTAAGCTTCATTATCTTAGATACAAGTAATCAAAATATGACACTAGTATTCTCAAAATTAAATTCACATGCATCATCAACTAAAGTTTGAAAACAATCGTAAAATAATGTACATGATGACTTCAAAATTTTTAAAAAAAAAATTTCAGATAAAACATATAAATGACGCAAAATAATTAACCATACCCCCAAACCTAAAGATGACAATGTCCGCATTGACTGAAAGAAGTAGCGCACCCCCAAACCTGTTTGAAAAAAAATACCTCAGCACAAAGATCAAGTGCAGAGAATATGTGCATCAAATTGGAACATGACAAAAAATATATTAAAGGGAATATGGTTACACTATGTAGAAAAACAACCTAAATTAAACAAAACAAAATAAAAAGGAAAGAAAAGAAAAAAAACTAATAAATCCTAAATCCTAAACTAAACATGAATCCAACTCTGTTAATCATTGGCAGGCGGACCCATCCACCTTGGATCACTTAAATTGATATTCTTAGGCACAGGGAACAACTTCTCCCAAAGATCAAGGGGAAATTGATGAGGCACCGCCGATTGTATGGATGGAGGTGTGGAGGCGAAAGTAGGAGATGAAGATGGGGGAGACGGTGACGGCATCACATCAATTATCTCGATATCAGTATTGAAGCACGGTGTAGGAGATTTGGAGCGATTTACCTTTTTTCGAGATGGTTCTCCCCAGTAAGGAATGATCATCGGATCGAGGTCGATGATTTCAATATTGTTGGACACAAAAGAGACCGTCCGATGAGAGCGGCGCTCCCGCTTTTTAGCAGTCTCCTCCATCTTTGATAATCGTGCTCTGGTGATGTATAATCGTCGGGCCATAAGAAAGATTGTGCAGAGTTAATGAAAAGTGAGCCTAAAGGTGAATATAAAGGGAAAAAATATATAGAGTTGGAGTAGGAGTGGAAAGAGGTGTCCTGCAAAAAAGAAACAATGAAAAGTGTGGCAGTACGTCTAAGGGGGTCCACGGTCGTGAGAAAAGTGGCAAATTAGAGTTCCAATATGAGTACCGCCGCAAAATAAAAAATAAAAAAAACAAAAAACGGTGGGGTCGAGTAATCGATCCCTGAAGGTCGATGCATCGACCCTTTGGGGGTCGATTAATCGACATTGGGGTCGATGCATCGACTCCCAAAATTTTTTTCTTTTTTTTTTTTCTTTTTTCTTTTTTTTTTTTTCGCAAACATAGGGTCGATTAATCGATCCCTAAAGGTCGATGCATCGACCCTTTGGGGGTCGATTAATCGACATAGGGGTCGATACATCGACTCCCTAAAAAAAAAAAAAAAAAAAAATTTCGCAAACTTTGGGTCGATTAATCGAGTATAACCCTCGATTAATCGACACCATCTTGGCAGAGAGTTGAAATTTTTTCAAAAAATGACATTTTAATGGTGCTTTTCAACTGCTCTAAAGGCAACAGCTAATTAGCAAAATTTTGGCAATCCCACACAGATTAGAAAATACACTTTTTCATTGATAAATACGATGATTACAAGGACACTTCTGATTTGACTCCTAAAATAAACAGCCTAAACAAAAGAAAGAAAAATAACACAAAACGAAAAATCCTAATCCTAGACTAATCAAACTAATCATCTCCATCCTCCTCGGCCTGGCGGGCCCTGGGGCGCATCTCATCATAACTATCAGGCCACATGCGCTGCCCGATCTGATGGAGGAAGGAACGATCATAGTGGCTACGGCGCATGAGTGCACCATATTGTCGTTGCTGCTCCTCTTGTAAAGAGATAAGTTGGGCTTGGAGCGAACCCAGCGACACACCCTCCTCGGGTCCTTGATCAGGTGCATGTTGGTCATCCTGACGTACGCGGCGGCGCTGGCGTGGTGGAGCAGGTTGGGCCGGCGCATCAGCAAGGGCATCAGGGACATTCCCCAAGAGACGCATACTGCGGTTCCATTGGGACGCACTATAACGATAGAATGGAAGGTCCCCGATATCATCATCTCGGTAGAACGGGAAACGAAGGAAATTAAGCAATTTCATAACATAATGGGGGAAGTAGATCAACGGGGCTTCACCAGTAGTAGGTTTAGTGAGTTCGTCATGGCATCGCCACATGCCATCATGAATAATTTTGGGCACGTTGATCCATGAATTTCGGTGGGCACCATAAAGCGCTTGAACCCGATCACTGGTGCGCTCAGAAACGTGGCCACGGGGGCAGAGATTGCTACTGACCACACTATCCCAAAACAAAAGCGAGCGCGGCAACGCAGATCGCCTAGTAGCGATCCCAGAAGAAAATATGTCGCGACACATCTCGTTGATTATATCCTCCTGAGACTCATCGAGTTCCTCACCCAAAGTGTGATTGTGAGGGCGCTCGCACGAAACATTAAAAACCTCCCCAATGGTGTGCGGATAAATCAGGCGCGACCACCCATCAATTGAAACAGTGAAGTGGGCGGCGACTTGATTCTCGATGGAGGCGGGCACCCATGCCATGTGCTGATAGAATAACCGAACAACACGTTCGGACACTTTGATCACGGGCGGAGTGAGGAGAAAATGGACGTTGAGAGCCATCGCATAAGCGAGGGAGACGGCGCAGATAGGCAGTGCTTGAAAAGCCGCGAGATCAAAAACATATTCGGAACACAAGTCTCGGGTCGCGAAGCGACCACTTGGCTGATTACGTGGATGACCAGCAGGACATTGGGCAAGTCTTTGCGGCGCGGCAGAGGTCGAAGCCATGATTACACTGTCGGAATGTCGGAGACAGTCAGAATAAAGAGGATACACAGTGAATGAAACTCGGAGCTAGAGTGCTCCATATAAATAGGTGCAAAGGCGCCCTCTCGGGACGGACACAGCACTAAATAATCGATTAATCAACCAAAGAGTCGATTAATCGACTCCATTGAAAACAGGCACGTCATAAATCCCGACTTATCGAAACACGCAACGTCTTTAAGTGAAAAGACGCAACGGCCAAAAGTGGAAAAGTCGATTAATCGACTGTAACAATCGATGAATCGACTTAAATCGAGGCAAAGAAAAACCCAAAAATGCATGCCCCAAAATAAAAGTCGATTAATCGACTCCAAATAAGACAAAAATGGACAGAATTCGAAAAGCAGCACAAGTTTCAAAGTTAAATAGTTGATTCATCGACTCAAGGAGTCGATTAATCGACTAAAAAAAATCAACACCTGACATAAATGCAGTCTCCTAGAAAAAGGAGACACCAGAATTGCTGTCGATTAATCGAGCAAGGGGGGGTCGATGCATCGACTCAGGGGGTCGATGCATAGACTCCGATTTTTTTTATTTATTTTTTTTTTTTTTTACATCGAAAAGAAATTAACCAAAAATACAGACTGCATTGAAAAAGAAAACAGTCATTATGACTGTCGATCAATCGACTACAAGGAATTAATCGAGGGGGAGGGTCGATTAATCGAAATACACTGTCGATTAATCGAGGAAAAAAAATAAAAATAAAAATTTGTTATTTTTTATTTTTTTTATTTTTTTATTTTTTAAGAAAAATTGCGAAATTAATCTACAAGGTATAAATTCATTCCGAGTCCACCAGGATCCCAAATCTTCATGAAAAATTTTCTAAGCAGGATCAGCGATTTATTTAATCGTTTTGGTATTTCTCTTTTCAAGGACTTAGTTACACCCCCATGGTGTGCCCAAGTGCCACCATTATGATCCATTTCTACCCTGTACTTGACATTCCCAAAATCACACTCCAGATTCAAACCCATGAATCTTTTTTCGGCATTCTGTTGATTATCTATGTATTCAACGAATGGACAACAGATTTGAAATTCCTCTTTCTTCCCTAAACCGAATTCACACTCATCGAAAAAAATTATGTTTCCCTTATCAGGTGTTGTAAGGGTGTCATTTTCTTTCTCTCTCATCTCAATTTGATTCTCAATTCCCTCCTCGACATAAGTATCGTTCCATTCCATTTCCTCTTCTCCTCGCACTTGCACTACCTCAACGCTCGTTATGTCATTCTCAAGCATAGTGACCAATTGGTCATCCTCATATTTTTGAACAAAATCAGATGAGTCCTCTTGAAGATGTTCTTTATTCCGATCGATATCAATGAGGGACCCCTCTATTTCAACTTTCCTTTGTAAGTACTCGATCATCTGACTAACTTGAGATTGTATCCTAGAAATTCTTTGAGTATTGGTGTGCACCAAACCTTTTAAATATTCTAAGGAGTGAGAAGAATTTTGGGCTGGTTCATATGATTTTGTGTCTTGAAAGTATTGAGTTTGCTGTGAAAACTCATAAGGAAATTTGTTGGGATAAGAATTTTGATCATTGTACGGCATCATATCACACATTAGAGGTTGATTAAAACCCCACATGTCATTAGATTGACTCTGCCAGTCATGAGTGTTCCAAACCGGATTTGGTTGGACTTGTTCAGGGTAATAATTTAAGTTATTCAAGGGACACATAGGTGAAATGTGCATCGAATTTCCACAAATAGCACATGATTTTAGATTAAATCCATGCATTGACATGATTTCACCAATAATACAAATTTTATTTTATTTTTAAATTGAAATTTCCGAATTTTTTTTTTTTTTTTTTTTTTTTTTTTTAGAGATCGAGTGTGAGTCTCGATCAATCGAGGCAAGGTCGATGTATCGACAATGGGGGTCGATGCATTAACTCCCAGCAAATTTTTTTTTTTTTTTTTTTTTTAATTAAGCAGAAATACTATTTTAATCCTCGAAAATTCCTAAAATTTATTGTCTATCAAAAATTCAGATTTTCTTAATTTAATCCTCGGCAACGGCGCCAAAAACTTGTTGTGATTTTTTAATGTGATGGTTTACTCGCAAGTGCACGAATCGGTTTGTATATAGTGGGTGCGGAGTACGAGATCGTTCCCACGAGGACTAATTTTGAAATATCTAAAAGAGACAAGCAATTCTAGAAATCTATGAAGATCTAACAGTATTCTACTAGTTTTATGATTTAAGCGATTGATGAGATGGTAATTAATGACTACAAACTAAAATTCAATTGATAATTCAAAAGGAAAGGTAAAGATGATAAAGATGAAGATGCTAAATCCTCCCATCTTTGGTCCGTTCTTCCTATAATATAAATCTAAGGATTAAATTATGAGATATTTCATTGGTAACAAACATCTTTTATGGAAGATTAATGGTCAACACCCTAATAGGTTCCACGTTGCATCCCTGCAATCAGGACTTAGATGATTTTCATATATAGATCTGGGATCAAGGGCATGGCTAGGCACACATGATCTCAGGTTCAAATAAAAATCATCCCCAAAGTGGGTGAAAATTCCAACAACAATACCACTTATAAATCTGAAATCAAGGGCATGGCTAGGCACACTTTATTCAGATTAGGGAGTATTTAAGATAAAATTACCATTACAGATCCAAGATCCAGGACATGGCTAGGCACACTCGATCCCAGAACATAATCGTAATTAGATCCACACGATGAAAGCAAAAAGACCATAACAATGATTGGGTAAAATTACCGTCACAGATTTGAGATCTCGGGCATGGCTAGGCACACGCGATCCCGGTTAGTGGCGGGGATTTCATCCGTTTATGATAGCACAACAACCATAAAATAAAATCTCATATTTTAATCCTTAATTTATATTATTAAAAGTACATTCCTCGGATGGGAATCATTAGATCCCCATCCCTATAAATTTAGTCACATATATTGTAATTAAATGACATAAATAAATAAAGACGGGAAAATAACATTAATTTAAAATTACCTCAAACTTCAAAAGAACTTACTTTGATCCAAAAGTACGATGATCTTCAAAAACAAAATTAATGCAGAAATAAACTTTGAACAAAATTTATAAACTGAAGGGATGAGTACTCAAAAATTAAAGGAACAAAGCTCTCAAAAAAAGAATAATAAAACTTTCCTATTTCTATGTCTAACTATGAAAAATAATGGCTAAAAACTAAGAACTCTAAACTTAAAATTAATTCTATCTAATTAATTCCTCTCTAATTCTTTTTTTTTGAAGTGTTTGAGTCGCTTTAAATAGACCCTCGTCGCGGGAGTCTCCCAGCCAAAATTTTAGGGTCGATTAATCGACCAGGGAGGGTCGATGCATCGAGCCGCCAAAAAGTCCCAAAAATTTGCTTTACAGTGTCATTTTCGTGTCAGACTCTGACTTGTCCTCGATTAATCGACCTATAGGGTCGATGCATCGACCCCAGAAATCCGTGAAATTCAGCACTTTCTTTGTATCAGACACTGCTTCGGTATTTCGGCCATAACTTTCTGTCTTGAACTCGTATTGAGGTGATTCTTACGCCATTGGAAAGCTGACGAAAAGATCTACAACTTTTATGTTTTGACAATTTCATAATTCGGCCGTCTTGAAGGTCCAAATTTAGCCACACGTCGCACCAAGTTCTCGATTACCCAAAGTTGTAGTGTTTTGACATTATATTCAGAATTCTTGGACTGTTTTCTATACTTCGCTTGTATTTACCTGAAACACTTCAAATCTAATCATTCTCATCAGATAGCCTTCATCGGACAGCTAAATATAGGTATTTAGGGGTAAAATATCATCATTTTTCAGTACTCATCACTTGACAAGTGAACATAACACGATACCAACTACATCATTGGTTAATTTCCATTTACTATGCTGGCCTGTTTATAAATTCCCCCTTATCTCAAGTTTATTTTAATTGCTCTCTGACTTATTTAATTTAAGACATATGTGAGACGTACTGCAAATTTTAGTTTTTATTATGCAATGCATATATCGTTGAGTTTAGTCTCACCTTAAACAATCATAATCTTGTATCTCATATTATAAGATCCAGGGCCTCTCCACTCAAAGCCAAAGCCAATGAGCTTTGAGTTCAATGTCCAAATTTATCATAGTATCAAAGTAGGCTTTTCTCCACTTTACGTCTGCCAACACGTACGGATCTGTTGAGTTTAGTCTCACATCAACCTTGTTATATTTATTTATTATTTTAGAATATAATAAATATTTTAAATAATTTCTAAGAAAATAAAATTTTCTTTTTTGATTTCTTAATTTAGTGGATTGATTTTTAAGCAATTGAAGTTTTATTTTTTGTATGTAAATAAATTGTTTTACATTGAAAAATGTCAAAAGTGGTCAATGCTATATGTAAAACCTTTCACTTTCTCTTATTGGTTGACAATAAGAAGATAAGAGTATATCTAGGTGAGCCGTCGCGTTCACACAAGCACAAGTGTTGATTGACGGTTAGGCGCATTGACTCCATAAGTCTTGATAAAATGAGACTTGGATATGTGAAGGGAAATCTTAAATGGGACTTGGATATGTGAATTTTTTTTGTCAAAAAAATTATCTTTTTCTTATATTTTCCAACTACTTATCCAAACACTAGATTTTACTAAATATATATTTTGCAAGACTATCAATATGTCATCCAAATAGCAAAAAATGATGAAATACGAAGGAATCCTGCATATTCCTGTAATCTAAGAATCCATAGGAAAATATAGGAAAAAATAAGTGTTTTTCCTTCATTTTCCGGTGCTTTATCCATAATGATAAATGCCAGTTTCCAATGGCATACATGACAACATGCATAAGGACTAAAATGTTCTTCAGCCAAATATCAGAGGGCATCATCGTGGTTAAAAAAAATTATTTACTCCTAAAAAGCTCAAAGCAAATAATAAAAATCAAATTGGTCTTAAGACGCTCAATTCGGTCTTTTCGAGCCCGAATCAAGCTTCTTAAGACCAATTCGGTACACCGTACGGACTTCTCGCAATTGATTCGGTGACCATGTAAGGAAATCGGCCTTGATTCAAACTTGTGGTGCCCGGCATGGTTTATGAAAGGCCGATTCGGGCTACCATTTAAAGAAAAAAAGAAAACAAAAAAATAAGAAAAAAATTAGAGCCTTTAAAGTCCGAATCTAGGTTTTGAAAACTGAATTAGGGTTTTGAAGACTGAATCAAGGTTTTGAAGACAGAATCAGGCTTTTGAAGCCAGAATTGGGATTTTAAAGCCCAATTTTATTTATTTATAATACTTTCTTTAAAAATCATTCGGTAGCCTGATTAAGGCGGGCTTTTGGTACCAATTGATCTACCAATCAGTCCCTTCGAGCCCAATCGGTGATCAATAATTCATCGATCTCTCAAACCCGATTGGTCAATCAATCAGTCTGATGGAACCCGATCGATATCATTCATTTCTCAATCGGCCTAGCAACACTTTCTTGAAAAAATTGATTTGTAAAGGGATAATTCAGTCTTTTAAATGATATAAGTCAGTGGTCAAAAAGAAGGGAAATTAAAATAAGGAAAGCAAGGATATTTGTATCGTTTCCTATCAAAGGTGACAGTTAAAAGAGGATTTTATAGGGATCTCGTGCATTTAAAACGTTACTAGAAACATCAATTAGGGGACCTTGTAAAATGTCCTACTTTTTTATATCCGAACTCCAAATGTCTTCCATATTTCAATCATGGTATTAAAAATCGGCCTATATTGATATGTATCGGCGATACGTATTGGTTTCTCGGCAAATTGATATATATCAGTATCTCAACTCGAAATCGGTATTAATTTTAACCGATACATATCGAGTATCAGCCAATACCTCTATTTATTTTTGTTTTTTTCTTTTTTAAAAAAAAATAGGTCGATTCGTATCAATATTGGTCGATGTACATCGGCCGAGTCGTATCGGTTCCCCATGGACTGATACCCGAGTTCGATACCGATTTTGACACCTTGATTTCAACTTCCAAATTTGCGCCTCATTTAATGTTCCTCCTAGCTTCATACGGTGCTGAAACGGTTAAAAATGGGGTTTAAGATGGATTATCATTATTTTGCAACCAAAGATTTGATATTGCAACCACGGGGTTTCACTCATTCAAAACGTTGACTGCATTGAATCTGACGATGGAGACGATTTTCATTCTAAACTTTCACATTAAAGATCTTGAGATCATTATCTATAGGATCAATTGTTGATTTCACTTGACACAGTTCCCCAAAAATGACAATGCTCATGAGTGTACTATGAGAAGGGTTGTTCACTACCGAATGACCCCCACCGAATAATTGCCGAATCAGAACTATGTTAGTATACCTCGACCAAACCAGATGGTGCATTTAGACCAAACCTGCCGTGACTCAACTGGTTAAAGCCATATACCTGATCCAACCCGAAAAACCAACCTGACTTGTTGACAGACTCTACATAAAATATCAGGTCAGCTCGGCCCAACTCGACCTTTGAGTCTATCCAACTCGGCCCAAATTGAAGGTCAGGACCGTTACTTCATATGCCTCTTTATGGGAAAAGGACCCGACCCGTTCACAGCCCCCTGTGATACACTCATACCGCCATAAACACTAGTAGAACCGAAATGTTATACGCAACTGATAGATGCGCAGGAAAAAGTGCAATATAATTTTCATGGCGATTCTTTATCTCCCGCCGCTAATTGCCCTCCACAGTCCCCGCCCGATTTCAAAACACAACTGCAGCACCACCGACCGAAAAAATTGGAACCATCCGACACTTTTTTGGCTTGAAAAATGCTCGGACACGAAACAACTAAAGCAAATCCATGCCCAAATGCTCCGTACCGGTCTCTTCTTCGACCCCTTCTCCGCCAGCAGACTCCTCACCGTTTGCGCTCTATCTCATTTCAGATGCCTCGACTATGCATGCCAAGTGTTCGACCAAATTCCCCAACCAAATCTCTACACATGGAACACTCTCATTCGTGCGCACGCTTCCAGTTCCACTCCCATACAAAGCCTACTTATTTTCTCTCAACTGCTACTCCAATGCCAAGACCCTCCAAACAAATTTACCTTCCCTTTCGTGATCAAAGCCGCTTCGGAGCTCTCCGCTTTTAAAGAGGGACGAGTCCTTCATGGAATGGTCGTCAAAACTGCTCTCGATTCTGACGTTTTCATTCTTAATTCTCTCATTCATTTCTACGCTGCATGTGAGGATTTGGAAAATGCTAAACGAGTGTTTGAGAAAATTCCTCAGAGGGATGTCGTTTCGTGGAATTCAGTCATTAGTGCATTTGCACAGGCAGACCGCCCGGAAGTGGCATTGGAGTTGTTCCGAGAAATGGAGGCAGAAAACATGAAGCCGAACGATGTGACAATGGTGAGCATCCTTTCTGCCTGTGCAAAGAAAGCGGATTTGGAGTTTGGAAAGTGGGTTCATTCTTATATTGAGATGAATGAGATCGAAGAGAGCTTGATTTTGAGCAATTCCATGCTTGATATGTATACTAAATGTGGGAGTTTGGAAGATGCGCAAATCTTGTTCGATAAGATGCTCGAGAGAGACTCTGTGTCGTTGACCACAATGCTAGTAGCGTATGCCAAATCAGGGGATTTCGATGCTGCTCGGTGTGTTTTCGATGCAATTCCTCGCAAAGATATTGCTTCGTGGAATGCATTGATCTCTGCTTACGAACAGAGTGGCCGGCCAAAGGAAGCTTTAGCTATCTTCCATGAATTGCAGCTCGCTAAGGCAAAACCTGATCACGTCACACTCGTAAGCACCCTCTCAGCTTGTGCCCAATTGGGTGCGATGGATTTGGGTCGTTGGATTCATGTGTACATAAAGAAGCACAATTTCAGGCTGAATTTTCATCTCACGACTTCACTTATTGACATGTACTCCAAATGTGGGGATCTGGAGAAAGCGCTCGAGTTATTTATGTCTGTTGAGAAGAAAGATGTGTTCGTCTGGAGTGCAATGATTGCTGGGTTGGCAATGCATGGACATGGTGAGGCAGCAATCGATCTTTTCTCAAAAATGCAAGAATCTCAAGTTAAGCCCAATGCTGTAACTTTTACCAATGTTTTGTGTGCTTGTAGCCATTCGGGATTAGTTGATATGGGTAGGCTTTATTTTAATCAAATGCTTCCAGTTTATGGGATTGCACCCAAGGTTGAGCATTATGGATGCATGGTCGATATCCTCGGCCGTGCAGGGCTATTAGACGAAGCCATGGAATTGATAGAGAAAATGTCTATCCCTCCACATGCTTCTGTATGGGGAGCGTTGCTTGGCGCTTGTAGGACTCATGGAAATGTTGAGCTAGGCGAGCATGCTTGTAGCAGTCTCCTCGAATTGGAACCTAGGAACGATGGAGCCTATGTGCTTTTGTCTAATATATATGCCAAGTTCGGGAAATGGGAAGGTGTTACGAAGTTGAGGAAGTTGATGAAAGATATTGGGCTCAAGAAAGAGCCCGGGTGTAGCTTGATAGAGATTGACGGTGCTGTTCACGAGTTTCTAGTTGGAGATATATCGCACCCACTGTCAAACAAGATATATTCAAAATTGGATGAAATCACACTGAAATTGAAATCAATAGGTTATGTGCCGAACCATTCTCAGCTATTGCAAGATATAGAAGAAGTGGAAGTGAAAGAGCAAGCTCTAAATCTCCATAGCGAGAAGTTGGCTATTGCTTTTGGGCTTATTAGTACTGGCGAAGCTGCACGGATTCGAATTGTGAAGAATCTTCGTGTATGTGGTGATTGCCACTCCGTTGCAAAACTCATTTCTAGTGCTTACAATAGAGAGATACTCTTGAGAGATCGGTATCGATTCCATCATTTTAAAGGGGGGCATTGTTCCTGTAAGGATTATTGGTGAATATGGATAAGTTCATTATGATGTAAAAAAATTATTATTTGTAAAGATATCTTGCCGAAGGATTAGTTATATGGGGACTTTAGAAAAACATGTCTACTTTAGAAACGTTTTAGGTTATTAGACTAGAAAAAAAAAAATTGTAGGTAAAAGGGGTTTCACGGAAATTAGGAGTTCAGATATATGTGAGATCTCAATATTGGCACATGTGGGGTTTGAAAAGGTTCTTAGCAAATTACATCACTACCCTCTTGCTTAACAAATTACATCACTACCCCTCTTTCGTAGAAAATTACATCACTACCCCTCTTTCTTAGCAAATTACATCACTACCATCTTGCTTAGCAAATAACACCATTACCCCTCTTTCTTAGCAAATCACATCACTACCTCTTGATGGGCGTTGTGCGATGGGCTATGTGCGATGGGCAATGTGGCAATGGGTGATGGGCGATGGGCGACCAACACCGATCGCCCAACGCCCATTGAGGGGTAGTGATGTAATTTTCTAAGAAAGAGGGATAGTGATGTAATTCGTTAAGGAAGAGGGTGGTGGTGTGATTTTCTAAGAAAGGGGGTAGTGATGTAATATACTAAGAAAGAGGGGTAGTAATGTTATTTGTTAAGCAAGAGGGTAGTGATGTAATTTGCTAAAAACCTTTTCAAACCCCACATGTGCAGATGTCACATATCTCCGAACTCCTAATTTCCGTTAAACCCCTTGTCCCTAAAACTTTTTTTTCTAGCCTAAAACATTTCTAAAGTAGGCATGTTTTTCTAATTTTCCCTAATATTGAGGATAGTATATTTGGACAAGCATTAGCAAATAGAATATGGTCATTCTACCGGAAGAAATTGAAATCTTCATTCTACTGGAAGAAGAAATGCTGCTATTTCAGTTCTTATAGTATTTCCAAAGGTGAAAAGGAGTCGTTAACAGCTAATACTTGATTCCTAACAATCGGAGTTGCCAGAAAGCTATTTTACAGCTCCAAGTGTACGTGAAACAAAAAATCTGACCCCAAATGGGCTAAATTCTCCTGCATCAGTAATCATTTACAATCAAACCAGAATGATAATGTACCGTGGATTCTGCGATCTCGCGACTTTATCTCTGTGGACGCCTCAGGTATGGTCGTGTCCCTTTTCATTCACTTACCAATGTAATTGCTTAACCAGCTTCAGAATTTTCTAATATCAAGTTATCGTCAGCCGGTTGGAAATCATCTTTAATTTTCATTTTCTCTCAAAACCAGCCCTCTGTTTTAAAATTTACTAGATGGATTGGGCATGCTTTGCTGCCGTGCATGTTTTTAAGTGAAGGACAGCTGGGTGTGGGGGAAGACCCGTTTCTATGTTGGGCCTTTCGGGCTTCGGGTCGAGTAGGGAGAGGACTAAGCCGAGGCTTTTCTTTCTTGAGTTGTTTGGCGGTGGATAGATGGACCACAGATCTCCGGTTTGGTTTGCGGATCCCTCAATCAGTGGATAGATGTTTTGATGGGCTGAGCGAGGGGATCACATCTACTAGCAGGGGTCTCTCCGTTTCGGGGGAGGGATGTGTGGAAACAGATTTTTCGAGGCTGGAGGAGACAATCTCCTCTGTTGAGGAGTCTGAATCTTCAACGTCTATCTATGGTGGGGTTGGCCGTTGCAGTCTCTTCGTCAATTACAGTAGGGGGGATGGGTGGAGTGCACTTTTTCGGAAGAGGTTCAGTCTGTATCAGCGGATTCCGAGGAATCATCGGCACTTCCGGCTATGGGGGATGGGGGTCGAAAGCCGAAGCAAGACGCCATTGCACAATTAATCCAATTTGGTAGGGATATTGGGATGTCATTTAATGGTACGGATGAGTTGCTTTGAGATCTTTTTGAGGCAATTTATATTCGTCGCTCGCAGCGTTACAAAGGGAAGAGGGGCCCTCGTTCTCGAGAATTGGTTAGATTGGAATGGGGATTTTCGGACGGGAAGGGTACGTCAAGTCGTTAATGTCAGCTTCTGCCAGGTCGGGCTTTTACTGTTTATTTTTTTATGAAGTTCTTCTCATGGAATGTAAGGGGAATAAGTGGGTGCAAGAAAAGAGCGGGTGTTAAAAAGGTGATTGCTATTCATAATCCGACGGTTCTAACTTTGTAGGAGATAGATATAAAGTGGAATCGGTTCTAAGGGGAAACAGATGGGAGTGAATTAGGGTCGATTCAGAGGGTGCGTCAGGGGAAATTTTGGTGGCGTGGAATGCTATGCTTTTCTCTAGAGTGGACGAAGAAATTGGTCAGTTCTCAGCTGCGGTGCTGCTACAGAATAGGAATAATGGCCTCCGTTGGTGTTTTACAGAGGTGTATGGCCTGAATAACGCAAGAAGTAGAGAAGATCTTTGGTTCGAACTCTCGGCAATCACTGCAAGATGGGATGTTCCGGTTTGTTTTGAAGGCGATTTTAATGCAATCAGATTTCCTTGCGAAAATTCCGAGGGACTTACGGATAGGGCGTCGATGCGGGGTTTTAACTTTTTTATCCAGGATTGTGCTTTGTTCGATTTTCCTCTTCTAGGTTCAAGATTCACATGGTCAAACTTGCCAGAGGAGACCACTCTTACTAGTATTGACCAATTCCTATGCACTCCGGAGTGGATGAATATGTTTCCGAATGCGGCTCTCCACGGTTTTACTAGGGCAGTGTGTGACGGGATCAATACTCAAGCTTGCAGCATGGTGCCTTGGACAAGCGATGTGGTGCCAAGAAGGCACGCAACACCTTGGTGTCGGGACGGCACAACATGTGGTGCCAGGAGGGCCTCGCAACGTGATCGCGCTGCGAGGATGCGACACGGTCGCATGGGGGTCATGACACGGACGCGACATGGCCAGGTGGGCTAGCGATCCGGGGCGTTGCGGTGTGAACAGTAAAGTATGTCAAACCAAGGAGTTTGAGGTTCTCCTGCTATTTTGACTGAATTATTGTTTTACCCTTATATAGGGGAAGGGAGCTTAAGAGTTATTCCCCCACACACGGGACCTTGTGTTGCTAGAGGGAGCGCAAGTGTCTCCTAGGCCTGAAAGGGTGGGCCTAGGACGTCGACACAGCGATGCCGTGTGGTGCCCAATGCGAGGTTGAAGTATGGCCCCAAACTACGCATCGCGATGCATACAGCTGGGCAACCTCGCGAGAGCACTTGAGCGCTGCGTGGGACTATGTAGAGCACAACAGCATGAGGGCTGCGTGGGACTCCATTGAGCACGACAGCATGAGGTAGGCACGCGACTGTGGGCTTGCTTCGGTATGCGAGCGAGACATGACGGCATGGGAAGCTACATATCAATACTGTTGCGAAGTGAGGTACTAGTGCAGTGCACAGGGTGAAGCTTGAGCAAGCCAAGTATGAAACAGTGGTGCAAGTGAGCGTGTCGTAAGGGGCACGATACATTGGGTGGTAGGCCGCGAAACGGAGGTAACCACGAGATGACTTCTCGTCCTCTAGGCGGGTGGTATCAGAGCTGATGAGAAGATTGGTTAGCTTTGCTGCATGCAGTAACAAAGCACCGCGCGGGTTGATACTGCGTTGAAGGACGCCCCCGCGATAGTTAATATCAGAGGTAGGCTGACTTAGCGTATCGGGCATTAGGTGTCGCACGAGCTGACACTGTTGGAAGAGTGACCCCGTGACAGGTGTCTAATCATAGGTCGTTAGTCCTGGACTGTACCTCATTTGGTAAAGGCCCTTCACACAATGCTTGGTTTGGATAGCATGAAAAGCGGCATGCTACTCCAAGTGTGCTGGTCGCGTGGGCCACACACGATAGTTGGATTGGATGGCATGAAGAGATGCATGCCACTGTCACAAGCGAGAAACTAGTGCAGTGCACAGGGAGAAGCTAGGCAGGCCAAGTGGCACTGAGGTGCTGGCATGCGTGTCGCGAGTAGACACGATGCGTTTAGATGGTTGGCCTCCGGTGAAGGCAATCATGAACGGGAGTTCCCGTCCTCTAGGCGGGTGGTATAAGAATGATGGTTGGATAAGTTGGTCTCGTTGTGCACAGCAGTGAGACGTTGCACGAGTGTGATAGCCAGTGTCAGGTTGTGCCTCGTAAAAACTGGTATCTGAGTTAGACTGGCCTCACAGAACGCAAGAACGAGGAGCCGACGCAGGCGTAAAAAGTTACCGTGCGTGGTAGCTCGGTTGAGTGCTCCTACGTGGGGGTAGTGGTGGTGGGTTCGATTCTCTACGTTCTTACCTCCCTTTGTCTAGTGCACTCCTCTGCCTTGAGGCCATACAGCCTTCTCAAAACAAAACAGAAAAAATCTATGGGTTGGAGGATGCATTCCAATCTCGAATCACCTGTCACGTGACAGGTGATCCCAAAGCATCACATGTTTTCTCACCATGTGTTATTTGGCATGTGATCTAGAAAAACAAATTTTAGAAAAAAAAAAATTAGTAGTCAAAGTTTGGGAACCGCCCCATATATTTTGATGGATTGAATTTTTCCCCCTTTGACTACATTTTGGGCGGTGTATCCGCATCGGATCATATCCAAATTTTTTGAGAGATCACTAATCATGTATGGACAAGTTTCCATCTCACTCAATCCCCTTGATTGTTTCCACATGGACCTGATCGGAATGCGTGAATTCACCATGCATTCCAACCCAATCCCCAAGCCTCGTGTGTATATCTAAATATGCATGTCTGTGCATATCTAAATATACATGTATATCGCCATGCACCAACTATGTTGCATGTGATTTGAAGGGTAAAAAGTTGAGAAATTTTTCTTTTTTTCTAGAACCCTAGGGTACAGGTGAACGATAAGCCATATGGCAGCCAAATGAACTATGTCATAGGGTTCGAACCGTACGAATACGTCCTAGAGAGACATTTTCCATATATATATATATATATACTAGTGGACCCTGCACGTGAGAGGTGTTTATTTGTAGAATAAATCGTTACAATATAAATTTTAAAAATATTTTTTGTATTTAACAAAAAAATCATTGAGCACTGACATTTCGGTGAAAATTTTGGGTTTGGTTGGAACCGAATCCGATATTTTCACTAAATTTTCGAGATTTCCGCCAAAAATCCTAAACGAAAGTGATGGGTCAAGTCAAAGTTTCGGTGCCCATACATTTTTTTGTTTTGTTTTAAAACCCAAAATTATCGGCTTTCAAAATATTGGCCGATAATTATTGGTGATTAGCAAATTATTGGCCAATTACTTTAAATTTTCTGCCGAGAATTTGAAGGCCATAATTTTTGACCAAAACTTTCAGGATTTCATTTTGGTAGGGTTCGAAACCGATAAGTTTCAGTCGAAATTTTGATCCAAGACCTCAATTAAAATGAAGTCTATCGTTTTGGATGAAGGTGTGAAATTCGGCCATTTTTTAAACAAAATAAAACCACAAAGTCTTGGCGCAGACCGATATGTATCGGTCGATACCCAATACACATCGATCGATACGGGCCCGTATCAACCGATACGGATACCAATACCTTGTTGGGGGACCGCGGAGTATTAGAACCGACACGTATCAGTTTGCTGAAAAGCTATTACGTATCTTCGTTTTGTATTGGTATCGCACAAGATGTCATACCTTAGAATATAGATCAAAATTTCGACCAAAATCTTGTGGGTCAGGTCGAAATTTCAGCCGATAACTTTAAATTATCGGTCGAGAATTTGAAGGCCGTGATTTTTTACTGAAAATTTCAGGATTTCGTTTCGGTAGGGTTCGAAACCAAAGCGTTTCGGCCGAAATTTTAATCCATGAAACCAAGTAAAATAAAGTCTTTATCGTTTGGGATCAAGGTGTCAAACTCGGTATCGGATATCAGTCTATGGAGGACCAATAAGAATCGGCCGATACATGTCGGCCGAACCCGATATGTATCAGCTGAACCTAATACGTATCGGCTAATACGGGCCCATATCAGCCGATACCGATACGGATTTGAGGATCGGAAAGTATCAGAACTGATACGCATCTGTCTGTTATATATCAGTATCGCGAAGGATGTCATACCTCATAACATGGATCAAAATTTCGACCGAAATCCTAATATTTATGAGAACGAATCGGTTTAACGCATACGAAATTTGAGATTTTAGAAAATCGAACTAAATTTCGTAGAAATATTGTAGGCGTGAACTTTCGGTATATATATATATATATATATATATATATATATATATATATATATATATATATATATATATATATATATATATATAATATTTTATTGTTTAAAACTCAAATTATCGATCGATAATTTGAAGGCTGATAATTTTAGGTTTAAAAAAAAGAATCGTTGGGCACCAAAATATCGGTTGGGACCGAAACTGAATATGATATTTTCACCGAAATTTCGAGATTTCGATCGAAAATACCGGAAGAAATGTCGGCCGATATTTTGGTGCCCATATATATATATATATATATATATATATATATATATATATATATATATATATATATATATATATATTATTTTTTTTTTTTTTTTTTTTTTTTTTTTTAAACCCAAAATTTTCGGTCGATAATTTGATAATTAGCAAATTATCGGCCGATAACTTCAAATTATCAGTCAAGAATTTAAAGGTCGTGATTTTTGACCGAAAATTTCAGGATTTTGTTTTGATGGGATTTGTAACTGATGCGTTTCAACTGAAATTTTGATCCTTAACCTCAACTTAAATGAAGCGTTAATCGTTTGGGATCGAGGTGTGAAACTCGGTATCGATATCGGTCCATGGATGACCGATACGAATTGGCCGATACAAATACATATCGGCCCTTGTGAAAAAAAAACCTAAGGTCTCGGCGCAAACCAATACGAACTCAGATATAAAGCGATACTGAATCGAATCGGAGGACCGAGAAATATCGAATCGTCTGTATCGATATGCTAAAAAACTGATACTTATCGCTGTTATGTATCGGTATCGCCTAGGATGTCATACCATGTAACATGGATGAAAATTTCGACCGAAACAAATCCTTTAACTCCATCAAATTTCTAATTTCAAATTAAATTTTCCCAACAAATTTCGTCAAAATCTTGTAGTTCAAATTTCGGTGGCTCAAATGTAAACCAAAAATTATCGATCGACAATTTGAAGTTATCAATCGATAATTTGATGATTAGCAAATGATCGGCCGATAACTTCAAATTATCAGCCGATAATTTTGGGTGTTAAAAAAAAAATCATTGAACATCGAAAAAAATTATTGGTACACTAAAAAAAGTAACCTTAAAATCAATTTTAAGCATTCTCGTGATGTTAAGGTCACTTTTCTGAGATGTGTGTGCTACGTGAAATAAAATACTGATCGTTTGATAGTACGCCCATGATATGAAGATCCATTATGTGAAAGATTGGGAGGATAAACGATCTTCATCATCTTATTCAACACAGTCCATGTGTTTCAGTGTGGGTGAACCCAAGGATTAGGGGGGTGGATTTAAAGGTACTCAAAACCAAAAATCAAATTACCAAAAAGAGAAATTTTATCTTATAGCTTTATTTTTACAATTTCAAAGATTATTATATAGATATATAATATTTTGCTAAAGTGAGATATTTACGCATTTTATCTTTTTATAATAGGAAGGAATCTAAAGTTAGATGCCCTTCTCACTTTTATATATATATATATATATATATATATATATATATATATATATATATATATATATATATATATATATATACCTTGGCACGCATCGTTTACCATCAATGAACCATCTAAACAGTTCTTAGGTGAACTATAATTGTTAGTAACACATTTAAATTAAACTTGGGAGTACATCTGTACTTCATTAATCAACAATTCAAAGTTTGATTTATTACATGAGATTTATAGTGTACAGTCTCTTACTTGCAACTAGTGATACTCCAGGATATTCAGGCAGTTAACGAACAAAAATGTTATGTTTGTGCGACAAAACCTTTACTAGTCTTCCTTTCTGAAGTGAAGTCTTAAATTCCTAATTGAAATAGTAAAGAGCCCACAGTTACAATTGCTATACAAGCTAAAATAAGAAACATAACTATAAACTGGTTTACTTGAAAAATACATGCAGAAAACCGGGAAAAAATTAAAAAAAAAAAAAAGTGAGCCTGCTGATAGATAACATCACAAAGTATGCACTAGCTCAATATGAGCGATACACTGACTTACCGGAAAATTAGTGAACAAAACATTTAATGAACGATGATGCCACAATAAGCTCTTAATCTCCTCCCAATATTGAATCGGTGTCGCTGTACAGTTGAACTCGCAGTTTTGTGCCACTTTACTAGTTGTCATGAAACAGGATGCCCATTCTTTGGATACCGCAAGGCTGATAAACTTTGTACTCCCCGCAAGAGTTCATCCTTCGAGCGTTTAGGCAGAACAGCTTGAGGGGACCTGAAGAAGAAAGTTTTATTTTTAAAATATAATAAGATTTTATTTTAAATAATAATAATTCTGTAACTAGGCAAGAAGATACAATGAAGAGGAAAGCAATTCAGACGCTACAGTGGGAAACCAAGATCGATAAGCAGATGGAAGGATCCACCAGGCAGATGATGGTGAGATACAAACAATTTGATCATTTTATTTCTCTGGAAGAAGGAAACTCCATTTATTAAAAATGATATGTGGTTGGAAATACTTGGCTATCGCATATCAATGCAGCTATTAGGAAAAACCCTTAGTATCTTTTCTTTCCTTGTTTTCTTTTGTTATTTATGTACTTGCATAGTTGATATGTAGGTAAGTTTCTTTATATCTTATGCTTTTATGAACTGAACTGATATGCAAATCTGTTGTCCATATAACCACAGGGATATCTCAGCCTGGTGGGTTTTCAAGACCACAGTGTGCATGCATGCCCATGTTTTTGTTTTCCTTAGGTAAGCTGGGCTCGAACCTGCGACCTTGAGGTTGCAATATTGTCAACCTTCCATTGTGCTACAGGCCCAAGCCCTTGTGCATGCCCATGTTACATGGCATTTCTTTGTATGGATAGAAAATCAGCTAGGAAGACTTAAGTCACTGATCCTTATTGCAAGTATGGAGCCAGGATCATGGCATCAAGTCTCAAGACGCTGTTCACCGTGCCAAGGATGAAAGCATACACATTCACGTAGATATCATAGATATTTAACGGGGGATTCCATGTGTGGTGTGGAGCTTTAATAGTCTGTTAAATGTGTACTGTGGTGATTCAACATGCCTCAAAATTGCTTTTGGTTGATTTTTAAAAAACTATACCGTCCTTGTACGACTTGGAGAGTTTGCAATTATGGTCAAGTGATCGGCAAGTCCTATTCTTTTTTAAGGATTGTTTCTCATCATATATGATGGATTCAAACATAGAGCAGCTCAATTATCTCTGTAAAATTAAAGAGACGTAATAACCTTCAACGGGTTAAACCTATTCATGTGTTTCTTACAGCTAAAGAACAGGACCATTTTCTCACTTCCAAAAAACCACCAAGTATTGCACCTAATCATCGTGAACGGGTTAGAGATAATGTTCAGATTATGATGTGGCTATGGAACAGCATGGAACCTTCTTTTAGTCCAAATGTGTTTCTAGATTCCCAAAAGGGTATATGAGAAACTCTTTGTAACATGTATTCCTCTGAGAAAAATATGTTTCATGTTTATCAGTTGTTTGAGATCTTTTCTCTTCATAAAGGACAGAACTTTCAGTGAGTATTATTCTAAGTTGGTCAGGATGTGAGAGGGGTTGAATATTATCAGCCTCGCACTTCTAATATCAAGAAGTGTGGAAAGCAACATGAAGACTGGAAGGTGGCCAAGCTGTTACCTGGTCTTCTTAGTACAATTATAACACAGATTCTGAGTGATCAAACTAATCCAACAATTACCGAGGTTTATGCTCGTTTAGAGCTAGTTTCTAGTGGTACCATCAGCAACGTCGATTGGTCAACTCTTTCTACCTCCATTACAAATGGCAGTTGTAGTGGTCATAATTCTGCAGGAAGGTCAAGGTAGAGGTGGAGATCATGGATCTAGGAAGTGCACACACTCGGTCCTTTCAAATCATTCCATTGACAGTTGTTGGGGTCTTCATAGGAACCCTGCATGAGCTAATCAAGCTAAAATTGGTGATACTAATCAGGATACTCGATCACTCCTCACCAATCAGTGTACAAATGGAGATACCATTAATTGTCATGTTATCCCGTGACGATTGTACCAAGCTAATCGAAGTCAGAAGGCCTGAATCAACTTTACTGTCCTTTCCTCTTCTCAACCTACCTTTATAAATTCAGGTATAGTTTGTCTTGCATGTAATCAATCATTGGAATTGGAGCACATGACTGATCACTCAGGTGTGCTCTCCACTTTAGAGTGTAGTTCACATGCTCTTGTTGATGGTAAACTATCTAGAATTTACAAACAAGGCACTGGACATCCTAGTCCAACCCTGCCCTTATATTATGTGTTATATGCAATGTTTTAAAAACCAGACCAGACGCCAAACCGGCAAAGCCATCAATTCGGTCAGACCGTGTCAAACCGGGTTGGACCAGATCGGTTCAACAATTATATATATATATATATATATATATATATATATATATATATATATATATATATAATGTTAAAAATAATATATAATATTGAAATATATAATAACAAACTAAATATTTATAAATAAAAAATTTGAAATATTAAAAATAATAATAAATTTAAATATATATTATTTTGCTATTCATTAAATATTAATTAAATTTTTTTAATATCATAATTAAAAAAGTTATAAAAATGACATTCACGAACTTATTAACTCTTATTCATTAAGATAATCTCTTATGACTTTTCAATCTTTTTCCGAGCTTTTTTTAGTTAAAGGATAATAGTGATTTAAGTTTGTATTTTTTTAAGCTTATTATTATTTTTATATTTTTTTTTTTAAAAATCCTTATTAACTTCTTCTTGCCTTATTTTTGAATTATTTTATAAAAAAAATTTAATTAAATCAAAATTTTATCCTTTTTTTTCTAAGCTATTTATGTAAAGTGTATAAGTTAGATATTTCAAGTTATTTTTATTCTAAAAATTGAAAATCTAAAAATAGAAAAAAAAAAAAAAAAAAAGGATGTTTAAATTTTAAAATAGGAAAAATTTTCAAATTATATAAATCGGACCACTTTTCTATGAACCGGACGGTTCACCAAACAACCGGGGGGTTTACCGGTTGAATCCAAAAAATCAAAACTTCTCGTTTTTAACTGGCTAGGCTCCTAGTTCCGGTCAAACCGGGTAGGACCGGCCGGTCCGGTTTTTAAATCACTAGTTATATGTGTCTTAGTACCGAAGTGTCTCTTGAGCTTAATCTCTTTAAGAAAAAGTAAGAAAGCTCTTAATTGTCCTATAACTTCCTCTCCTCAATGTGTGTTTTAGGGTCTAAGGTCGAAGAGGATGATTGAAGGCGGATATGAGTCTGGTCGAGTTTACTACCTTAATTGTGATCCAAGGGAGGCTGCATTACATTAGAATCCACCTCCTCTTCAGTGGAATTTCATTTTATTTGCCTTGTATGAGCTTGTAGTGTTTGATTTCGCTTTTATCTTCTCTTTTTGAATTAGAGTGTGAAATGTGTCCGCTAAGTAAACCATCATAGAGTGTTGCTTCCAACTAGTGTGGATAACCATATTGTGTCTTTGCATTAGTTCATCCAGATGTCTGGAGACTTGCTCCGGTCTCGAGTTTATTGGGATTTAGCTACTTTATAACTTTTGTGGATGGTTTCTCAAAAATAACTTAGTTATACCTTATTAAGATCGATTTAAAAGTGTTTTCTATTTTCAAATCATTTATGCGGAAATACAAACTCAATTTAGTGCTACAAATTTTGTTCTGAGAATTGATAATGCAAAAGAATTACATCAGCTTTTTAGTCAATCTTATAACCAATATAGCATCTTGCATCAGACTTCATGTGCAAATAACCCTCAACAAAATGGTATTACAGAGAGAGAATAGACATCCCCTTAACGTCACACGTGCCTTCCTACTTCAAATGCATGTTCATAAAAAGTTTTGAGATGATGTCATTCTCAATACATGTTTCTTAATTAACTAATTATCATTGTGCATTCTTGGCAGAGACACTCCTTGGTCGGTCCTCTTTCCCAACACCCAACCTTTTCCTTTACCTCCTTGTGCATTAGTTATGTTTGCATTGTGATGGGGACATCCACAAGACAAAACAAAGGACAGCGCAAAGAGAAAACAAGAAAGAATGAAGAAAAAGAAACAGCACCGTCAACACATGAAGGACATTTGTGGCCCATTAACGGACGTTTGTGGCCCATTAACAGACGTCTGTGGCCCATTGACGAAAGCCTGTGACCCATTGATGGACATCCGTGGAAAGAACCACTCGCTGGTTTAGTGCACAGCACAGGCGATGGACGTCCGTGGACACTTGACGGACATCCGTGAGATACGTCCGAGATTTGACGAAATAACGGATTTTGTGGTGAAAACTTATCATTTTGAGTTTTATTTGTTTTAGGACTCTTCTATTTTCGAGTTTTATGTTATTTAAGGTTTTTAGCCTATATAAAGACTTGTAAAGACATTATTAGTTAGTTGATTGATTAAATGAAAAGAGAGCTTGCTTTTGTGCAAACCATAGAAGACTTGTGCAGAGTTTTCAACCGAGGGAGTGAATCCTTCAAACCTGAGGAGTGAGCAATCGTTTCTCGTACGACTTGGTGCGAAGCCGACGTACAGCCCTGGTGTAAAGCCTCGAAATCCTTGGTGTGAAGCCTTAGAACTCTATCCTTTTATTTCTATCTTTTCTAGAATTATTGTCAGGTAATATCTTCCTTTATTTCTATTGATAAAAATCAAAATCCCAAAACCCTATTTCTTGGTATCTTTTTATTTTTCCCTTTTTGTTGAACATTTCTTCAAGTCTTACTATATTTAAGATCCCCGATGAGTCAAGAGACGATATTGTAATTGTCGCTTGGTGCCCTAAACTAGAGCGAAATTCGAGTTCCTTCTTCGGAGCCGTTTTTCTAGATCAGGAAATCTTCATGCATGCAAACGCTAAAATGGATTAATCTAATTGTTTTATTGATTTCATTAAATTAATTTTGTGTTGAGTGATTTTGAATATTTCCGCTATTCAATTCAAGCTAAAGTTGATCCCAAATTCACATCATTAGGGTTTTAACGTTTGTCCTGCATTACAATGTCCATGTCCTTACTCCGAGGACCGGTAAACTTGATCCCCGGTCCATGAAGTATCTTTCTTGGGTATTCTTGAACTAAATGAGGATACTCATGTTATAGTCTCACATTACCTAAGCGATTTGTCTCAGCGGATGTTACATTTTTTTAGAGTACCCCCTTTTGTGATGAAGGTAACTCATTAATTTCCCCTTCGTCACCGTTCCGCATCTTATCCACGTTAGAGGAGACACCTACTCCTGTTGTTTCATGCAATTCCCCTCCATAGGTTTATAGTAGCAAAAGGAAAGGTCCACAGTCAGGCACAGCACCTTCATTTGATCCACCATCATCTTCCTTGTCGAAGAATCCGCATCCATCTACTCTTAAAAACATTTCATGCCCTTCTTCTCCAGAGCTTCCAATTAGTGGACATACTGTTCATCCTATTTCTCAGCTTGTGTCATTTGATGTTTAGTAACCACTCTTTCATCAGTTTGCTTGTGGTGTCGTTTGTTTCTTTCTCAGTCTTTACAACATGCTCTTTCTCCTATTAGCTGGAAAAAGATTGCGACTGAAGTGGTCTGCACTTCACTGTAATCACACATAAGATCTAAATAATCTTCTTATGAAAAGCATATTGTTGGGTGGCAATGGGTTTACACAGCAAAGCACTTTCCTGATGGTACGTTTGATTACCTAAAAGCTTGGCGGCAAAGGGATCTTCTCAATCATATGGCATTAATTATTCAAAGACTTTGTCCTCAATAGCCAAGCTTAACTAGCTTGCAACCAATTTATTTTGGCCTCTCTATCGATTTGATGTGAAGAAATGTTTTTCATCTCGGTGACTTAAAAAAAGAGGTTTATATCGAGTAACCAGTAGGTTTTGTTGCTTATGGGGAATCATCATCTAAAGTATGTCTCTTAAAGAATGTGACAGAAGGGATTAAAAAGTCTCCACGAGCGTGATTTAAGAAGTTTACAAAAGTTTGCAACTAATATGAGCTTCGTCGAAGCCAAGAAGATCACTCAGTATTTTTTCTTCAAAGCAAGCACGAATACATAGCTCTAGTGGTATAAGTTAATATATTCTTGACACTAGTAATAACGACAACTGTTTCGAGGACCTCAAGCCACATCTAACAAAACAATTCTACACTAAAAACCATAGACAGCTTAGGTTGCGTTTGGGTTAGCTCTTATAACAACAGACGCATGTCACGAGGTCACTCGTCCAGCAGTGTCAGCTCATGCGGCACCTAATGCCCGATACGTTAAGTCAGCCTACTTCAACTCACAACCCTGCAAAGCAATGCCGCAGGTTAAAAAAGTCTTGTGCGGATTCCCGAAGGCAACTAAGAATGTAATAGGCAACGACGATTAGAGGGGCAGCCCCGCTTTGGGGGTAGACCAACACTGCGGGGGAAGCTAGAAATCACCCCAAACACGATGGACCTAGGACACGACTAACTAGAGCAACTAAGCACCAAGCAAGGCTCGAATACACGCACTCAAGCCCACAGGCTAATGCACGTGTTGGGTCGGGAGACTCCAGCTCATGTCCCCCTATATAAGGGTAAAACAGCAGTTATGGGGAAATAACGGAAGAACCTCAAACATATTGGTTTGATATATTGTCCACATGGCACACATCCTCCGCACCAATACGCCCGCAACGCCCCAAATCGACCCCACACGACCATGTCGCGCCCATGTCTCTACCCTCAATGCCAATGTGTCGTGACGCCCTCATGGCCCACGACCAACACACTTGGCGCAGCCCTCATGGCTCGTGATGCACCAAAGAGGCTCTTACGTAGAGAAGAAAAATGGCCCTACGGCTAACCCGGATGGCCGCGCCGCATGCCCCCGTCACACGCAGCTCTCCGTCGAGCAGATTTTATCTGCTCTGGCAGAGAGCAGGCAAGTAGCAGTTTTATCACTTAAAACAGCTCCCCGTCAAAGCAAATGGGGCGAGGAGCTGTGTTACCAAACATAAAAGCAGTTCCCTACAGGAACCAAAGAATGAAAGAGCTGCTCTTTGTCCCGAAATAGCTAAGCCAAACGCAACGTTAGATACTTTCGAAGGATTGAACTTTGACGTTGCCAAGTCCAAGGCTAGATTTTTTTCATAACGGGAGTATATCATCGATCTCATGATGGAGACGAGTGAAGCCCATTGCTACTACTGTGGATCCCAATCCCAAATTAGTCCGTCAATCAAGGAGAAATCGTTGGAGATCAAGGTCAATATTATAGACAGATAGGTAAACCCATTTACCTCAATGGGCATGATATTTCATATGCAGTTAGTGTGGTAGTCAGTTCATGAAGAGACCTCAAGTTCATAATCCAGTGGTCTATATCCTAAGATATCTAGAGGGTGCTCTTGCTCGTGCCTTTTATTTGTCTAATGGCCAATGGGCATCTCAGAGTTGAAGGCGATTCTGGTGTAGACCAAGTAGGATGACCATCCAATAGGAAGTATAATACTAGTTATTGTATGTTTGATAGAGGTAACCTTATTACATGGACGAGTAAGAAGCAAAGTATTGTAGCTAGATTGAGTGTTGAAGTGGAGTATAGAGCCATGGCACATACAGTTTGCGAACATCGTTGGTTTAATAATCTTATGGCAGAAATAGGGTTCAAGGTAGATGAGCCTACGAAATTATATCACGATAATCAGGCTGCTTCTCACGTTGTTAATTATCCAATATTCCATGAAAGAATAGAGCATATTGAAATAGAGCGAGTAACAAAATACCAAATTCATCAATTAAATCGGAGATTCAGCTAGCAGATATATTACCAAGGTACTTGAACGAAATCAGTTGGATCAGGTCTTCTCCAAGTTGGGCAGTGACGAGCTCCAACATAAGGGGAGTGTTAGAATTGGTTTATAGTGCTTAAGGATGTATTTACAACAGTTACTCTCAAGTATATTCATAGTTTAAGAGTATTAGTAAAAAGAAGTTAAGCGATTTTTAAGTTTTCATTAATGGCATACTTGAATTAAAGGAAACTCAAACTATTAATAAAAGAGAGAGAGAGAGAGAGAGAGAGAGAGGACGTGCGACATTACGCACGTCTCTCTCAACTTGTCGGTTTTTCTCTCTAATCGTTCTTCTATCTTCTATTACTTACTTCTATATTTATTACATGAAATCCTAGTATTTCTACATAAACTATGAATGAATACATCTAACTGCTTGAAGGAGTTGATCTCCAATATTGTTTGTGAAGCTTTTTGCCACCTACTACAAAAAGGAGTTGAACTTCAGTTTTTTAAACATTCCAACATTGGTAATAATGGTCCCCAATAAGAACTCCAATATGCCAATGATTCTATCATTTTCATGGTCTGGATCATGAAAAAGTCTTTCATTGATGTGAAAGTTATCCTCTAGTGTTACAAAGTCATCAAAGCTCAAAAGGTGAAACTTTCCAAAACCACGTTGCATCGCATTAGGATTGAAGGACCACCAATTGTAGATCGTGTCAGATCGATTAGTTGTCATTGGGACAAGTTGCCTTCATCCTATTTAGATCCTCCCTCTTTTTATTGGAAAACCAAGTGTTGCACTTAGTAAGCGAAGAGAGGCTTGACTTTGGGAAGGGAAATCTCCTCTAGATGGATGATCGATTGAAATTTCTTAAAGCTAACTTACAAATTTGTTATATTATGTTGGAGATAATACATTAGTATGGTGTGTTAGTGTTATATGAGTCTAGTTGAGCTAGTGAATTTAGTCACACATTGGTTGGAAATGAGTTTTGTATATGGTTGCCCTCTATATATAGAGGTTATGACGGGGACGCCGACATTGTAGACATCGGATATGCACCTTTTCGCGTGTACCGACGTCGGAAGAAGAGGAATGAAAATTAAAAGTAGGCGAGAGAGGACATTCTGGAAACCGCAAGGAGAAGTGCCGCAGCAAGCCCTCGCTCGAGCGGTTATAATCCTCGCTCGAGCGGGCCCTCGCTCGAGCGGCCACTTAAGCTCGCTCAAGCGGTTATAATCCTCGCTCGAGCGGGCCCAGTGACGAAATTTTTCTTTTATTTATTTTTTTTTAGTCTTTTATTATTTTAGAACTCTTTTAGTGCGAGTTTTATTTCGTTTAGGGTTTTCTTAGCCTATATAAAGGCCTTGTAAACACTCTATTAAGGAGATTGATTATGAATGAAAAGAGCTTTTGCTTATGTGTGCTTGAGATGAGCCTCTACGAAGAGTGAATCTTCTTCCCGAGAAGGGTTTGGTGCGAAGCCAAGGGTGTGAAGCCTACAATTCTATCTACCTCTTTTATCTTTATTTGCGTGATTCTACAACCCTAAATCGACCATCTTCTTGTGAAATCCTAAACCCTAAACTCTAAATCCTTGAATCGATCCGATTCAACAACCGTAGAGCCCAGTAGAGTTATTAAACCTTCCGCACCTGATATTCAGAGAAAATCAGTGATCCCATCATTGAATCGTGAGCACCCTAATCTGGAAAGAAACCTAGAGTTCTATCTCTAGGATCGATCTGCGCTACAACCTAACGGATCTAGCGCCTGGACTGAACCCTGCCTGAATTATACGTGATTCTCCCAAGGAATACTACGAGACCCTGAGGTATTCGTTATATTTTGCAAGTTTCATTGTTTAGTTTAATTCCCATTTAATTTCGGCAAAAATTCAATCATATAATTCACGTAGTTTAGGGTACCGTCCTGCGTCAGGTTATCTCATGTAACTCATTTAGTAACAATGTATTCCTTTAAGTGCTCATTGCTCTCTCTCCTCTCTCCTCTCTCCTCCATCTCTCTTTCTCTAATATACCCTAAATGGGTATTTCTCCTCTTTACCAATTAGTTTATTATTTTCTACATGGTATCAGAATGGGTCGACCCGCGAGTCGTAGTGGTCATGACTCGGTTCCATCTGGCATATGCTCTGTACATCGCTACATGGACCGAAGTTTGTGCATCAGAAATCCCATCCTCTGTTCCTCCAACATATTCCTCCTTTCAGCTCCATCATCTACATCTAGGGTTCAGACGTGATATTTTTATAGCATTTTTATGCCTGTGTTGCAGCCATCCAACCCTAATTTTATGTGTATTATTGTCCCTCCTCACATTGGTGTCTATACATGAAATCAGGATTTTCTTGTAGGGGCGAAAAGGAGGAGGAGAAGTGAAGAAGAAAAGGAAAAAAGTTGTTCATTGTAGGCTACTACTATTAAAAAAAAGGTGGGGTGAGAAACAATGAGATCAGCCCTAAATGTGGCTGTTGTTGCAGGCGACCATGAGTTCTAAGCGATTGTTAAAGGAAACAAAAAAGTCGATATAAAGTTATTATCCTTCGCACAACTACTGATCTATAAACGGTAACAAAGTAGAGAATGTCCATAAAACTCTACCAAAAGATTAGGTACAAGACACATGAATTTAGAATGCTCATTATGTGCATGAAATATGTATAAAGATAGTCACATTGTTATAGAAGCCAGAAATCTGACTGCAGGAGATCACATTATGCATGAAGAAAAGATTTGTTTAAAATAATGTAGGACAGCAGATGACAATTAAACAGGCACATGCGCCTAACAAAGAAATTGCTTAATTTTCATTTTACCACTAATGAGTGTTTATGGTTAGGGTAAAATGTAGCGTAACAAAGATTTTGTTCTTTAGGATAAATCACCTTGGTGAATTTGAACGTTTCTGGGCCTGCTGATTGGCCATGGATTTGAGACTCCCAAGTGCTTCTTCAGCAGCCTGTAAAGCATCTTCCTAAAATCAGTTCTACACTAAGCCCCTTTAGGACAACAAGAATGGAACACTGCTTACTATAGACAAATATTCCAGTAAATACTGCGTCGAGCTAATGATTTTTGTGCATAAGATTGGCATGCAAATGTCATAAGAACATAATGTAAAAAGGTCAACTAAGCTCCATTTACATATCCGACGGTAAATTACATGTACATTAGGTACTTATACAAAAATATGATTGTTGCCCAAAACTTTTAACAACAAATCCAAATCCTACCCTAAGGATGAAATGTAAAGCATATAATGATAGAATAGTTGCAGTGGAAATTTTTTAACAATCTAAAAGTTCCTGGTGGAAAGAATCTATGAGTCAGCCTGGTGGAAAGAAGTTAAACTCTGCGCGGAGTTCATCCAATCTGGTTCAAGGTACAGCTGGGGAGACGGGCAGTGGATCAGATTCTGGAAGGATGTCTGGGTGGGCGATCAACAGTTGCAATTTAGATTCCCCACGATTTATATGCTATCCGACTCTAAGGAGGCGGTCATCAGCCATTTCGTGCAGCTTGACCGTGGCTCCTGAGTCTGGAATATTCACACTCGTCGAGCTCTTAGGGAGTGGGAAATCGATGAGCTCAAGAACCTCCTCTGCCTTCTTAGAGGGCTGGTTCCCAATGATAGCAATAGGGACAGGAGGCTGTGGAACCACTCGTCCAAAGGCAATTTCTTTGTCAAGTCGGCTTACAATCAGCTCCTGAAAATAGACAGGATAAGCAGTGGTGAGCGGTGGTGGACCGGGTTTTGGAGAATCAAGCTCCCCCCCCCCCCCCCGAAGATAAAAAATTTCTCCTGGACTGTTGCTCGGGGAAGAATTCTGACCCGCGACCAGTTAGTGAAGAGGAACATCCCTGTGAGAAATAGATGCCTCTTGTGTATGAGACACGGTGAATCCACGGAGCATATTCTCCTTCATTGCTCCTTTGCGCGCAACATTTGGTCTACAATTTTTGGCCTTTTCAATGTTTCTTGGGTTATGCCGGAAGGGCCTGCTCAAATGATGGAAATGTGGGTGTGCACTGAGGTGGATGGGCTTCGGAAGGAGCTGTGGACCGTGACAGTTTACGCGGTGTTTTGGGCGATTTGGATTGAGAGAAACAGCTGAGTTTTTAGAAGAAGGGCCAAGCCGCTGGGGATGGTCATCCGCGATGTCTGGGACTTAGTGGTTAGCTGGAATGCAATTAGGAAGGCTGATTTTGAGGAGGGATTGCAGCATTTCCTGCTGCGCTGGGATTGTCGGCCCAAGTGAGTTCCATGGTATCTTAGCGGTGATGCGAAGGGAATTCTCAGGGGTTGTGTTGCATTGTGGCCTTGCTCAGGTTCCCGGGTGAGTTCTTTAGGGGGCTTCTCTCTCTCTTTTCTTTGGGTAGTGTCTTACTACCCGCCAAGGTATGTTTACTTTTTCTTTTTCTAATATATTAGCTTTGTTAGCTTTTCAAAAAACAAAACAAAAAAGTTCATGATTCCTCATTAGATGTTTCAATAATTATGTTAGATACTCACTTCAGGGACAAAGCCCAAAATTAGTTCATGGACAAAGAAGAATTAAGAAGGTTTGAGCAGACAAACTTCATACATTACAACCGTATAATTGACCATCTAAAATACTGTATTCCAACTTCCACTGTACAATGTATGTTCCACATTCAACTCTTTAAGCAAATTCCTGGAAATGATTGGTCCCTTGTGGTTTCATAAAAATGTACAATTTTGGATATGTGCGTATTAGGGGCTTTTTATGAATTAGGTGTTGTGGCTAAGCATCTCGCTTAGTACCTTTTGTACTTTTCCATGATTCAAAAATATATTTGCATTCTAACAATAAAAAATTCACCTGATACTTAATTTTCATTTCTCAAGTTCAGATGTCAAAGCAAAACATTCATCTTTTTCGTAAACATATCGAAAAATTGAAGCAATCAAGTGAATGATTATAAATCAAAATGTAAAAGGCCAGACAATGAGAGAACAGGCCAATGAGCTTTCAGAAGCTAAGAAAAAGGCAAAAAGGGAATGGAAAGAATGGGGCAACCCTGCAAAGCATTATGACAGCAAAAGCGAAGAATAAATTTCAGACTTAATTATTAATTAAGTGAAATCATCATGGAGGACCATCTACCCTAGCATGCCTAAAGCATGCCTCTGTACCACAAGGCAGCCCACATGCCCAACGGAAGGGACTTGGGAGATGTACAAATCCCTACCCAAGGGTAAAACCAAAAGTAAGGCCACAGGGGGAAGCCATGTAAATTTTATGGAACCAAAACCTACAAAATGTACATTTCGAATCCATATCTACCATCCATGGCCCATCAAGGGTTTAAGTCTCCGTATCTAAGGCAGATACCTAAGGGATATCAATACCCTGGTGTGTATTAGTATCGGCTTGGCCAATGACTGATATACATCACCAATACATGTCGGTATTGTCTGAGTTTTCTAACCATGTCGCCCATATCGTCCATCAGCATTGAATTTCGTTCCCTCGGCTAGCGTGGTGCCCTGGAAAGTTCATTATGTTTCTTTTATTCTTTGATTAGCATTTGATCATCTAGCATCCAACCTTCAGCTCCATGTTTTATCGCTGTTATTGCTTTCATTCACAAATACTATGCATGAATAGTTGTCTTATTGACACATGGGATATTAAGTATTCTCTTTCAAGACAATGTCCTCAGGAAACATGAATAGGACAGAAGCTATGAGTGTTCACAGACTCGGTAGATCTAACTGACTGCTTCCATATAGACTTGCAAATTATTGACAGCTGTCAGGACATTGTGTGTGGCATGGAGTTATCTAGGCCATGGACCTATATGTTCTCTCCAATATGAAAGTGTGTTCATGAGCGCACATTGGATGGCCCACTACTAGACACTTGGGATGCCACTATCAAGGTTTAAGTATTTCAGAGTACCCATCTTTATTGTATTATTCGTAGACCTAAGACTTTGAGTGAACATCTAGTGATTGGGTGATATAATTGATTCACCAACTGATGATGCCATTGTCTTCAACTACTATCCAGGCATGTTATGTGAATTATTCAGTTCCGAAGGTACCTAAAGTGATCAACATGGAATCCATCAGAGATTATCTTTTACGTATAGCCAATCGAAGGGCGTCAAATTAATCTGACGGTTAAATCCAACACTGGTCCTCCATAGGATACATTACTGATCATTGGTTTTGATTTAAAGGAAATAGGCAAGATGTGCATTGTAATCAGTTAGTGAGCATGAACTATAATGTTTACATTATAGATGGTAGATGGAGAGTCTTACATGCAATTAAGAAGCTAGAGAGGTCGATCATGTAATGTTACTAATTTAATGTGAAATTACATTAGAGTTGTTGGATGTTATGGGGAAGGGGCATGCCTTAGACCCTAAGGGTATACTTTTCTTTTGACAATGAAAACTCTATACAAGAACTCTATAAGTCCTATACCCAAGCCAATTGATTTTCTTGGGGGGGTTTCTCTTGCATTTTTCAAGGCAGGAAGAGAAGGGACCCATAATCTTCTTCTTATTGCTCAAGAGATCAAGAGGATTTGGGTGATCATAGGAGATCAAGAGATCGCCAAAGCTTTATATCATTTCATACGTGTAAGTATTTCTTAATCGAATCATCCTTATTCATATTTTTAGCAATAATCGAATCATACGGAATAAGAACCTGGATTTCTATTCATTATGTCTTTTAAAATTTAGAAAAATCCCAAATCCTGAAGGATCCATGACTGCAAACCCCAAGCCTATTCTCTCCACATAAGTGTGAGGGTTATTATAGTGATATGATCAACTTGGGTAAGACACTAAAATGGTAAAATAAGACATTAAATTTTAAATATAAACAAGATGTAGATTAGAAAGTAAGATTATGCCCCACAATTTTGTAAGGCTTCCTCTGGTAGGACGCCTCAATCACTCACACAAGTGGGTGTGTTTAGAAGAAGAAAAAAAATGTTAGAAGTGCCAAATTTTCCAGAAATTTACCAAATTTAACTACGATGAATCATGCATATGCATTTATACGATTATACGGATTATGTAATTTTAGATAGGCCTTTCATCGAAAACCTTATAGCTTATTTTGTTTATTTAAAAAAGATTATTTCTAACTTAAAATATATTATGACATTTTTTATTATCCAGAAGTTTACCAATTTTTTTCAAATTGACCCCTTGCCCAATTACTGTCATATCTTGACTTTGTGACTATGCCTTCAACCGCTCAGCATCGAGGAAGAAAATACAAATACTCACAGCACTCTCATTATCAGCAAAAATAAATCTCTTAGTCTTTCATTCACCATCCACATGGAATAATAATTAGTTAATTAGCATATCTTCCATGAGGAACTAAAAATTTCAAGTCATTTCATTTAATTTAGCAAGTCATAAGATAAAACCCAACCTTAGGGCCTAGGAGTTTTCTAAAATTTCAGTACTTCAGCTCTTACCTTCATCCACTAGATTTCATCCAAAAATAAATAAAAAAGACCAAAATCTAATACCAAATTTTTATGCCTCCATAAATGGGAATGGGTTGATGTGGAATAATTGGTCAAAATAAAGAAGAAATTTTCGCCATGAACTTTTTAGAAATATAGAATACCCAACAAATCATTGCTGCAGGTCATGCTCAACTGACATGAGTTCCTATTAGAGAGTATTGCAGTAAATCGAACTCCGAGAAGAAAAGAAACAAGTTGGATGGCATCTACCAGAAATATCAAGTAACTCTAATAGAAGAATAAAAGATAAATAACAATGAAAGCGGACCTGTAGTTTAGCTCCATCCCTGCTTAGACTAATTCCGCTTCCTAAAATCTTTCCTGCTATTTCAACCTATAACAGAGGCCACAAGACCAAAACACAGACAATCAACTCTTCCTGGAAAAATATTTAATATTTGATGTTAGACATTACATAGCTGTAATATCATATCCATATTTTTGCATAACAGCCCCCAAATAGAGAATATCATGAGAGGTCAAAACAAGGCTAAAACTGTAGAAATTATTCCAAATATCATATGAAAGTATATATGTAACTCACTTGAGAATAATACTCTCCTTTATTTAAAGTTTTGGAAACTGGGGGCTGGTCTCGGAAAGTTAAACTGAGGCCCTCTGCCATACACTGCAACATATTTATTATATCCAGTAAGTCCAGTAAGTGATACTGGGTTGAATTTCAAATAAAATCATTCAGAGAAAATTTTAAATGTAGTGGAAAATGCTGTGATTGACAGTAGCCACACTAATACACAGTGGAACAGTGCTGTTACTGTTTTCTTTACAGAAATAGGCCTGTTACATGACTATAACAGAACGAAGCCTGCTAAATGGCCTACTGGACCTGTCTCGGGGTTAAGAGGCCCATTAATCAAGGACTCACATTTCCATTAAAGTGTCACACAACAAGTGACCACTTTTGAGTCTCACGCGATCATTTCAACAGATAATGTGAGACTTAATTAAGTCCATTATCTGAGGTTGGTTCACAGAGTATATAAGTTACGATTGGTTGGAAAGATCTTATGATGATTTCCTTGGATGAGAAATAGAAGAGTGAAATTCAAGCTGGACTATGATTGGTTGATAGAGAAATAAAGAAAATTTCCCCAATTTGAATTAGTTGGAATTAAAACAGGAAAATAACTCCCTGTTATTTGATGGGTTGCTGAAATAGAAAGGAAATAAAAGATAATAAATAGAGGATCAGTTGAAAACTGAAATAGAAAGTAGAAGGCTATGTTATTGGTTGCTAAGAGAGAATAGGATAATTTAATCCAGAGAATGGGATTACATAAGTAGAAACAAGTATAAGAGGCTAGAAGATTTTGGAGACATAGAAAAAATAGGAGCCACAAGATATAGGGCTGCAAAAGTGTCAGATTTGGGTCAGGTTGGGGTCAACCAAGTAACAATTTACTAAATCCAAACCAACTCAACCCGAACCCGACCCCACCCAATTAACAGAAACTCAGGTTGGTTCGGGTTAGGTTGGGTTAGGATATAAAGGTAGGGAGTCGGGTCTGTTCAGGTCAGATCAGGCTCAGAGCAAGAACCCAGGACATGAACCCAACCTGTTTAATAAACGGGGCGAGATTTCCAACCAAACCTAACCGATGGGACAGAATTTTAGACCCAAAACGCAACCCGTGGCAGGTCAGGTTGCTCGACCCGTCAGTTCAACCCAACCCATTTGCCAGTTACAGTGGTTTTATAGGAATCTTGGATTTGCAAGAAATGTCACTGTACAAGAGTTTAGTCTCTCGCTCTTTTTGTGAACTTTGTAATTAGGAATAGGTTCCATAAATTAGAGGAAAATTTAGATTTATCTAGTACTTTTAGTAGAAGTAGAAGTCTAAAGGATACATAGGTATTAGATAGATTATTTAAGTAGTCTATGTTGCTATTTTTTCTGAACTTTTTATGCTTTTTGAAAGAATTTTAATTAAAGAAGACAATGTTAGCCTCTTGTTTTCCTCTCTAAACTTTTGCATTATCCCTCAATTATTGTTGAGGAAACTGCGGTTTGCATCAATGGGCATCAAAGCAGACTGAATCTTGGAGGAGAACAAGATGCCACCAAGAAGACCCTATATGACCAACCAAGGGCTAGATTGGTTGAAGTAAGCATTGGAGGAAATCAACCAAAGAGTAGATCTTCACATGTGTGAGAGAAGAACCAGAGATCGAAAATGACATGGATGGCCAAGAAAGCAACAATCGTCAGTAACTATCACTCGATTTTAGAAGTGTCCGATGAAAGTAGTAATATGATCATAGTTGCCAACTTTTCAAGTTATACTCCTGCTTGGTGGGGAAAAGTCCAATCAAACAGTCTACAGCGAGGAAAGGAGAAGATAAAATCATGGGAAAAGATGAAAACTCATCTTCTATGTAAATTTCTACCAGCCAACTACATCTGCAATCTCCATCAACAGTACCAAAATTTACGACAACGTGATAAGAGCGTGATTGCAAGGAACAATTTTACCTCATTACTGTGTGTGGATCTATATGAATCGAACAAGCAACACGTAGGAAGATACATCAATTGTCTCCTTGTACGCAAATCCAAGAAGAGGCGGTACACAATATTTGAAAAGTAGATGCTTATCGTCATGCCATTAAAGCAAAAGAGCAGTGTTCTTAAAATCGCTGGGAGGGTTCGGGAGGAAGTTCGGACGGAAATCGCTGGGCGGCGCCCGGACAGGCTCCCCAAGATCCAAGCGGCCGCTTCTAATATATATATATATATATATGTGTGTGTGTGTGTGTGTGTGTGTGTGTGTGTGTGTGCGTGCGCGCGCGCCATTTGCCAGAATAGGAGGAAAAAAAAAAGAGTTGTGCTCACTGCTCAGTTGCCGAAAAAAAAAGTATTATGCAAGATCATAAAAAACTAAGGAAAAAGAAGAAGAAAAACAGAGGAAGAAGAAGAAAAAAAACTGAGGAAAAAGAAAAAAAACAAAGATAAAAAAAAATGTGGACTAGGGCGACCCGTGGGGGTCCGACGGGTCCCGGGGCGGCGGCCTGGGCGGGCGCCCCAAATCCGGTTTGCCCCAAAGTTTCGCCTAAATCAGGCGCCTTAATCGGAACTACAAGTGTAAGATAGCCAGTCAAACATCGACTATGAATCAACAAAATCTTTATAATGAGAAAGGAAGACATGATCAAGTGAACACACCTCCACAATCATCCATGCAAATCAAGGTGTAGATCGTATACATGTTTGTATGCGTATTTGTGTTACACAATGTATCATAGTTTGGTAGTTATCAAGTGGGTTATGTAACTACTTGGGTGGTTATACTGTAATGGGTTGTAGGCTATAAGTATGAAGGATGTAATTAGGAAAAGGGAGGAGAAGATTGTTAGAAGAAAAGGAGTTTGATCTACTCGAAAAGATCATTAGGAGTTTGATCCACTCGAAAGGATCGCAAGAGTTTGATCCACTCGAAAGGATTGCGGCCTATTCAATCTTCAAATCAATTGTCCTAAGTGACAAAACAGGATAGGATTCAACCTAGCAGGAAAAGGGACAATTGTGATGATAAAGCAAAGGAGGTTGAGTTAAAATATGATGGGGAAAATGATGTGAACATCTAAGTGGAAGGAAAATGTACGTGAAGAGAGTTTACTCATGCAAAGGGTTCTACTCCAATGAAGATTGATAATGATATCAACATTCTTCTAGCAAAGTCGATGGCTTTTATTCCTTTCGTTCTATGTGTACATCAGATGGACAATTGTGCAGTATCATAGTCGATGTGGTAGTCAAGAAAACATTATGACAGAGACAATGATCGTTAAGCTAAAATTGAAAGAAGTGGCCTCCCCACCCCTACAAGATTCTCACTACTACACATTGCTTGGTTCATTCTTCAATCGGAAAAAAGGTACCAAGTCATAGCGCGGTGCAATGCAGCTCCAATGGATGTGTACTAAAACTACATGGGATGCCATGGAAGGTTGATCGTGACACCGTTCATAACAGGAAGGCTAATACATATACCTTCTTAAGGATGGAGTGAAAGTGAAGCTTCTACCCAGGCCAAGGAATCCGATACATGAGTCTTGTAATGATACGGATAAGAATCTTTTCAATCTGCATTAAGAGGATAGGTGGACGAAAATCAAGAATGAAAAGAAGAGTTCAACCATACACTATCAACATAACACAGAGTGCCTCAACAGCAACTCATTGGAGTCGAGATTTTTTCAACCTGGAGAGAAAGATGTAGTGGAAGAGGCTATGAACAACAGGAGCCACACTAATAGGCAGTGCAACACTGTTGTTATTGTTTTGACCTCCTAAATAGGCATGTTACTGCTTTATAACAGAACGAGGCCTGCTAAATGATGTGATGGACCTGTCACTGCATTAGGAGACCCATTTATCAAAGGTTAAAGTGTCATGTGAGACTACGTGATCACTTAAACAGATCATGTGAGACTGAACTACCCTTTCTGTGGTTGGTTCACAGAATTTCTACGTCAACTGCAATTGGTTGAGGGGATTCTATGACAATCTGCAAATGGAGGAGAATAGAAGAGAGAAATGAGAGTTGGTATGCGATTGGTAAAAAAAAAAAAATCTATGATTTGCAATTTGTTGGAGGTGAACAGGAAAATAGCCACTTTGTTATTTGATTGGTTGCTAAACTAGAAATAAATAACAGAAAAGAGAGAATACCTAAGGTCACACTATGAAGTCAGTTAAACAATGAAACAAGTAAAATGCTAACTGATTGGTTGTTTAAGAGAGAGGATAGGAGAAGTTAATCCCGAGCAAAAGATATTGGAAAAGGAGAAAAAATAGGGGCCACGAGATACCACTAAAAATGATTTTACGAGAACCTGAGAACGTCACAATAAGAGGGTTTAGTCTCTTGTTGGGGGGGGTGGGGGGGGGGTGAGGGGGGAGGGGGGGTGGCTTAGTAGTTTTAGTAGGAGTAGAAGTCTAAAGGATATGCCGATTTTATATAGGTTATTTAAGTTGTCTATGCTGATTTTTTTTCCATACTTCTATTCTTTCGATAAAATTTTAATAAAAGCAGGCAGTTTTAGCTTCTCCTCCTCCTCTCTAGTTCTTATGTATGCTATTTGCTTGTGTTATTCATCCATTATTGCCAGGCAAACTGCGTCTTCCATCAAATTTCCAATACAAGTTGAACCTCTTACCAATTCGTTGATGCCGGTGACGACAACTGATAGCTTTTTTGCATCCTCCAAAAGACCCAACTGTTCAGGTGTTGCATTGGCAGTAAAATCTTTCTTTGTCAACTCATCCAATCCAGAGCTGGAAATATCCCTCAAAAAGCCATTTTCATTTTTACGAGGAAGATTATCCAAATCTCTGTCCATGGATCCAGAATCAGGTGCAACATATGCCACATATTTGTCTGCATTACCAAACAGAAAATTATTACAGCATTGCATTATCCTGCCCATTGTGTAACATTTTCCAAGAAATTTACTGAACTCAACTAGAACAATAAGTCATTGATTGCCATACAGTAGAACCAAGATTTTATCATCGATATAGTATCGCATGCATATAACACAAAAAGTAGTTCAATACCAACAACAAATACAATAAATGAGCTAATCATCTTCACCTTCCATCTTATACTTTAATGCTCCAACAAGGCCATATCAAACTGAAAAGCATTCGAGCAACCCAATCTTTAAAGAAATATTCAACGTGTACAGTGGGAAAGCAGTTGTGTGATCAATCACGGAAAAACAGATCTTATGGAATTACCATCCGAACAACATTCTGGTGCTAAGTAAAAGAGCTTGAACGGTAAAAGATAAAGTGTATCTAGGTTGATGCTTAACTCAAGGGAAAGTGAACATCAGTATAACCGATGTATGTATTTGTTATGTCCATAAGTGTAGCATAAAGACATACTGGTGATGTATGCAATAGGGAAGGTAAGTACAGTTAAAAAGTTCAGTGGTGCAATTGTAAGAAGTAATTGATCCATTGGATGTATTACATGACAGTGTCTTAATGATCTCTGATAAACAGAGCCAACACATATGCACGGATTTCTGATAAAATGAATGCTACAAAGTACAATCACCATTCATGAAAAACTAGCATCTATTGACTATCCTGGGAAAAAAAAATAGCACCAAGTGCACACCTAATGCCCTTTGTCAGTAATGATCCTCCACACTGTGAAGTATTTATAAGAATTTAAATATAGCTAGTAGGAGTTAGACGAGAAAGAAGAACAAGTTGGAGGAAAAATGATTTAATAAGGGTTTTTTCATAGTTAAGCTAGGATTGAACCTGTGACCTTACAGTTGCAATATTGTCAATCTTCCGTTGAGCTACAGGCAGTCCCATTTAATAGGGTTTGATCACAATGATAGACCACCTTCCTTTTCATAAATATGAGGAAAAAGACCCCAATGTGCTCACGAACGTGACAAAGTCAACTAGAGCTTATGCAGCAAGAGGAGAGAATTTTCGTTCTCCATGAGATTCTCAAACATGACTTCATGAACTCATACAAGTGATCAAGTAATTCAGGTAAAATGTTGAGCATGTTACATGGATAAACTTGTATCATAATATGTCCCCTCAAGTTGGTGCAAGAATATCTATCCTGCCCAACTTGTCAGCAACCTCTTATATCTGTGTCTTCCAAGACCCTAGTAAAAACCATCAGCCAACTGATTCAACCATCAAACTCACAAAGGATGTGTGCATCTCTTTAGTTGCAACCTTTTCCATAAGTAGCAATCAATCTCTACATGCTTGGTAGCCCTTTCATGATACACAGTGGTTAGAAGTGATACAAAAATTGATTATTTGATTATTGGGAAGTTTCCATCCAACATAGCAGTTGTAATTTTCATCCTCGAATTAGGCACTCCAATAAAGGTGGAACATACGAGTCATTTCGAGGGCTGAGCGGAGCCATCAAATCTACTATACAATTTCCGAATATATTTAATGGCCTTGTTCCAATGCCTGGTAGGTATTATTGAAAAATGGAAAAGAGCAAAGGAAAATGTCTTTGGAGCGGTGAAGGTTATGGTAGGAAACATAATTTGGTAAGTTAGTGTTGATCATAATCATTTGACCAAAAGGAATATTCATATTTCAAGAGGCTTCCAAATATTGACTTGCTACAATTTTCAATCCAACAACGCATCATCCAATAAGCTACGGATTAAAAAATGTTTGGGCTCATACAAGGGGATGTCCTTAGAAGGGACTGGAAGGTTGAGACAGCTAGAGGTGGTATTTCTAGGTTAGCCAAAAAATGATCCCTTCACCGAGGACTCTCATATGTAATTTTGATGGCTACTCTATTGGAAACCCATACCCACGTGACTTTATAATTGATAGTCAGGACAACTCGGGAGGGGTAATGCTATGATCGTGGAGATTATAGAATTCCTTAAGGGTCTTCGCTTTATCATGAAAATTGAGAGGGTTCAGCTTTTTTATGGTGGCTCCTAAGAAGGTTGGGTACCATTGGAGGTTGACAAATGAATTTGAGTAAATTTTTACCTTCGTGCAAACTTGGTAGTGTCACTAAGATGTGAACCTTGAAGCAAACAGAAAGCCTGGTTTGTTAGCCAATAAGGGAGTGCATTGAGTTCTGAATGTTTGCAGTTGATAATGCCTGTGAGTGATGTACATATGATGTATTCTACTTGTGGTTTGTGAACGTCTTGCATCTTTTGACTGCATAACATCTCGCTTATGCTTTCAGCCTACCTATACTTGCTTTCCTTCCTCATTTATCATATTCTGTTGATTTACCGAACAATAAATAAATAAATGAACATTCCATAGATTATCGTCAGTCATACCAATTGATAAGGATCAATGTTGTCATATGCCACCGCATAAGCGAAGGTATATATATATATATATATATAGCATAAGCCATGACAGATTATGCGGTTTAAAAAGATGCCATTGCATGCAAGTATGCAACAGCTTATGCAATCACAAACTGTAGCGCCAATGATAAAATAAATGAGAGTTAGGGGATAAAGTCTTTCTTTTTAAATCCTCTTTGCCTATAAATAAGCACTCGCACTTCCCCATACCTCTACAACAACTCAAGGCTCATCTTTTTCTCTCTTTGCTATCTTTCTTTCTTATTTTATTCACTCTATACATCTGGTCAACTAGTCAACTACTACAAGGCATCAAAGAAGTGTCTAGAATTTTTTTTCCATCTTCAAGCATCAAAGAAGGCTTCAAAAAAAATTCACACTTGCAGAGTATTTATATGATTTTCCTTTTTTGTATTGTTTCTACTTTTTATTTTTCAAAAAAAGAAAATATGCCATTGGTTATGCAATTATGTGCATTGCACAAGCTATATGGAGTAGCCATTGCATAGGATGACTTATGCCATTTGGCAACCCTGATAAGGATTCAACACAAATCCTCTCAAATCAAACCTAAACATAGTAACAACTTCGACTAAAACTCCTCTCGGTCAACTCTAAAAATGGAGAAACGTAAAGCTAGCGTCATCTCAATGTATATTATTTTCATATGTTCAATCATCTTGGACAACACATATCACACCACGAGCCAATGGCATCTTGAATATCCTTGTCAAAACATATGTTGGTATTACCTTGGCCTACACAAGTGTATTTAGTGAGAAGGCTCATGGCACAGGAAATTTGCTAGATCTAAAATCTCCACATAGTGACAGCAAGCACTTTTGTGCCTAGAAGATTGAACAAAGTACATTAATAAACTTCAAAATTTATTTCTAATACTTATGTATACTTATATTTATGGATTAAGCTCATTGTTTCTTTCTACAACATAGGATTGAACTCATTTCTTATTGTTGACATTTGGTCATACAATCATATCTCCCTCACCCTCGTTAGACCAAGTGAATGGCAAACCAGATTTCCTCTAGAATTTTAACATGTAATCTACCAGCACATATTTCAACTGATGAAAACAAATCTGCCTGGATCTGTCTATCACGGAATATTGTTGCTATGTTACAAATTGAATTTAAGAAGTAACCACGTGAGATTTCTCAAGTAGAAGAAGAAAGCAATTTGTTCCATGCAAGAATCCCAAACTTACCTCCCATGATAAGGGGTAAGCCAGATTAAAATGTTCAGTGAGTTACAACGATAAACCTGTATCATAATTTTTATGACATGAAAAAATATATCCATGTGCCACGGCAATTAAAATTGATGTGGTAATCATCATTTATGTTTTCTCATTTCTCCTTTTTCAGGAAACGCCAAAACTTGTAAGTGGTAGAAAAAAGATGTTTAATGGAATGTCTTAATCTGCACGACCGTTAAATTATTTCAAAATTGATGAAGTAAATAATGAGTGGTGTCTCACTGGCTAAGTTGTGAAGAGCATTCTCAGCAGCTTGAAGTTGAGCTTCCTTCCTTGTTCTACCCATTCCAACGCCTATCTTCTCGCCTGTGAACAAAACCTGAACCAACAAATTAATTCAATGAGCTTGCAATAAAGTGGTTATTTTGTTCTAACCATATGCAAGCAAACTAAAACAAAAAAGAAGCCAAGATGATAGCCAGGTTATTAAGAGAAAAAGACATGCTCCGGAAGCTGATATCTATGCGTAGTAAGTAACAACAAAGTGTGTTTCTTGTTGTCTTTATATTACATGATTGACAAGATATCAAGCAAAGAGCCAAACAAAAGAAAAATGCTTCCCCCATCCAATCTTCATTAGCCACTTACTCAGAATCATCGAAGTACCAATGTACGATAGAAATCTTTACAGTGACTCTTTCACACAACCAACTAATAAGATTGGATTTATCAAGAACATTAAGAATGCGAAAAATTAATGCACTTTAAGGAATTAAAGTTAATGAATGAAATCATCTACTTCTAGTGGCAACAATTAAGAGAATCTGCAGTAACATTTTCATAAAAGTAACGAGAGTATTACTGACCTCAACTGAAAATTGCAGATCTTTACTAGTGCTTATGACGAACCTGAACTCTACCTATACAACAGGAAATCATCCATACATGAGAACTACAATAATTGCTATAAACTTTGAAGCTCGGACTTTACAACCAATTCACATTCCCCATATCATACCTTGGAACCACACCTTCGTCCAATTTCTTGCAGCACTCCAATAGAAAGAGAAGAAAGCTGTGGAAACACCGTTCCAGCTTCAGGATAAAGTTCTCTATTGTTGGCCGATCCTCGATTCAGAGAAACATCCTCTTCTGAGAGAAATTTAATTCAGAAATCTTACTCTATATAAAGAGAAAACTAGTGTTGCCTTCACAAGACAACTAAATTGCCGCGATTTATTAAATGATGAGTGTACCTGTTCAAGGCTTTAAAAAAGTTCCGTTATTTTAATAATAGTGCTAAGCCTCTCTTTTTTTAACTATTGGGTCCAAAATTAATGACCTAAGAGACTAGCTGAGCCCTGAATTGGATATCCGCACCAATTGAAAGTGACTCTTATGTCACTCAAGCACTTAAAGATCACATGGCAACACTTAAGTCATTAATCAAGAGGAAATTGTGATACAAGTCTCAAAAATATGAAAATCAAAGTTTACCAAGAGCCTTTAGCTTTTGTTTTTTATGTTGACTTCCTTTATTTAAAGGAAAGGAATAGATTAGTTAGGAAGCTTTAATTTGGGTTAGGAGTTGGGTTTGAATAGCAAACACACGTTAACGTGAGATTCATATTAGGGACTGCAATGGGTTTTTGTCATTACTCCAACAAATTTATTTACAGATTTTTATTAGATGAGAGGTGTATTTTTTCTTCTCCTTTTTCACAGGCACTCTACTTTTGGTTGATCTATTTGTTTGTTTCCTAAGCGATCTAGGGCAAGCTATAGTTGCAATATTAAATTTTCTAAACAAATATCAAAACTTAAATAGACAATTTGAGTCACCAATGTGTGCTTCCCTACTTCAATTTTAGTGTCATGGTGTTAACTTTCAAACAACCTCTAGTTCTATAAAAAACAACCACCCACTAAAGAGAAAACCACTAATTAAGGAAAGAGGTATGATAGCTTGTTGCGTAAGGACCATCCATCTTTACATACCAAGTGGTGAGCATGATTTTAACTCTCAAGAAAATTGTGCGGGCTTTGCTTTTTTCTATGTTGGATCAAGCAATACAAAAAGTCTGGATCCATGAATTTTGACTATTTTATTTGGTGACGGATTTATCTCAGGAGTTGTATATTTCCCTCTCACATAAAGATGGCAACAAATAGGTTGCCAATTCTGTAATGAAAGGAGGTTGATTCAGATAAATGTTCATGCATAAGGAATGCCTTCTGTGTCTAGTAATTCATCTTTATTCCATTTTATTACTAAGACTCATCAATTGTCATAGAAATACCTGGAGTTGTTGATTGCACATGTTGTAGTCTCTGCCGTTCATCTCCAAGATATGCCTATAGACAGGAAAGAGTAAGCAGGACTAATTTTTTGTAATTCTCACATGAGATTGAACAAAATGAGTCACAAAAGTAACAAATCCTGATGGAGATGTTGAAAGCTAATAACGCATCAAGGACCTCTTCAGAATTTACTTGGGATTCATGACAGGTTCTGTCCGAGTTTATAAAACCATCTCCAGTATAATAAAGAGGATTATGGTGAACTTGTTGCTTGTCAGATTGTGAAGCATCAGATTCTTGGGTTGGCCCTGAAGCTCGGCTGTTAAGCTGTCCCTCACTGGCGTCCTCAGCAACAAACCAGCCTCCCAGTGGTTGTGCAGGTGGTGCTGATATTTGAGCAGGAACTTTTGATAAATGATGAGAAGAATCAACAAGGCTATGATCCGGGATATTTTGACTGTGTGGCAAGATAAGGAGCCTTCTCCTCATGTCAGGATCTAACTCAGACTGGGTGGCCTCTCCACTAGCAGAAGCTGTAGGCAAACCAGTATCTAATGAGTAAAAAGGAAACTCTGGGGTGAGAATACTATACTAATTAACAGCAAATCAGGAGGACAAGAATATTATTTAGTAATTATACAATCCAGTAAATGAGGCAAGTTCATACTCGGTGAAAATACAGAAGTTGGTGGGATGATAATACTAGATGAGACGGCCACAGGTTGTTGAACATTTTCTGCCCTCAAATCAGGGTTACTGGTGACAAAACGAGAGCCAGAATCTACAAAATTCCTCTCATCCTAAAAAATGAAAGAACATGAATTGTCAATGATCCATTTGCTAAATGTAAACACATTATCTATATTCACTATCTTTCAATTAGTCTCTGCTATTCTCTACCAGTAAAGCCTGTAGTATAATAGCACCAAGATGAAGAATACAATGTTATTATAACCCACCAATCGATTCAGTCTCTGTTCAACTTCAGCACCACACATGCCTTCGGGAACAGGAATATCTCTATTGCCATTTGGTGCAACACTAGCATCCTGCCACTTGACAAAAAATAAAAATTAAGCGCGCAGAACCCCAACTATCCCTCAAAGCTTAAAGGTATATATGATCAATTACCTCTGTCATCAAGAATTTACTGACATCAGGAACAGAAGGTAAACCCACTAACTCATCTTCATAACAAAGTTCAGAAATCTTTCGTAATAGAGTTTCATCAAACTCTCTGCCAAGCATGACAAGTCCAATACATGCTTAAAAAACTTATCGTATACAAAGAACAATCTAAAGATATTTTTCATTATGAATCATTAAAAACAAAGCTAAATTCAAATATTCTATATGGATCAGTTAATTTACTTGAAAAAGCCACCTCTGACATTGCATGCAACATTTCTCGCTACACAGAGGACTGGAACAGCATTTGCCATCTATAATGAATATAATCATGACATGTCAGATTCAGTTAAAAGGGGACAGGTAGTTCTTAAAGCAGATTCCAAAGGAAGCATACCTCTGCTTGAGGAGCATAATATGGAGTGAATGCAGGTACAACATGCACTCGTGGTTGATCTTTATCATCCCAAACTTTCAAACGGTCGTCAATCACCATTGCCATCTTTGGATGACAAAATCCATCTTGGAAGACATTTAGCAATGATTTCCTGGATCCTAACCAAATTCAAAAGCAACGAAAAGGAAGGTGAATGTTTAAACGAAAAGAATCCCTATTAGGAACTCTCTTACATTAAGAAGAGCATCTCCACATCGTGAAAATGAACCCACCAATCAGCTATACAGTAAGAGTAGGGGTAGTTATACTTTGGCCCCATCATAATTAAATAGTGTGGCATCCATTTATTTCAAAACTGCTAATAATAAAAATCTGAAGTCATATTTAAGTGACCTAAGTGCCCATCCCTAGCCATTTTGTTTTATTATATTAAAAACATCTTCCTTTTATGTTCCCTAAAAATCAATCCATTAGGAAAAGATAATGAAAGCTTGGTGCACGGCATCATCAGTAATTATACTACACCTTCAACACACCAATAGATGCATGCGCCATCCATTGATCTAAATGAACGACATGACTTCCTATCTCTTTGAGAAGGCATAGACAGTGAATACATACACAACACAATTTTAATACTTCCATTGGTATAACTTTTCAGAAACGTCCAATCTTGATGTGCCCTCGAGTCATCATGAGAAATTGATAATCGAATGGTGTTACTTGAGAATCCAGACATCGGTAAAAAACCATTTTCAGTTGAACCGAAGCATGCACCAGGAATAAAGAGTACTTTCTACACTATAGGGTCATTCCAAGTCGAAAGGGGAATATGTGTAAGAGATCAGGGTGGAAATTCAGCATGAGTAGTATGCTGGGTCAGGGCATGGGGTTCAAACTGGTAATAAAGATCAAGAAGAGCACATTGATAGTCTCGGAATTGTTATTGAATGCACAGATTACGAGATATGATCAATTTAGCATCACGGGCTATGACTTTCATGCCCTTTGATATTTAGTGGTACTTTTTATTTAAATTTACAGCAAAATAAGGATAGTTTAGATTGGTCTTGTAGAAATTATGAGGTCACTGGATACAAGGAAGCTTGCCTGACTTGACGCATACAACGCGATCCAAAAGTTGCTTTGGGCTTATCAAGTGCGCTTCTGGATCAAGTAGCCTCCAAATCTCTAGCGCGTAATCTCTTTCAGCCATTGTACAGACATACACTTCGAAACGTTTGCGGCCTTTTGCTGTTAAATAACTTCTCAATTCCTCCCAAGCAGGTCGTAGCCTCACAAGCACACTGGTATCACGGACCTGCAGGTGAGAAAAAAATCTACTAAAAACAAGAAAATATACAAGAAGTTCATCATTCAAGTAAACTAAGCAAGCTTTATCCAGTGCACACACCACCACTTTATGGCGTCAAGAAGAAAACACACTTGGAAGGGCCCCACGTGTAGCCCACGTGATACCCAAGAGATGACATCAGGCTGATGTCAAGCCAAGCACACCACAAGTGTGGCATCCCTAGTCCCTACAAAAGGGGCATGTAGATCGTTATTTTTTGCAAAAGAATGAGACATGATTCTCATATACATAAAAAAAGAATGAAAACCACAGGTAGACCAAATCTAAGCCTCTTCCACTTTTAAGATCCAATTAAGGGGGGAAAGCCTACATGCTGACATCCACAAAAATCATATATACAGATTTTGTAGTGACTAACAGTTACAGTTATAGAAAATAAGTTAGAATAAATTGTGGATTTTTTTTCCATGATTCCTCCATCTAAGACCCTTGCATCTGAAAATTTTGGTTTTCTAATGCTTAATACGGGACAAAGGAAGTTAATTATGATTGCATGAATACGTATTTATATGGAAAAGAAAATTCTGAAAATCTTGAAAATTCTACCTAAGATTTTCAAGATCTTCATATTAGTCAAATCAACAACCATTTTTTTATGGGTATGAATTTACAACCACAAGGTTGCATTGCAAACCTTCTATTTGAGCTATGGGCCCAACCCCTAGCCATGCAAACATCCTGGATGTATTAACTTCTGTATTTAAAAATTTAAGTTATTAGAGATTTAAGAACTAAGAACAAATAATTTTAAGAATAAAATCTTGAAGTCATCATTACAACTATGATGTATTACAGGAGCTTTTTATGACAAACGAAAAAACAATAATAATATCAGGTTTTTCTATGGATTCTGATTTATACATCGAGATCCGTGCCAAAGATCCAATGGTCATTGCCCAAATCTTGAGGCGCAACCAAGCGTTAAAAGCTCACAAACGATCCCATTAAGTCCTTATCAGAGTGCATCTAGAATGTTATTTCAAACCATTTTTTATTAAGCCAATCACGTCCAAACATATTCCAAGAGTCCAAAAGTTGAAATCATAATTACAAACCAACAAGTTCAACATAACAACATCCAAAACAAACCATCATCCTATATCCACTCCACACGCAGCAAACTCAGCAGCCTCGAAAGTGACTGCTCAGATCCACTCTGAAGGGATTGCTCTGAATGACTACTCATCGTCCCTATATATCTGTGATAAAACTATCCCTTGGGCTCATAAAAGTCCTGTGAGTACCTATGGGGCTATGCTGTCATAGCAATAATGAGACAAGAATGTTATTCTGAATAGCAATGTATAAAGTCAAAAGCACTATCTAAACTATATTGACAAATCTGATCTATCAAGTCTTCAACGAACAGCAATAATGTCACAAGGTTCAAGGGTTTACAAGAGCGTAATAAGCTTTTTGTATTTCAACTTTTAATCATATGCCCGTGCATGAATGAGACATAAACATGCACTTGCAAACATAAATATGAATGCAGCATCAGTAGGGTATTTTAGAAGCTTATTAATTATCATGTAAAAGATTTAAGTGTGTAAAGTTGTTTGAAATCTTGTAATTATGTGACATTGATACCAAAACTCCACCGCAGTTATAGTCGGTGATCCACCCTTTCAGCAAGATGAGAATTTTAAGGGTCAAGCTGACGCATCAGCGCTAGTGGACACAGGGCAATTCTTTGGCCTAAGACGTACATAGGAATCCCAAGTTTCATAGATCGAAAACCTTTCCGTCTTCCCACCTATGAAGGTGGCCCTTACAATAATGGCTCTTAACGTCCAGTTCTACGACTCCCTCCCATGGAAGCAGTGCCACAACTGGAATCCTACCTCTCTTCGAGAGCATAGAATTCTGTGAGATGTTCTTAACGCAAACCTAAGGCATGAGTCATGTAATAATTACAATTAATAACACTCTTTATCTCTCAAAACGAACCATTTACACCATGAAAGAATATGCAATAATAACAATTAATTATGAGACATTATCATAACTACCATTTGAATCCAATCATTTAAACTCGAGATAAATGTCATGAAAATAATCGCTGCTTAAGAGATATCCTCCCCATTACTTATTTTCCTAAATGAGATCAAGTGAATCATTTAACCATTCTACTAATGGAAAATAAATATATTTTGATTAATCAAATAAGCCAAAAGACCTGTAATTGTGTTAACCATTTCAACAATCGTTCACATGTATTAAACCAACAATGTATCTGAATCAATAAATGCTGCAATATACTTAAATAACCATAAGACAAACCAATTAAAACTAATTCATGAGTTCTGAACTCAATGTTCCCACTAATCATTTATACCTCAGGTGCGGCATTGGGAACTATGAAAGTAGCTCTTGGAACTCTAACTTGTGCATCCAATGCAAGCACGACGTCAACTTCATCATTAAATATATTGGTCATCTTCCACTCGTCGTCATCTGAGGGAAATGTCTAAAATGACATGGATCTCTTCGACTTCCTCATTTTCATTAACCTTTTCAGCTTGATGCGCTCTCCTCATATTCATGGTCATCGACCTTGCAAATCTTCTTAACTTGGTCGCCATTTGCCGATTTTTAGGGGGTGGACAGTCATTCTTGCAGTCATTCTAATCACTCCTTGGCATTGCTCAGGTATCGACTCACTTGTAAACAAAGATATACGGATAAGCATCAGCTTACGCTCAGTCACATCCAGGTCGTGGGATCCGTCTTTGATGATAGAACTCGTAGGTCGATAGAAGTCTAAGCATTTATCCTTTTGTTTGTTCGTAAGTTGGATCCAATGGCTAAAAATTAAATTATAACGGGTATGAGTTATCACATGAATAACACAGTGGCTGACAAACCAATCGACTACAATCTACGGGGTGAACTGTGTGCGCACACTCATGAGTGATTCTAGAGTTCTCTATAACTAAAATATCTAAAGCAGTAATCGTCCAACTAGAACTCAACTTGGAATTAAACTTAAATTGATGAATCAACAATAAATCAAATTAACAACCCACAAAATACAACTTAGTTGTGATCAATTCACTTATGCTAACGTGATTGTGTTGTGAAGTGCAATGCATCATGGCATGATTATGTTGTGGCTTGCCTACTTCTTTGGCATACATATATATTTATACAGGGCTTGGACCTGTGGCACAATGAAAGGTTGACAATCTTGCAACCTCAAGGTCATAGGTTCGAAGCCAGCTTACCTATCAAAAAAAACATACATACATATAATTATACTTGTATGTCATAACTTAAATTAAAGACCAAGAGCCTACACCACTCAAGGTCAATCTTTTTATAAGTTTAACAATCGGCACTATGCCATAGTATCACCAATGATGGCTCCCTCGCACACAATCGGCACTATGCCATAGTATCACCATTGAAGTCAAAGGGCCGCAAAACTACAGTGGTTCCCAAAGACGCAGTAACCATACTTGACTTGACTTGCATGTCCAACCCTTACTTCACCATGCCGCAAATGGGCACGGTTTGAGAATTCTCTTTTTATTTCACATGACGACTTGACTTGACTTCCCTTGTCTTGTAATGTCCATAAATAGGACTTGTCATGGTTGAATGACGTTGAGTCTTCACAATGACTGTCGTGAGGCACGACACTGTAGTTAAACTTTTAACTTGTCTTGATGGCCTACAACAGAATTTGTGTCTTACCTTACTTGACGTGTCTTAACTTTTTCTTGACTTATTCATGTCTTATCATGCTTAATATAACTTGCATCTTATGATAACAAATATATACGTGAACAGGAGATATATACGTGAACAGGACTAGACTTGTTTCTTAATTTCCCTTGTTCTACTTAACTTACCTATTTTAAGCCTTAGTGTGAGACGGACTGTAAATGACATTTCCCTCACACGATGCGTAATTTACACTGACATCTATCCGAATGGAATCCCATACCACCACAGTTCCAGATATGTTGATATTACACATATGTGCAAGGTCCGATGTCATCTTCAATGTGAACCACACCAAGACGGAGACATGAATCTTGCATTGAAGTCTTGTTTACATGAGTACTTACGTACTCCTACTTGTGAGTGCCTACATGACGTACGTTGTGACTTGTGCAGTGATAGTAGCATGACATGTAGATATGGCGTGACATAATAAAAAAAAACAAAGCATAGCATATAAATCAAGCAGAGTAAAATGGAAGAAATAAAGCATGGCATATAACTTTCTAACATGGCATACATCTAGTTCATCGCCATTCATTTCATGTTAATCCATACTCAACAACATAATAATTGAAATCAAGCAATCATGCATACACATCAAGGAATCCATGAATAATGTAATTATGACATTTATAGAGACATATGCGTATAGTTATAAATATATAGTTTCACTTATGCCACATCATCACTGAAGTTATAAGTTATAATAAATGTGATCCTGCATTTAAACAACAGATGTATCACATTATTAAGCACCCAATAAATATAATATTAATTACATACATATATACAAATATGTGTAGATCAAGGTACATACACATCCCACAATTGATTTATTCATCAACTTGGAGTTTATTGGGGTCACATAATTCAACTTATCATGCACTCCTTGAAGATCGTGGAGATTCTATAGGGATCAAATAGGTGGCATGCAGAAACTCTCACCTTTTCTTTTTTATTGAATGGCAATTCCCAAGTATTAACCCAAGCTCTCATTCAGGCGTGGAGATGATCCGACGTAAGACTCCATACATTCTAGAGCTAAGGGTCAATGGATTTAGGTCTCCTTTCAAAAGCCTGAATTCTCTACTAATTTTCTGCCATCAAAGAGAGTTTATTACAAACTTCTCATGCCATAGGAATCAAGGATCAAAATTTCGGCCAAAATTATCGGTTTCGGTCCCCACCGAAAAGATAATTTGGGCTGAAATTTCGGTCATTTTTGTATGGGACCCAAAATTTCCGTTTTGGTCCCCTCCGAAACTGAAATGATACCCAAAATTTTGATCCTTGATAAGAATTGATTGATTTGAAGCCATGTAAAAGAAGCTATAACCGATAGAAGAATCAGCAGGTAACGATCATTTGGAATCTTAAAATCTGAATAAATAGCTTCACCATTCATAAGTGGCTGAAACTTTTATGGAACTAGGGACAAAATAAAAATGCACGCTGTAAAGGTTTCATGCCGTAAATCTTTATATTTTATATCTATGATTTAAAAATAATTTTCAAAGAAAATTCATAACAAATTAAATATATTGAAATAAATTCTCAACTTTTGACAGTAAAACAGAGAGGGTCCATACCCATCTCATATAAAAAAATTAGCCTAAAATAGTATTGTTTAGTTTACGAAATAAATCACGCAAAAGCAAAAGGGGAGTTTCTGTAAAACAACTTTAGTAGAATACACGCATCTCCAAAAATCATGAAATTTTAACCGTGGACACTTGGCACCATACAGAACTTATGATAAATTTTTGAAAGTACGAATTACTCACCAAGGCCTCGAAATAACGGGCAATAATTTCAATAATCAAAACGATAACCAATTATTATAAATATATACAAATGCAATATTTTTTTAATGCAGGATACTTATATTTATTTTCACGAATTGCAAAAATCATGACCATTAATTAAAATCCACAAGTTTTGAAAACTTCCAACGCAGGTAAAAAGCTACCTAAAAATTTGGAAAGAAATTTAAATAAATCGGAAAACGGCTTAATAAATTTATAAAATTACCCAAAATCTGACACCTTAAATACTGAGTTTTTATGAAAACTTTTCGATGAAATTATACGGCTACAATTAGGGTGCATTGTAACGTACTAGTGAGAAATCATGAATTCTTCATAATACTGACATAATCATTCAATCCATGCATGATTGTCGACGACAAAAGTATTCAATACATGACAGGGATTAACAATCAATACCCAAGTCTTGACCGACTCTCTTGAGAGTCGATCACGATTAGGGATAGGACTCCTTCCAAAATAGAAAGAAAAGAAAGAGGCATTCTTTCTCAATTATGTTTGACCAAAGTGCAAAGAAATGTTTGCTAGTCACTTATACCAAGTAGCATGTTTGCTACCCACAATTTACCGTTATACCCCTCGACCCAATTAAATTTGGAGCCTTTTAAAGTCCTTGATCGATTATAACAATATGTATGGAATAGTTCTAAGAAATTTATAGCCTCACTCGTCTTAAAGCCCATGGACACTCTCATGGGCAAAATAATAATATAGGATTAATAAGGTCAAATTGGGAAATCGCCTCCGCAGGCTTTGCTATATGTAAGATATACAGATATTTTCTCATAGACGTACACTAATAGCCGTATTATAAAAAACTAAATAGGTCGTTCTTCATAAATCTCATGTATTTATAAGTACATAGATAAAGCATACGATGATGGGGAACGACAAAAAAATAATTATTATTATTATTTATTTATTTTTATTGTTCACGATGAATAGTGACGGACGTCCGTGATTTTGCCCCCTCACTGTCCGTAGGTCACGGACGTCCGTAGGCGTCGTGACGGGGTTTTCTAAATATTGCGGAAATTGCCTATTTTAGTATTTTATTAGTATTAAGACTCTTTATTTCGAATTTTAACTATTGGTGGCCTATATATAGAGGCTTGTAAATATTTTTTAATTAGTTTTTTATTATTGAATAAAAAGAGAGTTGCTCTTATGCAAACCCTAGAGAGCTTGTCAAGAGTTTTCAACCAAGGGAGTGAATCCTTCAAACCTTGAGGAGTGAGCAATCGTTTCTCGTACGACTTGATGCGAAGCCGATGTACAGCCGTGGTGTGAAGCTTCGAAAAATCCTTGGTGTGAAGCTTTGGAATCTATCCTTTTATTTTATCTTTTCTCTAGTTATTGTCAGGTATTATCCTTCTTTAATTCCGTTGATAAAAACCCAAAATCCCAAGTTTTTTCCCTTTCATCAAAATTATTTGAAGCCTTATTTTATTTAAAATCCCCGAGGAGTCAAGAGGTGATATTGCGATTGTCGAATGATGCCCTAAACTAGAACGAATCTTGAGTTTCCTCATCGGAACCGTTTTTCTAGATCGGGAAATTTTTACGCATGCGGCGTTAAAATGGATTAATCTAATTGTTTTATTAATTTCATTGAATTAATTTTATGTGTTGCTTGATTTTGAATATTTCCGCTATTCAATTCATTCTAAAAGTTAATCCCACATCGCATATTAGGATTTTAGCGTTTGTCCCGCGTCAGTTTTGGTATCAGAGCACAGTCTTAGTTTAGGGTTCTCCGCATCATATAGATTTTAGGGTTTATTTCTTTCCATTTCAGATCTATCTTACACCATCTAATTTTGCATAATTCCATCATGGATACCAGTAGCTTAGAAGCCCTTATTAGAGATCTTGCATCTAAGGTGACCACTAGTCAAACCCGGATGGATGAGCACATCGCTAATCAACAAACTAGGTATGAGGCTTTAGAAACCCATTTTGAAGAGATCAATGAACTCATCGCTGAGAATCACAATAGAGTCAACAACCGTGACCGTAGGAGAGATGTTCCTCCGCGACATGAGGTCCAAGTCAATCTGGACGATAAGGTCATGAAATCTGTCAAAATGAACGCCCCTACTTTTGATGGGAAAAGACAACCCAAGGTCTTTCTTGAGTGGATCGCCAGCATGGAAAACTACTTCGAGTGGTATTCCATGTCCGAAGAGCGCAAGGTCAGATTTGTCAAAGTCAAGTTTATGGGTCAAGCTAGACTTTATTGGTTGGGAGTAGAGCGTCGTAGGCAAATCCAAGGTCTTCATCCCATTTCCACGTGGGCTGAAATGAAAGTCCAATTACATGAAAAGTACGTTCTCATATCATATGATGAACGTATTCTTGATCGGTGGCAGTCATTGCATCAAGGAGATTCCCCAGTCACAGAATACATCGATCGGTTTGAAGACCTGATGACCCAGGCCAATGTCGATGAGCCAGCAAAAGTTACCCTCTCCCGATTCCGAATGGGTCTTCGCCCATAGTTGCAGAGGGAACTCATTCCTTATCCCGTTGCGGATCTCGATGAATGTTTTGCTAGGGTCAAAGAATTAGAACGGTATCTCGACACCCCCAGTCATGGCCGATCTAAGTCTTCCAAATTTGAGCATCAATCTAACCCTATCGAAAAGGGAAATAATGCCTCTAGTCAATCATCAAAATCCATAATTCCCCAAGTTGACAAAGGAAAGGGGCCAATGGTCGAAAGTTCTAAGCGTGCCCCGCAGCAATGTTAAAAGTGTCAAGGTTTTGGTCACTTTGCATCCCAATGTCCTAGTAAGAGTCAGACTTTGATCATTCAGGAGCATATTGAGAAAGAGGACAACGAGTTACCAGAAGAAGTACACGAACCATGTAGCACTCCAAGTGATGAGGAAGGTGAGGTTCCAGTTAGAGCCATAGGTTGCATTAGGACAATTCCTGAGGACGGTGTTGATAATGTGTCTATCTCAAATGAGTTATTAGAGTTGGTAGGAGCATGTCATCATTCTGATTTGCATGAGATTAACAATCTGAATTTATTGGACATTGGAAATACGCATGATCATACTAACACATTGAATATATTTGATGTCTTTGATGCTAACAATTTTGTGTTACTTCCTGATGGTTCTGAGCATGTGGAATCTTTTCCAATCTCGAAATGGGGTAAGGATGAAGGTCTAAATTTTCCTCTAGACAAGAGCAACTTTCCGACTGTTGTCGTAACAGATCTTACGCCTATTCTAGATCCCACAACCCTACCCTTTGATCCATTTCTTATTGAGCACCCGACCCAACCACACTCATTTACCCTGTTTCTATCCCTTACCTTACCTGTGCAATATGAGAAAGGATCGAATGAGAAGGTCATAGAATTTCCAAGCTTCCATGCCAATGAAGATAAAAATCAGAAGTATCTCACAACGTGGAAAGGCAAACCAAGAATTGAGCTCCCAAAGTGACATCTATAGATTCCCTAACTCATTGGAGATGAGTTTTTCCAACCCGGAGAGTATTGATGGGGACATCACACAGAGGAAGGCAAATAAAAGAATAAAGAGAAATGAGGCAAAAAAGTCAGCAGATGACTTGCAAGGAGTTCCACCGTACGAGTTTCAATACACTGGATCAATACCACGTGCGTGTTTCATCGGTGATGAAACATTTTGAGTGGAGGAGAATGACGGGGAACGACAAAAAAATAAAATAAATAAAATAAATAAATAAAAATTTACTGTTCACGATAAATAGTGACGGACGTCCGTGATGAACAATGATGAACATCCGTGAAAAAGTGACGGACGTCCGTGATTTTGCCCCCTCACTGTCCGTAGGTCACAGACGTCGCACTATGGACGTCCGTGGGCGTCGTGACGGAGTTTTCTAAATATTGCGGAAATTGCCTATTTTAGTGTTTTATTAGTATTAGGACTCTTTATTTCGAATTTTAACTATTGGTGGTCTATATATAGAGGCTTGTAAAGAATTTTTAATTAGTTTTTTATTATGGAATAAAAAGAGAGTTGCTTTTGTGCAAACCCTAGAGAGCTTGTGAAGAATTTTCAACCGAGGGAATGAATCCTTCAAATCTTGAGGTTGATGCGAAAAGCCAACGTCTGACCGTGGTGTGAAGCTTCGGAAAATCTTTGGTGTGAAGCCTTGGAATCTATCCTTTTATTTTATCTTTTCTCTAGTTATTGTCAGGTATTATCCTTCTTTAATTCCGTTGATAAAAACCCAAAATCCCAAGTTTTTCCCCTTTTATCAAAATTATTTGAAGCCCTATTTTATTTAAAATCCCCGAGGAGTCAAGAGGCGATATTGCGATTATCGAATGATGCCCTAAACTAGAACGAATCTTGAGTTCCCTCATCGGAGCCGTTTTTCTAGATCGGGAAATTTTTACGCATGCGACGCTAAAATGGATTAATCTAATTATTTTATTAATTTCATTGAATTAATTTTATGTGTTGCTTGATTTTGAATATTTTCGCTATTCAATTCATTCTAAAAGTTAATCCCACATCGCATATTAGGATTTTAGCGTTTGTCCCGCGTCATACTATCTCAACAATAATCTTATACTCGGGTGAATCGAGGACTCTAGTTCTTGTAGAATTGCATAGCACACACTCGAGAAATCCCAATAGATTAAATTGAATTGGAAAGGGACACACTGGTTTATGCTGGTCAAACTTGATCAACTATAGTCGACCTGCGACCTTAGGCTACACTTCAGAGCTATAGAAATATAACTAAATATGAAGGTTACTCAATCACCCTTAGTTTGGTGATATGAGTCATCAAGGATTTGAAATAGTGATCAAAACCACTACGAGAGGTATCGGAGAAGTATACGACTCTTCAGAGTAATTACTAACCACTAGAGTTAAAGTAAATGCCCTTTGAGGTTTACCAAAACTTTCTGCATAAGAAATAATTCACTAGACATTATTCAATGCCTCAACAGCGATATAAACAGGTTATTATTGGATCATTAAGGGTGGCAGAATTTCATCCACAGGAAACGAGGCGTCGGAAAACCTAGTAAATGCAGGGAAAATCGGGGGTATTACATCCTCCCCTCATAGAATCTCCCCCCTCGAAAAAAAGTAATGAGTGTAGAGAGTTTCACATATCAATCTCACCTCCTTATAAGGGTTCGTCCTAAGAGAAAAATCAAAACCAGTCATCAATGTTTGTCCTCAAATAGAACATTGGAACTGATGCAAGTATGGAGTCATACATGCACCCTTATAGTCAAAAGTCGGAAGTTGGCACTGATACCTATAAACAGTGTCGTAAACTGAATCATATAAAAGCTTTTCAAATCCATCGGAGTTAATCAAAGGTTGGAGCTAGTTATTGCCCTTAGTTATTAAGGAAAACAAACCGTCAATTTTGAGAAAGAGATTCAGCAAAGTGAGATTAAATAGTGTCGATAATAAATCGAGTACATGAAAGTAGGGTTCTTCGAGTAGAGGTCTCATGGTGGTGAATCTTTAAGGAATAGACCTCTTACAAAGGAAACAAGAATTTTTTTAAATATGATTTCCTTAACGGAAAAACTCTTTTAAATCATAGTTACAACAATAATAATACATAACAATCATCATGCATTCTCTTCGTTACTCTAATCTATAATATTATGATTGTTAGGGTACCCTTTCTTGGAAGGATCACCTAGTCTAAGGTCGTCAGGCTATTGTGAGCCTCTTCTTAAATTGATGACACTTATTACTTCATCATAAGACAATCATCTTTCTTAATATCGTGATCCTTCCAGTTGATAATAGTCATGTACTTAACCAAAATTAATGATGTGCCCTTTCATCGATGACAGATCCATAACAAGTGAAACCATTATTCGTTCCAAAATTATTCTTATTGAACCTTTCATATACTCGATGGGTACCAGGTCATTCTAACTTGATGTTATGGTATCTTTCATACCTCCCAAGGATAATGGGTCGGAATCTTAGACTACAATTGTCAAAAGTCCGCGATTCTCTAGGGATTTACAGTAAGTCTATTTAGGTCTCTAGTTCTTGATGTCATTCCTAATTGTAATTTCTCTAGTCCTCAACAATCTATCTTAATATAGCTTAAGTTTCTAGTCATTAAAATATCATATCTTGTCTTATCTTTGTGCTTTCGTGTCAGCACACCTCAGAGTCATTTGCAACGAAATCTTAAATCATCAATCAACCAAGAATCTTTTCCAGTTGAAATCCTTAAGTCCTTAATGAAAATTTTGAGCTTGGTATTTTCTCTCCTTATAGTCCTTAAAGATGTAAGTCTTTGATTTGATTCACCTCTTTACATGCTCCTCCAAAAATAGTGGGTGCTTCCACAAAAAAATAAAAAATTAAAAATAGTGGGTGCTCAGAGATTGTTCCTTCCCAAAGTCCTCGAAAGTAGTAAAGTCTTTGATGACCCAAAATTCTTCCTCTCTTCGAGAGCACAAAAATTCGTGAGATGACCCTCACATCAATCTTAGGCACGAGTTATCCATAACACACCTAAAATGTCTATCAAAATATGGATTGTAAAAAAACTCTTACTTTGTAATTAGAGTTTATCCAATTGCAGCAATTGTGTTGCACTTCCTTCCGATAACATCCATTCTCATTAAAGATTAGAGTGACCACAACTATTCCTTTATAAATATTGTTAAAACTAATAATGGACTAATATAATAAAGGAAATAACTAAAAAAAAGAATACCCTTATTTGGGTTTGTGATAGAGAGAGAGAGAGAGACATGGAGAAGAGGAGAGAGAAAGAGAGAGAGAGACATGGAGAAGAGGAGAGAAATAATCACAAAGGACTACATTGTTACTAATTGTGATGTAAATGAATTACAAGAAGTGTTCTCCTTATATAAGGAGTCACTTACATTCACTAAGGACACTCCACACATAACTAATGACGCCCACTTACTTTTATGTGGACACTACACTCCATACTTAACACTGTTATTTCCTACACATCATACATATATTACTATCTCCAACACTCTCCCTCAAGTTGGATCATCCATGACATGGATGTCCAACTTGCCCACAAATACATAACAAAAAATGCATGTTTACACCATCATCTCCCCCTGACTTGATACGGTCAACAACTAAAGATATCCATGAATCAATTATCAATGTGGTGCAACTACTTGCACTTACCAACAACTTGGTAAACTACCGCACTCAAGTGGGCATGTGGTACACATCACGGTTTCTTAACAACTTGGTGCAACACTGCACTCAAGTGGCCATGTGGTACACACTATGTTTCAAATAAGCGTTGTTCTTGGTACCATCCTATTGGCTCTATGGCCTACATCAATAACCTAAAATACAATCTAGGGGGCTTTAACAATATACAATCACAATAAAAGCTCATAAAACTAACGTACCAGGGACACCAATCACCTCCAATAGCAGCCACTAATAAACTCAATACATATTTTCGCATCGGCATAACATCCACCATAGCCACATCATCCATCACGTCGGCATAACATCCACCAAGTATCATCAACAAGCAAATATTGCATCAACAGAGAAGCCTAGCAATAACGTAAAGTAGATACCATCAATTCTTCCACACAAGCATTTTATTAAACACCTTGTGAGCAAGTATATCAGCAGCCATATCCATCAAAATATACCATCACCATAAGCCACCAAAAACACCATCATCAGCAGCACATCAGTGAAAAGCATCAATAGTAGTGAATGTAGTAGCAACAACATCTTGTTCATTTCTATCAAGCAATAGGCTACACGGACATGGCCATTATTCCCCAACATACATACATTACCAGTACAAATCAACACCCAACAATCTTCAAACACTGATAAGACTGCTCTACAACAGAAACAATCACCAAATCACTACCCTAGTGCATTACTCGCAAACAACTTACAGAGGGGTTAAAGTTTTGCAATATGGAGCATACCACTAATACTAGCAGTAACACTGCTAACAGTCTCACGACTAATGGGCAGACCAGCTAAATAATCAAACAGTCAATAAACAATGTTCAACTATTGCAAAGCCACAAACAACTTTAAGTACTCCAATAATGCTACTTTTTAATCTACACCAGCACTACAACCAGCACCCACAAGCGACAACCACCAATACAACTTGTACCAGCACTACAACCAACGTCAGTACAACCAGAATTTTGCATCATACCAATTCCACAAAAAATTGACCAATAAAGCTACACTGGAGCAGCAATCACCACAGAATTTCTGCCTACTACAGAGAATAAGATCGCAAACAAGGCAGCACTTTGGCATATAACCACAAAAGAACTTTCTGCACTAATGCAGGAATTAGAGGTAAATTTAGGTCGCAATACTACGGAACAAAGCCACCGAAACAACCTTTAAACAGGGAAAACAAATCCCAAAGGATAGCAGCTTGCTATTACAGAACTACGAAGTGCAGAACATATCATGAAGCACACTTCCAGCCCCTTCTTTCACAACCTAGATGTTTCATGCAAGGAAAGAAATTATCACAACCAATTGAATATTGATCCAGACTGAATGAGACCACTTCCAAACAAGCAACATTGTACATAGAATTCTGGTGGGTAGCTTGAGCGGTTGATGTACACAGTAAATCAAGGAAACCAGAAGCAGTCAACAACAAAGACAACACCTTATAAGTAGCTCCAAACATGAATTGGGCTGGCTGATATCAACACCTGAAGCTGGGGCAGGCACTTCATCAAACAGCTCATTGGTGCATTAGACAAGGTGCCGAGTGGGGTAACATTATACTCATGCAATCTTCACAGATCCTTCTATTTCTTCTTTCTTTCTCTTTTTCTAATTTTTTTTTCTTGAGGGCAGCTACAATAACTTTTCCACTTTTTAAAGTCTTCATCACATCTCCTCCTATACCACCCTTAAGAGAAAATCAAAATCTCATAAATGAAACAATATTGGGTAGATGACATATCTGGATGAAAATGCATACTAAAAAGGCTAGATGGGTGCGGGTGCAACAAAACAACAATATGGATGGCAAGACCATAAAATCTGAACCACAAATGAAGTGAAAGGAGACCATGTCGGAGGAACCCTGAACAAGGCGTGTGGATACCATGAGAAAACTAATAATAGAATAATCAAATAAAGGAAATAAATAAGAAAAGAATACCCTTATTAGGGTTTATGAGAGAGAGAGAGAGAGAGAGAGAAATAACCACAAAGGACTACATTGTTACTAATTGTGATGTAAATGAATTACAAGAGGTAGTCTCCTTGTATAGAGGAGTCATTTACATTCACTAAGGACACCCCATATAACTAATGACACCCACTTACTTTTATGTGAACACTACACCCATACTTAATACTATTGTTTTTTATACACCATAGATATATTACTATCTCTAACAAACACTCATCTCTCAATATGAACCATTTAAATCGTGAAAGAATAAACAATTAATAATGAGACATTTTATAACTATTATTTGAACTCCATTTAAACTCAAGATAAATGTCATGAAAATAATTATTGCTTAAGAAAGATCATCCATTACTTACCACAATATTTTCCTCAATGAGATCATGAGAATCATTTAACCATAGCATAAATATACAAAAGAAAATAAATATATTTTGATCAATGAAGTAACCACAAGAGTATTAATTGTCTTAACCAACTACATCAATAATTGGTCTCGTGTAATAAACCACCAATGTATCTGAATCAATAAATGCCTCAATACTAAAATAGCCATAGGACAAACCAATTAAAACCATCCCATAAGTTTTGAACTCAATGTTCCCTTTAATCATTTACACCTCAGGTGTGACACTGGGGACTATGAAAGTAGCTCTTTGGAAATCTTTGTGCCTCCAATGCAAGCACGGCATCAACTTCATCATCAGATATATTGATGACCTTCAGCTCGTCGTCATCTGATATGACATGTACCTCTTAAACTTCATCAACTAAAATAACATGGATCACTTGGACTTCCGCATTTTCCGTAACCTTGGCAGCTTGTGGCGCTCTCCCTCAATTTCATTATCATCACTCTCCCTCAATTTCATTATCATCAACCTTGCATATCCTCTAAACTTGGTCGCCAGTTGTCGATTCTTAGTGGGGGTGATCGCTCATTCATGTAAACATTCTAGTTACTCCTTGACCATTGCTCAAGTATCAGCTCAAGTGTTGGCAAAGGTATACGAATAGGCAACGGCTCACACTCAGGAAAATAGTCACGCCCAGGTTGTAGGATTCGTCTCTGATGATTGAATTTGTAGGTCGTTATGAGGCAAACCATCTTTCCTTTCTGCTCCTGTAAATGCAATTTAATGGCTAAAAATTAAATTACAACGAGTACGACCTATCGCATTAATAACTCAGTGGGTGACACAACCAAATCCACCACAATCTACGAGGGTGCACTATGTGTGCGCACTCGTGAGCTATCATAAGATAACATGTTAACTCTCATTGTTTAGGTACAACTTATTCTCCTGATAAACAGATTGGCTCATGGGCATTCTAAAGTCACTTCAAACACAACCATATAAATTGTGAGGCTTAGAGATGTCATTCCCATGAGAGAATCAGCCCTAAGATGGTACTAAGTTGTCAACATCAACTCATGATCCTTAAGGATCCCAATAAAATTCTCTTTACTCATTGCATATTATAGCTTGGGACACATTTGACATTCTAGGCACTTTATAAGTCCTAAATCTCAAGCTTATCTGAAGATCCAAGATCTTTAACCATGTGTGTTGAGACCCAAAGATCCATTACATCATTTGGATCCCACCTTCGATTTCAAGTTTTCTGGCCATCTTTAAGCCCTAAGACTTTAGTCATTCAACAAGGTGTCAAGGTCCAAGGACTTGGTCTGCCATGTTCACGCTTGCACTTGAGGTTGAACCATATCCTCATAAATCTCTTTAACCCCCTCTATTATCTTACATGTGAGCATGTATGACTAGCTACGAGTCACATAATAAACATAATCAATTTGATGGAGGAATCTCACGGTACAAAACAAACGACAAGTGCACGTGGAGGGCCAAAGCTTTGAAGCCCAATTCAACATGTCGAGGAGCGTGTCATGATCAATATATGTGCAAGGAAAAGAACAAGAAAGGAAACGCAAAAGACACTCAGAAAACGAAAGCTAGGAGTTATGTCCAACTTCGATTGAACAAAATTCAACCTCGATCAATCGAGATCGACCCAAGAGCCATCCTAAGATGACATTGTCATCGATCGATCGAGACTTAAACTCGATTGATTGAATTCGTGCGAGGATCTTGTTGGGGTCCAAATTTTGGATGAAAGTTTGACTTTTTTTAGTTTTAGTTAAATTAAAACTTTCTAATTTCGGTTTACGGTTTTATTTGCCTATATAAGCCTTTGTAAAGAACAATTTAGATAGTTTTTGTTAATTAATGAATTGAGAGTTTGTTTTGTGCAAACCTTAGAGAACTTGTGGAGAGTTTTCAACTGAAAGAGAGATTCTTTCAAGCTCGGAGGATACCCAAAATGGAGAAAGAGCATGGTAGCATGCTACTCTACGGCATGGCTCTCTATCATCATCAATGGGTCTCTGATGGGGTATTTTCAAAGCACTAGGGGCGTTAGGCAAGGGGATCCCCTCTCCCCATTCTTGTTTAATATGGTTGGGGAAGCGTTAGATAGCCTCATCAATCGGGCTCGGCAGCTAGACCACATTTCTGGAATCCAGGTGGGCCCACACGATCACCGCATCACTCATCTTCAGTATGCGGACGACACTATTTTTTTGGTAGGGCAGATGTGGCTGAGTTCCGAGCGTACGCAAAGGTCCTCACAATCTATGAAGTTGTTTCGGGGCAGCAGATTAACCTGCACAAATTGGCGGTCTCCGGGATTGGAGCTAGAGACCAGTCACTGAGGGACATTGCTACTACCGTAGGCAGTGAGATAGAGGCCCTCCCAATCTCTTATTTGGGTCTTCCTCTGATGGCTTGGTCATCCGTCGGCTAGGGCCTAGGAACCGGTGGTTCAAAGGTTTGACCGAAGGTTGTCTTCCTTGTCTGGGAAACTCCTCAGCAGCGGGGGTCGCCTTCTGCTAGTCAAATCTGTCCTCGCTAATCTGTCAGTCTTCTTTATGTTCATGTTCAATTGTCTGGAGGTCGTGATCCATAGATTGGAGCAAATCCAAAGGAACTTCTTATCGGAGGGATCTGGTCTAGACAAGAGGTATCACTTGGTCAACTGGGATACTTGTCAGCTACCGACTAGCTGTGGTGGATTGGGTATCTGCAATGATCCAAAAATCGGCCGGGACGGCCGCCCGGGCGGATCGGGACCCCGAGCGCCCCGACTTAGGAGTGGGGCGGCTATTGAGGCGGAATGGGCCTAGGCACCCGCCCGGGCGGCAAATCGGGACAGGGCGGGCGAGACGGGGAACTATAGAAGTTCCTTTTTTTTTTAAAAAACCCTAATCTCTCCTCTCTTCTCTCTTCCTCTCCTCTCTTTCACAGCCGGCAGCCCACACTGGCGACCACCAGCGAACACCGGCAACCAGGTAAGGACTTTTTTTTTCATTTTCTTCACAGCCGGTAGCCACCATTCTTTTATTTTTATTTTTGCAGCAAAACCGGCAGCCACCGCTTCCCACACCCCACCAGGCAACCACCGGCGACACCAACTGTTTTTTTTCCCTTTTTTTTCACTTTTTTTTTATTTTTTTCATTTTTTTTTCTACAAAGACAACCGTGACCTAACACCCCAATCGGGTAAGCTCCACGAGAAATGTAGGGGGTATTTTTTTTTTTTCCATTTTTTTCTTAGCTTCTTCTTATTTCTTCAACTTCTTCTTCTTCTTCTTAGCAGCTTCTTATTTTTTATTTTTGCAGGTTGCAGCTTCTTCTTCTTCTTCTTAGCACCGACAACCGTTCCAGCTCCGACAAGTCGGTCCGTGCTCCGGCAACAGCCACACTGCCACATGTTTTTTTTTTCGTTCTTTTTCTTCTTTTTCTTTTCTTCTCTGTTTTTCCCCCTACTTCCCTGGCAATCTTCTTTTTCTTTTTTCTGCATTTTTTTCCCCTGCATTTCTTTTTCCTGCAATTATTTTTGTTGCATTCCTTTTTCCTACAATTTTCTTTTTCCTGCATTTTTTTTCCTACAATTTTTTTCTGCTGCATTTTTTTTTTTTTGCATTTCTTTTCCTGCATTTTTTTTTCTTGCACAGTGTGTGTATATATATATAATATTATATTATATAAATATAATTATATGTGTGTGTTGTTAGTTGTGACATGTCTGTGGCTGTGAGGCTGTGTATACTTAATATATATATATATATATATATATATATATATATATATATATCAATGTATAATTGTATATATTAGTATATGTGACTATGATTATATATATATATATATAGCCTGGATCTTGGGGGCGCTATGATTTTACTGAGCATCCCGGACCTTGAACCATGTGATTTTAAGAACATTGGGTATCTGTTCTCTGACAATTCTGTTGGGAAAGTGGTTTTGGTGGGCTGGGCTAGAAAGCGTGAGAGAGAGAGAGAGGGAGAGGGAGAGGGAGGGAGGGAGGGAGAGAGAGAGAGAGAGAGAGAGAGCTTATGGATGTCGGTCTTGGCAGATAAGTACGGCCATCTGGCAGGCAACTGGGGCATTAACGTCGGGGTTAATAGACATCTCTCGGCATGGTGGAACGGAATATGTGGGACTTGGCCCTCTTTCTCTCGATGGGTGCACTTCAACTGGGGAGACAGCACTCGCATTCAGTTCTGGGAAGACCCGTGGGCGGAGCCCAGGCCGCTCAGAGACTTGTTTCCGACTATTTTTAGCATCGCAACGAATACTCTCGGAATTGTGGCATGCTTTTTCTCGGATTCCGAAGGGGGGATATGTTGGGATTTGGTCATTAAGGGGTTTCTTAGAGAGAACGAGGAATCTCCTTTCCTTTGACTGTTGGCGGCGTTGTGCGGGGCTAACAGAAATCCTACACGAGTTGATGTCAGGATATAGATGCGGAGTAAGAATGGGCCTTTTACCACTAGGTCATACTACTGGATGATGTCTTATCGGCCCCTAATTAGGTGTGATTGGGCTGGCTTGTGGAAGGCGGCACCCGCCCCCCCACCCGACGGCCGCCACCAAAGTTTTTTATGTGGATATTGCTCAAAGAGAAGATTCTCACGATGGACCAGCTAATCCGAAGGGGGAAAGATATTCAGAATGTGTGTGCCATGTGTTTCCAGCCGGTAGAGTCTATATCTCACCTATTTCTTTATTGTTGGGCATAAGATTTGAGGGGTTATTCTTAAGTCTTTTGACATGCACAGAGTTTTCCCTCTAACCATTTCTCAACAGTTTCTTACTTGGTTTGGGGTGGGGTTTCAAGGGCCAGCTTGGAGCTTTCTAGAGGGTTGGGTACTTTGCGGTGGTTTGGAGTATTTGGCTAGAGAGAAACGCCCGTATTTTTTGCCGAAAACGTCAACCTGTCGGAATGATCCTGAAGTCAGCCAGGGACTTTATGTACTCTTGGGTGATGTTGGACAAGGAGGGGGTCGAGGGGGATGCCCTCCACTGGGTCCCGGGGTAGGCCTAATGTCGAGCAATATGGTCGGCTAGTCATCTTGCTCCTTTCTTCCTTGGAGTATTTTGTTTTGTATTTTTGTATTTTTTTTTCTTTTTTGCTTCCTTCCTTTTTGGTTTGAACCCCCTTTTTGACTCGGCCATCTTCTCACTGCTTTTTTATATATAGATGGCACCTTTACCGATCAAAAAAAAAACTTCCGAAAAAATTGGGAGAGGATGAAAAGTTACAAAATAAAAAATTGATTTCGTCGACGCCTACCGCTTCCATAAGGTATCAACCAATACTTTATGCGATTTCAATACCTAGGCAGGTATCGGGATCGGTTGGGCCATTAAAGATTTGAACAATCCCTACGCAAAGGATTAACACGAAACAAGCACAATGAAATAGAAGGGGAAGACTAATAAAAAGTAGAGAGGTGGTAGACAAACATAATCACAGTTATGCATTGCAAGCTTTATAAATTGTTCACTTTTTCTCTTTTTATTTGAAAAAAAAATAATCACAATTATGGGTTGCAAACCCTTACCTCAAATTACAGGAGTGTGACCACTTAAGCTAAGGCACACTCTTATGAACCCAAAATTCCCAATCTTTCATAGACTAGTCAGAACAAAATTAGATCATCACTATCTTAAAAAAAATTCTAAAAAATTTTCATATGTATCGAATTAATTTTAGATATGGCCATTATCAAACAAAAGACGCTTTTAAAATGTAAAAATTATAAAATTATTATTCTTTCAAAAGAAATAATCTACTTATTATTTGTAGCCCGTTTAATTTGTTAATTGTTGCTTGATACGTGACTTGTGGGTTATCATTTTAAGCTTTCAATCTACAATTTTACATAATTATTGATGCTTAATGAGTAAATAATCATGTTTTGATCATTAGTTGTTATTTCACATATTTCTCATTTAATTATAGACCCTCTATAGATTACTATAATAAGTTAAAAAAAGAAGTAATTGCAATATTACTAGGCCTCACCATCTAGGCCCCGCTTATCTCCAAACGGGGCCTACCGCATATGCCCCGCCTCGTGCATTTAACTAACATTGTTGCAACTAACTTTTAGGATCTTCGTTTTAGATAGCTTCCAAAAGTTGTATTTTTTATTTTCGTTGGTCAATCGAAAGTCCAATTACCAATAAAAAAATATATTTCTTTCCTATCTTTAACCATATTAAAAAAGCAATTTATTGTACGAAAGTGTCCCCTAGTGATTTTTTGGCAGTTGTTGTGTCCGCCACTTAGAAAACACTTCAAGAACCAACATCCATGCCACACATCGAGGAAACGCATTTGACGGTAAGATAATTACAGGATGTAGTACTACCCTTAAAGTTCCCACATTATTGCCTAAACTTTTAGTTCTTAATGTCTATGTTCCAACATTTAGAAAAATGATCTACCATTCAATTTGCAAGAGATTTTCAATGCTCTCTTAAGTTTAGCCCATCGTATTATACAGTAAAGGAAATTGATAATATGACAATGGTTTTCCAAAAAAAGAGGCATTCAAGGAGTTGCCATATCAGTCGGTGCTCAAAAGGTTTCCAGCTTCTAATATAATAAGTTACTTCTATCTTCTTCCTTTGTGCTATTGAAGGGTGAGTAACATATCTAATCCATCTAAACCTCTATTTTACATAAGATATGTACATAACTATAATACACAACTTACAGCTATTTCTCAGCAGTGTTTGGGTCAATCTCCCCCTGCCAAACTTGGGAGAAGCACAAATATTTTTGAATTCCAAAGCAGTGAAAGCTCAAAAGCATCTTTCCACTGATTTACATGCTCATAAGTCATAAGTAGTTGTGCACGTCCCAGGGCTTGATTATTTTGGCAGAAAGAGATTGACCCGAGCACTAGTGCTCAGGTTAGGTACCTAATACCAACTCCTCTTACTTAAACTACAATAATCATCCTATTAATGGGACCCCGCTATTTGTATCATGTACTGTTCCTCTATATTCTCTACTGATATATGCCTAACAATGCACTCTTTCTATTATTGCACACACTTTTAATACTTAGCCAGTCAAATATCCAATCCAAATAAAAATCTAATCAACGCTACACAAGTGCATGAGTATAAGTGTAAATAACTGCAACAAAAAGGGAAGAGGCAAACGAAAATACAGTATCAAGATTGAGTGAGCCTAGGAGATAAAAAATATATGAGAGCATGTAAAATAAATAAGGACCTTACTCTCCTGACCGTCATTTAGATACCAAATGGTGCTTAAATGATCATATATTAGTGGTTTAGGATGTTGGTAATCCATACTGTCAAAGTGATAGATCATACATTGAAGGGCAATGAGCCCAACAATGGTATTTTAGGAAAATTTGAATCATCCGACCCATGCATTCTAATACCAGCTGTTTTCTTATTTTGTAATGGTCATATTAAAGTTCACCTCGGACGATTCACGTCCACATATAGACATTCTTAAGGCTGAGGCAAGTCCAAATGATGGATTTCCACTTAAACAATTTAGTTGATCACACATATGCATCACATGGCATAATAATAAATCACACTTCAATGGTGTAAGATAAAAAAATCTGATTAAGATCATTTAAACACCATTTTGGTGTTTAAAATTTAAATGTGGATCACGGGCCATTATCCCTATATATATATATATATAGGGATAATGGCCCGTGATCCACATTTAAATTTTAAACACCAAAATGGTGTTTAAATGATCTTAATCAGATTTTTTTATCTGATATAGGTGCAAGAAAAAAGCAAAAGAACAAAAAGGTTCTACAACCTCTGGATTAATGCGAGTCAAGACGATATTCCTCTCTTGCAACCTCACAATCGGGCGGAACATGGGCTCTTGGTTATCAGACAGCCGAGGAACCTCCTCTGGCTGAACCTTGAACAATTTCCCGTTATCTATCACCTGATCATTCTCTGAATACTGCTTCAACAGGACTTTATCCTCCAAATACCGCTTAAGCTCGGCAGTCATGCCGGAAACCCTAAGAGGATCAGATTCACTGGAAATCTTCCGTTGAAGGAATTCGATCCTGTCTTCGAACGATTTCATCGTGTTTGCAACTATAAGAGTCTCGTCGAGATCGAACACGATAGAAAGGCATCGGAGATTCAACATTCCTAAACAAGAACCATAAAGCCCTCGCGGAACCGAAAGACACCAAAAACAAGGAAACTGTGAAGACCTACTCCGCATTGCTACCAAATGAAGCTCTTCGTCGCCGATCAAAACCACGGCAGTCTGTAAAATTCGATAAAAAAAATTTGCTGTCATTCGAAAACTAGGTCAAAAATGGTTAATTTTCTCGGGAAAAATGTAAAAGTAAATAACAAACGACCTTCAGTTCTTGAAAGCAAGAAGCATGGAGACGATTCAGCAGAGAGTGCTCGGATTGAGACTTCGATTCGATTTTCCATCGAACGGGGAAAGGGGAGATTGTAAAAAGGACCGAAAGAGGAGGGCATCTCTCGCTTGGCGGAGATAAGTGATTGATTCGGAGTTCGTTGTTGGGGAATTGGAAGGTTTGGTTTTTGTTGAGGATTATATCCGCTTCGCCTAAACATGAATCGCCGTGATGTACGGTCGATTTGAACGCTAAACGATTCATTAAATTGGTTGATTGTTCGATTCAGAGAAAGAAGATAGAAGAGTTGAAAACTACGAGGGATTAGGGTTTGTGCGAAAACTAAATACTTTGCAGTGGTTTCGCGTCTGGCGTCTCCCTCCGGCGCGTCCATCGGTTCAAATTGGGCAACTCGTTTATATAGAAGAGAAAGAAACAAATAATAATATTAATTAATTAATTAATTAAGAATTTAAAAATAAAATAGTGAAAGAGTTTTATTAGGTAGACGGGTCGTGTGCTGCTGGCTGTGCACGAATCATTTATAATCCCTCCATTTGGTCAAAAGTTTACTAACACAAAGCCATGGAGGATACAACTCGGCGCAAGTCTGAAGGTATGATTCATCTGGCATAGGTTTGGAATCTAGTGCATGACCGTACACAGGCGCACCTGTCGTGCACGGAGCAGGAATGCGACATGGATGTATACCAACTCATCACTTACATTGGTGTAACATCATGTATCATACCCGAGCATCAAGTGATTGGGTTAATCGCTCACTTTTTCAGATATATGTAATGTAATTTGAAAATCCTCATCTAAATATATAACTATAGCATTGACAATTAAAATATAATAATTATATTTTTAAAATTGTAAAAAATTCTAATAAAATTAATAGTATCATAAACTTTTAATAATCGGTAAATGATTTAAAATATATTATAAAAAATGCTATTTTCTCCTAATCTACAACCTTATATATTTCTTAAAAATCATAACCTTCAAATCCCATGACATATATTATAAATTGAATCCCACATTTCAATAATTGATATGTAAATTAAGTCATACTCTATTTTGATCAATACTTAATACCAACTCATGTCAACTATATGATTGAGTACTTTATACCAAGTCATACCCATTGTATGGGGTAACTAACCCCCTCCCGGTGTACGTTGTAAATGCCCAATATTTTTTATATGTGATACTATTTATTTCAACTATGCAATGCAATGTGAAAAACAAAATAAAATTCTAGAGAGGAGAGATTACATTTTCATTGATTGATTCAAAAATGATTTTAAATCACACAATACTGACTCTATTTTTTTAACTTGTTCACTACAATCTTCTACATCGTAGATTTTCAAAATTACAAAATAGGATAGGAGCCTAAAAATGGCGACATGTTGATAATTTATATTCAAAGCGAATTGGTTATCATATACCAATTTCATACCATATATGGATAATCAAGAAAGGCGAAAATGAGAAGATAATTGATCTATTATGGGGAGGATAATAGGAAACTATTTTGCCTATATTTGCTAATAAGACATCCCGGTGACCAGACATGTCATAACGTACACCAAGTTGGATGACTCGTGCACCAAAATGGTGTATTTTGGTGATGCATGTAAATTATGAGTTATTTTAGAAAATGCATCTATTTTATGACATACATCTATTTTATTATAGAAAATATTTTTTTTAACTATTAATAAATTATATATTTTTTTCTTATAAAAAAAAAGTAAAGATTATATATATATATATATATATATATATATATATATATATATATATATATATATATATATATATATATATAATCTTTAGATTTTATTATATCATACTTACCTCTAAATAAATATAATAAAATTATATGGATACCTCTATGCCCGAGTACCTTACAGTAACTCCTCACTCATAGTGAACGAGTTACATTTGAAAAAGCCTTTCAAGTGTAAAGTTTTCTTTGCACTTGAATCAATTTTGAGGACCATTGTCACGTGGAAGCATTGTGTGTGTCACCCATAAGTGCGTTATGATAAAAGAGATTGTTTGATAATGTTGTAAATGCCTCATTTTTCCTACAAATGCTTCAAATTACATTTAATATATAACTATAGCATTGACAATTAAAAAATAATTATTATATTTGCAAAATTGTAAAAAATTCTAATAAAATTAACAGTATCATAAACTTTTAATAACTGGTAAATTATTTAAAATATATTATAAAAAATGCTATTTTATCCTAATCTACAACCTTATATATTTCTTAAAAATCATAATCTTCAAATCACATGACATATATTATAAATTGAGTCCCACATTTCAATAATTGATATGTAAACCAAGTCACACTCTATTTTGATCAATACTTAATACCAACTCATGTCAACTATATGATCGAGTACTTTATACCAAGTCATACCCATTGTATGGGGTAACCAACCCACTCCCGGTGTACGTTGTAAATGCCCAATATTTTTTATATGTGACACTATTTATTTCAAATATGCAATGCAATGTGAAAAACAAAATAAAGCTCTAGAGAGCAGAGATTACATTTTCATTGATTGATTCGAAAATGATTTTAAATCACACAATACAGACTCTACTTTTTTAATTCGTTCACTACAATCTTCCACAGCGTAGATTTTCAAAATTACAAAATAAGATAGGAGCCTAAAAATGGCGGCATGTTGATAATTTATATTCAGAGCGAATTAGTTACCATATACTAATTTCATACCATATATGGATAATCAAGAAAGGGGAAAATGAGAAGATAATTGATCTATTATAGGGAGGATAATAGGAAATTATTTTGCCTATATTTGCTAATAAGACATCCCGGTGACCAGACATGCCATAACATACACCAAGTTGGATGACTCGTGCACCAAAATAGTGTATTTTGGTGATGCATGTAGATTATGAGTTATTTTAGAAAATGCATCTATTTTATGACATACATCTATTTTATGGGTTATAACATACATCTATTTTATTGTAGAAAATATTTTTTTTAACTATTAATAAATTATATATTTTTTTCTTATAAAAAAAAGTAAAGATTATATATATATATATATATATATATATATATATATATATATATATATATATATATATAATCTTTAGATTTTATTATATCATACTTACCTCTAAATAAATATTATAAAATTATATGGATACCTCTATGCCCGAGTACCTTACAATAACTCCTCACTCATAGTGAACGAATTACATTTGAGAAAGCCTCTCAAGCGTAAAATTTTCTTTGCACTTGAATCAATTTTGAGGACCATTGTCACGTGGAAGCATTGTGTATGTCACCCATAAGTGCGTCATGATAAAAGAGATTGTTTGATAATGTTGTAAATGCCTTATTTTTCCTACAAATGCTTCAAAATACATTTTCAATATTTTCATTTATTTAACAAATGATGTCCCCCCCCCTCCCAACGTAAAATGACGGCATGTTGATAATTTATCTTCTACATCGTAAATTTTCACAATTATAAAATAGGATAGGAGCCTAAAAATGGCAGCATGTTGATAATTTATATTCAGAGCGAATTGGTTACCATATACTAATTTCATACCATATGTGGATAATCAAGAAAGGCGAAAATGAGAAGGTAATTGATCTATTATAGGGAGGATAATAGGAAATTATTTTTGCCTATATTTGCTAATAAGACATACCGGTGACCAGACATGTCATAACGTACACCAAGTTGGATGACTCGTGCACCAAAATGATGCATTTTGGTGATGCATGTAGATTATGGGTTATTTTAGAAAATGCATTTATTTTATGGGTTATAACATACATCTATTTTATTGTAGAAAATATTTTTTTTAACTATTAATATATTATATATTTTTTTCTTATAGAAAAAAAGTAAAGATTATATATATATATATATATATATATATATATATATATATTCATAATCTTTAGATTTTATTATATCATACTTACCTCTAAATAAATTTATAAAATTATATGGATACCTCTATGCCCGAGTACCTTATAGTAACTCCTCACTCATAGTGAACGAGTTACATTTAAGAAAGCCTCTCAAACGTAAAGTTTTCTTTACACTTGAATCAATTTTGAGGACCTTTGTCACGTGGAAGCATTGTGTGTATCACCCATAAGTGCGTCATGATAAAAAAGATTGTTTGATAATGTTGTTAATGCCTCATTTTTCTTACAAATGCTTCAAAATACATTTTCAGTATTTTCGTTTATTTAACAAATGATGTCCCTCCCCCCCTCCCAGCGTAAAATGAGATTTTTAACATTTAATTAAAAAAATATATCCAACGAACAGAGATTGTTGAAACTGATTTTTTTTTATGCATTGTTGGAAATAGGGAGCCCCATTAAATTATACACCATAGATTTTCACAATTATAAAATAGTACGAGTGCCTAAAAATGTCGCATGTTGATAATTTATATTAAGAGCAAATTGGTTATCATATACCAAATCATTTCGTATATAGACAATCAAGAAAGGCGAGAATGAGAGACAGGACGACTAAACCACAAAAAAGATAATTGATCTACTATGGGGAGTATAATAGAAAATTATTTTACCTTTGATCATATACATAGTGATTTGGTAATTAGACATTTTGGTGACTGAACATGTCATACTGTATAACAAGTTGGATGACCCATGCACCAAAATGGTGTATTTTGGTGATGCATGTAGATTATGGGTTATTTTAGAAAATATATCTATTTTATGACATACATATATTTTATGAGTTATAACATACATCTATTTTAATGTAAAAAATATTTTTTTAACTATGAATAGATTATATATTTTTTTCTTATAAATAAAAAGTAAAGATTATATATATTTTGATTTATATAATATAACATATATATATATATATATATATATATATATATATATATATATATATATATATATATATATATATAATTATATGGATACCTCTATGCCCGAGTACCTTACAGTAACTCCTCACTCATAGTGAATGAGTTGTATTTAAGAAAGTCTCTCAAGCGTAAAGTTTTCTTTGCACTTAAATCAATTTTGAGGACCTTTGTCACATGGAAGCATTATGTGTATCACCCATAAGTGCAGCATGATAAAAGAGATTGTTTGATAATATTGTAAATGCCTCATTTTTCCTACAAATGCTTCAAAATACATTTTCCGTATTTTCGTTTTTTTAACAAATGATTTCTCCCCCCCCCCCCCAACGTAAAATGAAGATTTTTAACATTCAATTAAAAAAGAATCCAACAAAAAGAGATTGTTGAAACATATTTTTTTTACGCATTGTTGGAAATAGAGAGCCCCATCAAATTATACATCGTAGATTTTCACAATTACAAAATAGTACGAGTGCCTAAAAATGATGCCATATTGATAATTTATATGAAGAGAAAATTGGTTATTATATACCAAATCATACCATATGTAGACAATCAAGAAATGCGAGAATGAGAGACATGACGACTAAACGACAAAAAAGGTAATTGATCTATTATGGGGAGTATAATAGAAAATTATTTTGCCTTTGATCATGTGTATAATGATCTGCTAATTAGACATCTCCGTGACTGGACATGTCATACCGTATAACAAGTTGGACGACCCATGCACTAAAATGGTATATTTTTTTGATGCATGTAGATTATGGGTTATTTTAGAAAATACATCTATTTTATGACATACATCTATTTTATTGTAGAAAATATTTTTTTTAATTATGACTAGATTATATTTTTTTTTTTCTATCAAAAGAAAAATATTATATATTTTTTTATTTTATAATATATATATATATTATAATCTTTAAGTTTTATTATATCATACTTACCTCTTAATAAATATTATAAAATTATATGGATACCCCTATGTACGAATACCTTATAGTAACTCCTCACCCACATGTCACCAAATCTGGGTTCGACAATAGTTCGGCGAGGTGAAAATTCGAAAATATGGCAAATTTAGGAAGTTTGGGGAATATTCGGAGGATAAATCGGTGAGAAAAATTTTAAAATAAAAATAAAAAGATTTAAAAATTTTAAAAAATAAATATATAAAATTTAATATTTTAGTAAGTCACATCTTTTTTGAAATATTCGGGAATAATTTGCAAATTATTCGCTTTTTTTTTTTTTTTCAGGCGAATTTTCTAAAAATTCGCAAATAATTTGGGGGATCTTAAATCTGTGAATAATTCGTGACGACTAAACGAAAAAAAAGGTAATTGATTTACTATGGGGAGTATAATAGAAAATTATTTTGCCTTTGATCATGTACATAGTGATCTGCTAATTAGACATCTCCGTGACTGGACATGTTATACCGTATATGTAATATCCTGAAAATTTCGCGTTAAATAGTGACCTCGAGATCCGTGCCCGATTAGTCATAGGTTTGACCATGTAGGAGTTCACTAGATGACGTAGGATATGATGAATGGATGAGATGTGAGAAATTAAGTGAATGTATGGAATGTGACGAAATCCGGAGTCACATACACCTACTTCTAGTGTATGTGCTCAATACACAAGTTAGAAGGGAGATAAAAGGGTTTAATAACCATAAAATCAATTGTTTTGGTTGTTGAAGGAGAGTAAAGAAGAGAGAGAGAGAGAGAAGAGTAAAGAGAGGAGTTATTGCAGCTGATTGGAAGGGGGGATTCAAGCAATAAAAGCCGTATTCGACGCGGTTTGGATCCGTTAGAGCCAAAGCTGGAACCCTAGCCTTTCCAACCACTATATCTAATCAAATTGATATTTGATTGAGGTAAATTTCTTGTGAATTAAATGCATAAGTTATGGGAGTTTAATCGTAGTTAGGAATGGTTTAAATTATAGATTAAAGGCTTAGAAAAAGAAAGAAAATAAATGGAGAAAGATTTGGAAGAACAGCTCGAAAGGGGGCTGAAACTGGCCAAATCGATTAATCAAAATTGGGTTTCGATTAATCGATTTTGACCAAGAAGTTGAAAAGTCAAAGGACCCGAATTAATCGATTTGAGTTTCGATTAATCGACTTTGGATTTCGATTAATCGATTTTGGTGTCGATTAATCGACTGGGAACCTCCAGTGGTTGGAGGAAGGTGAACTGGGAAAATCGACTAATCGAATGGGAATTTCGATTAATCGATTTCGGATTTCGATTAATCGATTTGGGATCGATTAATCGATTTTGAGAATTCGATTACTCGAATTGAGAATTGATGAGAATGAGTTGAGAATTTCGATTAATCGATTTGGGATCGATTAATCGATTGTGGATCTCGATTAATCGATTTTGGATCTCGATTAATCGATCTTGGGAATCGATTAATCGAATTAGATTCGATTAATCAACTTTGGAGTTCGATTAATCGACTGAGTCAGTTTTTATTGATTTTTAGTTTGACTTTGAGATTCATGGAGGGCCTTGGGCCTTCTCTGTTACATCTTTAGTGATATGTTGCATATGTTATGTTGTACCATAGGTGATACGTGTGAGCAAGAGCACAAGGAGCCACATGGGACCTTGATGCATGATTTATCAGAGAATTGAGGTTGGGAACACCCTGAACATATATTTAATTGCAAGAGCATGTATGTGGTGATATAAAATTTAAATTGAAAACTGTTTTAGTTATGTAAAGTTTTGTGAAAAAGAGGTGTGTTTGAGCATGTATGTAGTGATATAAAATTTAAATTGAAAACTGTTTTAGTTATGTAAAGCTTTGTGAAAAAGAGGTGTGTGTGTGTGATACACCAGTGAAATCATATAATATCCATGTGTGTTTGTGTGTGTGCGTGATACACCAGTGAAATGAAAGTGCTTTAAATCATAAAACTTTTATTAAATATGGTTATGTGTGTGACACCAAGTAAGCATATAAAAATGAGACATCCCCAGGGGATGAGAAAGTGATAAAGGCATCGGTGTGATGCGAGCAATTGAGAACAAGTGGGCATATGAAAAGGAGAAATCCCCAGGGGATGAGAAAGTAACAAGGGCATCAAGTGTGATGCGAGAAATTGGATACATCCCAGGGATGTAGACAAGATTGAATAACGTTGATAAGGCCTAACTGATATAAGATAGCATGCTTACACGGTGAATAACTATATATAAAGCGCGTGATATTTTTGTTATTTGAGGTTTGATAAGATACCCCACCGACGTGGTGGGTTACCCACGACTGACTCGGCAGAATATCCGTGACCAATACGGCGGCTAATCCGTAGGCCAGTGCGGAGGCTTATCCATACACAGTAAGAACATCCCAGGGATGTTGTGATATGATTGAAACCCCGCCACTGATCCCCAGGGGAAAGGGGCTTGGGTACTATTTGTATTCCCAGGGAATACGTTGAAAACTGTCTATATAGATGACGATGAAGGGTATCTCATCGAGGCTCGATGCTATATTGCTCGAGGATTATTTAAGTTAAAAGGTTAAGTTTTGCTTTTACTTTAGGCCTGTTCAGTGTCATTCATGGTTAATTAAAAGACATGTGTAAAACTACCAGTAAAATGCGATTTCAAATTGTTATCTTTCAACTGTTTTTATCAGTAACTGCATAGGCACATCATGCTTAGAATATCATGGAATATATGTGAGGTTTTAACTTATACGTTCACTGTGTTTGTTTCCCATTGAGCTAGGATGTAGCTCACCCCTTTAGACTATACGTCGCAGGTTTACTTTTAGCAGCTGTTGAGACTTCAGGGGACGTAGACCCTGGTGTGTCGGACCTTGCACCTGGTGATGAGTTGGAGCCACCACCAGAGGACTTCTTCTAGATGACTCTACTGTGCATTCTTGAGAGCTTTTCGTGAGATTTTTAGTTCGGTTTGGTATGTCAAGCCTTATTTTGAAAACAATGTAATTAAATAATGAGATTATTCTTTTGGGGCGAACCATCAGTGATGATCAGCTATCATCTATGGTTCGGATCGGTTATCCATCCATGCAGGGGCATGAAGGTAGAACTGTATTTTGAGCAGTACTTAGAGGATGTTTTATTTCCGCAATTATTGTATTATTTCAGTTCATTATTTTTGCTTGTTATACCAGTGTTCCATGAATAGCCAAGGAGCACGATCAAGATGATCGTGCTGATGGCACGAGTTTCGGGGTGTCGAAATCCGGGCTGTCACAGTATAACAAGTTGGACGACCCATGCACTAAAATGGTATATTTTTTTGATGCATGTAGATTATGGGTTATTTTAGAAAATACATCTATTTTATGATATACATCTATTTTATTGTAGAAAATATATTTTTTAATTATGACTAGATTATATATTTTTTTTTCTATCAAAAGAAAACTATTATATATATATATATATTTTATAATATATATATATATATATATTATAATCTTTAGGTTTTATTATATCATACTTACCTCTTAATAAATATTATAAAATTATATGGATACCCCTATGTACGAATACCTTATAGTAACTCCTCACCCACATGTCACCAAATCGGGGTTCGACAATAGTTCGGCGAGGTGAAAATTCGAAAATATGGCAAATTCAGGAAGTTTGGGGAATATTCAGAGGATAGATTGGTGAGAAAAATTTAAAAATAAAAATAAAAAGATTTAAAATTTTTAAAAAATAAATATATAAAATTTAAAATTTTAGTAAGTCACATCTTTTTTGAAATATTCGCGAATAATTTGGGGGATCTTACATCTGCGAATAATTCGTGATTTTTATAAAAATCGGCGATTTTTGTGACTATGCTCACTCATAGTGAACGAGTTACATTTAAGAAAGTCTCTTAAGCGTAAAGTTTTCTTTGCACTTGAATCAATTTTGAGGACCTTTACCAGGTGGAAGCATTGTGTGTGTTGCCCGATAAGTGCGCCGTGATAAAAGAGATTGTTTGATAATATTGTAAATGTCCCATTTTTTCTACAAATGCTGTAAAACACATTTTCAGTATTTTCTTTTATTTAGCATATGATGTGCCCCCCCACCCCCCTCCCCCGCGTAAAATGAAGATTTTTAACATTCAATTAAAAAATAAAATCCAACGGAAAGAGATTGTTGGAACCGAATATTTTTTTACGCATTGTTGGAAATAGAGAGCTCTATCAAGCTATTTTTTAAATGCACATTTTATACACATTCTAAATATATAACCTGTCAATAATCTCAACTATCATTTCTTGTAATTGTAAATTTTCATTCTAACATACCCATAGATAGCAACTACATGTAAATATTTTATACACACATTTAACAACTAAATATAAACACGCTATAGCTGTAATCTTTCATATTCATGTGTAGAAAATGCTCTAACTTCTATAGAAATAATTTATTTTATAAAATATTATTTATACTATGAATTTAGTGGTTCTTGAGCTAATTCTATAGTGTCAAGTTTATTGCGTATCTTTCATCAACTTTCATTTTTTCTTTTTCCTTTTATGGCTCTCTCTCCCTCTCTCTCTCTCTCTCTCTCTCTCTCTCCCTTGACGAGTAATATGAGATTGAACTTTCAACATCGATTGTAAGATTGTCAACTTTATAGCTGCATGGATAACCCTTGTCTCCCTTTCTTTAAAGAACATCAATGATAGAAATGCCTCCTACCTTTGTAGGGAAGACTTTGAAAGTTATTCAATTTGAAAATGCTACAACCTAAATGTTGATGTGGCATATTCACGAGCCTCTTTGGTGGTAAAATAATTTAGGTAAACTCCATTCATCTCTTCTTGTATTCATTGTTATTAAAACGTTGTTAATTCATGTAAAAATTAAAATCATAACCAATAATAAAACATTTAAAGGTCTGATTTATTTTTGACTACTTTGATAGGTCATAAATAATGATGATTGTTACAAGCTATGTTAATCTCATGTACTAGTTAATCATAAACACGTATAATTCTATTATAAAATATTTATATTGATGATGCTACAACTAAATTTGAACTTAAATATTCTTATATTAATCTTGTATAGCTTATAATCATTTAAAATAATGATTGATAATCATATGACGATTAGTTTTAAATTTGTACAATTAATAGCCGATGTATGTATGATAAAATCACAAGTAGATGAATGTGTGGCAAAAGTCAATTTTTTAGGTTTAATTAGTATGCTTTAAATGTTAGTGTTATTTAAAATCTCCTTCAATCTCCACTTGTGAGGTGGTTGATTAACCTTATTTAAACCATTCGCCCCTTTTGATGAGATCCATCTCCACTTGCGGAATTTTCTACGAAAAAATGATTTGCTATGTAAAATTTATTATAGATAAGTTGCTAAACAATATTTTAAAACATTATGAAGAATTAAAAATGCATTTCCTCCTTAAAAGAGTTGTTCAAAGTCTCCTACAAATACATTTTTCATATAAAAATTTCAAACAACTTATAAAAATATTTGGTGCAAAAGATGGGGACAAAAAATGATATAAATCATTGATTTAATACAATCAAATACTAAGTAAAATAAATGAGATGTTCAATTACAACAATTATTTTTAGATGGTAATTGGTGACTTTGAATAAGATGATGGAGAATATTTTTCATCTCAATATTTTTATACCAAGGATTTGTATATTATAGCACACATATAGGCTGTCAATGGATTTGGTCTAGACTCATATTTCTTCTCAGAGTCGAGGCGCATAAAATTGACTTGTTGAGTCAAGTCAAGCATGAGACATATGACCTTACCTTTGGGTTGGGTCAAGCAATAATCAAGGCCAATTTTTGTATAGGGTCTAGTAGGGCATGTCATTTTCTTATTGGGCACCTACCTAAAACTTTAGGCCGACTCGACTTGTTGACAACCCTAAGTGAAGCAAAATGAGATTGACCCGTGGACTACTCAGGTTACACAGGCCGGGTACCTAATATGGCTCAGCGACCAGGTTGTATACACATGGACCACATATTAGCATCTTAGAATTTCCTTCTCGAATAAGAGATAGGGCTGTCAAAGCGCTGGCCAGGTCTAATCCTAAATGTTACGGCTCAGGCCAAATTTTGAGGGTCCTGAGATAAGGCTTGACCTTTAAAATAAAAGTCCTGAGATTTAGGGTATATATATATATAGAGAGATATAAGTTAATATTTATTATAGATCTTTATTTTATTAAATGTATCCTTCTTATAACTTTTAGATCATTCTTAATAAATAAATAGATTTGAAGGTTAATTTGAAAATTTAAAAAATGAAGTTATCTTATTTTCATATTTTATATTATAATTTATATTTAAAAATATGTAATAATAATATTATATATAATTTTTAAAACATAAAAATAAAAAATAAATATAATATTCAAAAGCCTAAAGCGTAGCCCGTTACGGGCTTAGGCTCTTCGCGGGGCTTGGGAAAGGCCGCAGCGAGATATATTAGTAAACGCGTTTTATTACAAGTGGTCGTACACGACAAGACGCCGAAGCGAAAGGCGTAGTGCGAGGTGCGTGTTAGAGAGAGAGAGAGAGAGAGAGAGAGAGAGAGATGTCTGGGTTCCCCGACTCGTTCGTCTCGGACGGCGACGATTCACGACCCGCCCCGACGAGTCGCCCTTACGATGACGACGGCTACCTAGGTTACGACCCTCGCTTACCCTCCCAACGATTCGATGCGTTCTCCAATTTCACCGACAACGAGTCCATCAAAGATTCAGTCGACGACTCGTCTACAGTTTTTAGTACCGTTTTCGTCGCCGGCGAGGATGGTTTTCCGGCACAGATTCAGCCGGAAACCCCATCCACACCGCCGATCTACGGAGGAGGATTCTCGCCGGATCCTCCACATGGTTACTCGCCGTTCTCGCCGGAATCGAACGGGAAGGATTCCGACGGGGTTTTCGTCGGATCTGATGGGCCGATTCTTCCACCTCCGGCAGAGATGCAGCCAGATGAGGGGTTTATACTCCGCGAGTGGAGACGGTGAGTTTTCCTTTACAAGTATTTTTCGGTTTTAATTTCGATATGATTGAATCTCAGATCTCTTGGTTTCTTGAAATATGAGTAGATCTCATCTAGCAGATATACTGCTCGTGTTCTGTTAATTGATCTCTTTGAAATGAAATTGGTCTTTTTCAAATTCGAACAGATCAACCAATCGACTTCGAGTTTAGTAATATTTAACGTTGGGTATGTTGCTTATATACTGGGGCTATAAAAATCTGTGCACTGTCAGTCATCCGTGACCACAGATATTTTTCAGTCGTATAATGTAAAGTCCCACATCGTGTAATGGCTTGTCCTGACCTTGGACATAAGTAACGGCCCCACTCTTACATGCAAGACGTGTTTTGGGTGGGTAGGGCAGTGTAATGGCTTGTTCTGACCTTGGACATAAGTAACGGCCCCACTCTTACATGCAAGACATGTTTTGGGTGGGTACAGCGGCCCATGTGACGCGTCGGCCCATACCAAAAACAAAACCTTGAAGGGAAAGGGCTACTGGTGGGACCAGAGACGGCTGGTGGGACTATGTGGAGCCACCCAAAGAGGACAATATCTTGGCATGCGGAGTCGGGGCATTACATATACTCTTGTCACTGAAATTATCAGTCTTAAGAAAAAAAGTTATTATTATTATTTTGATTTTAGTCTTAAGAAAAGATTTGAGCTACCTAGTCACGTCAAAAGGTGACTTACACACACACACACATATATATATATATATATATATATATATATATATATATATATATATATATATATATATATATATAGATCCTGACACCTTGGAAGTCAGATTTTGACTGGGTTGATGGGGTAATAATCTCATAATGTTGGTGATGGTCCAATCATCCATATTTTCCAAATATAAATATGGATACCTTTATTGACGCCAACCCGAACTAAGGGTACCTATGTCTGAAAATCATTGATTGGTTTGAATCAGATGGTGGAGGTCGTTTTTCACCCCAATCGCCCACACGATGGATCTTGAGACCATGAGGGTGCCATCTGACTCTCAATTTTCGATGCCATCTGGCTCAAATCCCAAAAAGTAGCTGTAGGGTCACATTTGGGCATGATGTGTGCCAATGGATTTTAGAGACACTTTTTTGGGATCTGTGCCGCACGGAATAAAAAATGGTTTGATGGTATGCCCATGGTCTCAGGATCCATTGTGTGGGAGATTGGGGTGAAAAACGATCTACACCATCTTAATTCAAACAAGTCCATGGTTTTCAGACGTAGGCACCTTCAATAACCCGGTTAGCGCGAATAGAGGTATCCTATAAATTTTTACTTAACTACAGAGATGGTTTGATTGTTTATAGCTAGTGGTTCTGATTGATAAGCAATTTTTTTTTGAAAGTGCATGATCTGAAGAATTCACAAATGATATTTGTTTGGTTTGATGAGTTTTGGTTGATCCATATCTCTACCTCAATCTCAACATGGTTGGATATGGTGAGGTTATGGATTATTACATTTGATGTTTATAGAGTAGCTATTCTGGCCATTGGTTGTACTTCCTAGAAATGATCTATTAATCTTACGAAGTTTGATGAAGAACTCGCAAGTTGTATTGCCCTTTTTCTACTCTACAGACAAAATGCAATTCAACTTGCAGAGAAGGAGCGAAGAGAGAAAGAATTGTTGAACCAAATAATGGATGAAGCCGATGAGTACAAACTTGATTTCCATAGGAGGAGGAAGATCAACTGTGAAACGAACAAAACCCATAACAGGGAAAAAGAAAAGGTGAGATT